>JANLNO010000009.1:1282500-1882500 GCA_024678965.1 Bradynema listronoti
AGTTTAAGAATATTATTGAATTTTATTTTTTTTAAATTTTTTTGCATCCTATTATATATTATTTATTTAAATTTTTAAATTTAAATTTTTAAAGCTTTAAAAAAATTTCAAAAAGAAATTTTCACTTAGAAAAATTGAATGAAAACAAATAAAATATTATTTTTTAGTTTCTTAAAAATACAAAAAATCATAACACAATTAAAAAACAACATTAATTTGAAATGTTTGAATGAATTAAAAACAAATACAAAATTTCTGTGACAAAATATTGTTTTCCAGAAAATCTTTTTTTCATTTTTTTTTGAATTTCTTAAATTTTTATTTTTTGAAAATGCGTGAGCTTTCAAAATTATTGCTTTGTTATTGTAACTAATTTTAAGCTGAAAGACATTACCTGTAAAGCTCACTGTATTTTTCCATCTTTTCTTTGCATCAACGGTAATTACTGTAAAAGAAAATAAAAAGAAAAAATTTTGACAAAAGAAAAAGAAAATTTCCGGAGAAATTTGTTTCAAAAAAAAGAAAAAACTTTTCATATTTCATATTTTTTTCAATTCGTCGATCCAATTTTGGAAAAAAAATCTACAAAATGTACTTTTAAAATTAGTTCACTTTCTTAAAAAATTTAACTTCTTAAATACTAATAACTTATTTTAAAAATTAAGTCTGGAATTTGATGTAAATTAGCTGCGCGTCTCCTTAAAAATATACGCAAAATGCGGGAATAAAGTGGAAAAATGCTTACGAAATGATTATACGTTATTATTGGGTGCTAATTTTGTGGTTGATTACCGCTCAAATTAAAATGTTCAACGCTTCCGAACTTGGCAACGCAAAAATTATTGGTTTATTATTTACTAACGTTTTAAACCGGTCTTTGGCTGGTATATTTAAAAATTAGGGCTCCAATGATGGGTAAGTGACTCAATAGTGGCTAGCGGGTTTGATTCGTGAGCCAAAATGGGCGAAATGACTCAATTTTGAGCCAAATTCGACAAATTGAGCCAAATTATTTAAGAAAATGACTCATGACTCACGAGAAAAAATCGGATTTTTTTGGCATTTGGCTCATTTGGTAGTGAGCCATCGCGAGCCACTTACCCATCACTGGAGCCATCTAAGTTTGGCCCAGAAATTAGAAAAATTGAAGAAAAGTTTGAACAAACAAACAAATAGACATTCTGCTTTCTTGTATAGAATAAACTCAAATAGCTAAACTTATTTTAAAAAACAAATAAAGCGATTTTTAAGGTTCATAAAAATATGTAATAAATAAAATTTGTAGAAATTAAGAATGTTTTGTTATAATTAAAAAAAATTATAAATATGATAATTTGCATTAAATAAATTTAAAAAGCTTAAGGGGGAGCAGTGGCCTAGTGGTTGTGCGATAGGTTTCACTTTGCTTGGGATGAAGTTTAGTTCCGCCCCCGACCCCACCTAGATGTTTCCATATTTGGAAGACAATAAGTACCACATTGCACAGCGTGGGTGATACGGCGGTGCTGACCAGACCTTGTATAAGCCGCATCAGCGATACCGCATGTATATGCAGCAAACCAGCCGGGATTTCTGTGGCCAGATGGCTCTCATCCAAACCCGCGAAATGATTAGTCTAAAGTCATTTCCAACGGGGGAGTATTGATCTGGAGCCTTCACGTATCACGTATTACGTTAAAAATCTTAAATTCCAAAGTTATATTTTATTTCTTTCTGTCACTATTGATCAGGCACCCTTTTAATATCTTTAAAATTTTTTTATTTTAATATTATTAATTAGGTATATAAAATGCTTTAAAGGAAAACCATTGGTTAGTTGTGACTCGCGTTGGTTGAACATTCATTTGCAAACGAATGTTCACTTTCAAGGTCGAATTTATGTTAACGGACGTGCCTTCGATAGACGTTGTTCCGAATTTTTCACACAAAATCAATCTAATTCTTTATTTATTCGTTTATCGATTCTCGATTGCGCTACAACTGAAAAACTTCTGGAGCGTAAAGTATAAATGGAAAAATTAATTTTTTTAAATGAATAAAAAAAGTAAATACCCTAATTTCGTGTGGATAAGCAGCGGGTGTTTTGAGCCAAATTTAAATTGGCGCCGAAGAGTTCATTCTGAATCTAAGCGAATCCAAATTTTTTGCCTACTTTTATGAAACTGAAACGAAGCCGGGCACACAAATTTTGGACCCAGACGGATTCGCTGAGCTCATTGGCGCGAATTTAAATTTGGCTCAAAACACCCGGGAATTATCCACACGAAATTAGGGTAAATATTATAAATGATTTTTTTCTTTAAGAATGAATCTGCATATTTGGTATGGGCAAACATTCGTGTTGATTTTCATCCAATTTTTATTACAAACACAAGTCAAGTTTTTCGCGCCGAATGCAGTGAAGTACATAACATTGATTTCGATCAAGTTAATAATGGGTTTGTTTACTTCTAAATATTCATGGATTCAAAATTGTTTACATATTTTTATGGTGATGCGAAATTTCGGGATGTAAATTTCGGAATGGATTTCAAAAAAATGTTATAGCCATTCGGGAAAAAAGTGAAAACGACTCAAGCTAAAGGATTAGCCTAAGCCTAAGAACAACGTGTTCTAAATGACTAAATCGAAGTCAAAGTTCAGTGTAAAATTTGACTCCAAAATGTCCGATGCCGAAATGTCCGATCCCGAAATGTTCGTCCCGAAATGTCCTAACATCATTTTTTATCATTGAAGACCGGTAAATACAATCTGTGCTCATCAATTAACGCGCACAACAAAATCAACAACAGACTCTGGCATTTTGCGTGACATTACAGTAGGCGAGTCCATTGAACATCGATGGAGTTGTTCCGACAAATACAGTATAATAAATAAAATTTCCCTAATTTTATATAGATAACAGTCGGCGGCTGTTCAGGCAAACTAAAATAATAGTAAATTCGAATAAAATCCGATTTCTATTTGTCATTATAATAAAAAAAAGGTATTTGAAGTTTGCTAAAACTAGGGTTTTACATATGTCCGAAATTGGATAGATTAAGAAAAAAAATTTTAATAGATGGAGAGACATTTGGGGATTTTCAACTTTGATTAACTTTTTGAGGAGCATAAGGAAGTTTTTCGAAAACTTAATTTTACTGTTTGAATCAGAATTTAATTCTCTATCAGTTACTTTTTAAAGCAAGTCTCTAAGTTAATTGGAAAAAAAGTTACAGTTGGAAAAGTAAAGTCACTTAAAAAATTTTCAAAAAATAAAAATTACCTTACTTTTTCAACTTAACT
The DNA here is from genome assembly GCA_024678965.1 of Bradynema listronoti. Taxonomy (NCBI): domain Eukaryota; kingdom Metazoa; phylum Nematoda; class Chromadorea; order Rhabditida; family Allantonematidae; genus Bradynema; species Bradynema listronoti. Next base: position 1,285,786 of record JANLNO010000009.1, read on the forward strand.
TTTTTTCCAAATTACCCTAATTTTGTGTGTATAAGGCGATATTTTAATTGGCGCCAATGAGTTCATTCCGTTGTATCGGATCCAAGCGAGTCCAAATTTTGTGCTAACTTTTATAAAACTGAAGCGAAGGCGGGCACAAAATTTAACGGATCCAACACAACAGAATGAACTCATTGGCGCCAATTTAAATTTGGCTCAAAACACCCGGGGGCTTATCTACACGAAATTGGAGTAGTTGGAAATTCGATTTAAAAATTTATGGATGAGAATTAAATTCTAAATTGGAATAGTAAAATTAATTGTTTTAAAAGTAATCTTTTGGTGTTTAAAATGTTAGTCAAAATTGTGAAATCCGCAAATGTCGACACGTCTTTTAGTTCCCTATGAATGAAATTATGTAAAAAAACCTAAACCTTAAGCCATTCGGCGTTACGCAATGATGGTGCGTAATTGTGACGTCATAACACGTTCGAAACACTCCATCCAATTAATTGATAGTACTGGGTAAGTAAATACATATTTTATAATTCTTTTAAAAAATACTCATTTTGTCTTTTAAACAAATTTAATTAGAGGTTAGCAGTGGCCTAGTGGTTGTGCGATAGGTTTCACTTTGTTTGGGACGAAGTTTGATTCTGCCTTCGACCCCACCTAGGTGTCAGCATATTTGCAAGACAATAGATATCATATTGCATAGTGTCGGCAGTGCTGATCAGACCTTGTATAAGCCGCATCAGCTCCATACCGCATAATTATGCAGCAAACCAGCCGATATTTCGGTAGCTAGATAGCTTTATCCAAACCCACAATTAGTTTCAAAATTATTTCTAGCGGGGAAGGATTGATCTGGGGCCTTTACCTATCACCTATCAAATTTAATTGTATAAATTTTTATTGAAAGAAACAAATTTTAGATGTGTCGTAGACGAAATTTTGCTGTCTCATTTAAATGTGAGTACGCCGAAAATTCGCGTTTCACCGCTGAGAAAAGTTTCCAATACTAGAGGTCCAGATAATTTTTTCCTAGCCAATAGAACAAAAGAAGCCTTGGGTGGAAAAGACGAGTCCGATAGGCTCTTTGCTACGGCTCATTCAACCGCGTTTAAATTTCTCGAAGAGAGCGAAATTCGCTTTCGATGCGTTATTTCTCTGCTTCCACGCTATGACGAGTACGCCGTAGTCGAGGTCCACAAATATTTTTAAACAATCATATAGTCAAAACCAGCGTTGTGACTTGGCTGGATAAGTGATTCTGGCTCCATAAATGACTTCGGAGTCATTTGGAGTCATAAGAAAAGCTGCGAAGCGAAAAGCTTCGAATAATCTACCGGAGTCGGAGCCATTTGTAGCTATCTGGAGCCATTTTATGAAGTCATCTGGCTTTTTCGTGACTCCAACTATTTTTGAAAAGAGCTAAGTGAATCGCTGGCGGATCGCTAGGTCGCAACATTGGTCAAAATTAATTTATAAGCCTGATTTTCAAATGTATAAAATCCAAAAAGATAATTTACAAAATTTTCAGATTCCAAAATGTTCAATTTCCAAAGAGGAATTACTTGATATAAAAGATCGGGATTCGGCGGAGGCTTTTCAATTTGCGCGTTCAAATTTACCAATTCCTAGTAACAGTTTTCAAATACACGCATCCAAGTATTAGGCTAGCGAGAAAGTATTTTGGGTGTTTATATGGAATGAATATTTCTTGAATTTAATATAAAAGTTTTTGTAAAATAAGTTTATCTGTCTCAAAGGGCGTTTTCTTGTTGAACGCATTTTCTCAGACACTTTTTTGAAATTATTTTTTTAGCCAAATAGCCCAGAAAAACGGATTCTTATCTCTCATGACTTCGAACTGTTATAATAAACAGTAGCTGAAATAGAGGCAAGAACTTTAACATTGCAAAAATTTGGCTGTCAAATCAACTTCTTTGAATCACAGCCTGTCGAGTTCTTCAAAAAGGGCATTCATTCTTTATATGAATGTTGCCCATGAGTGGATCATGATGGAAAATACCTTTTGGAATAATTGGATGTTGTAGTTTTGTTTTTATAATAAATGTCGTTCCAAAATACTTTCTCGCCAACCTAATGTTACTAATAAAACAGCACAAATGGAACATATGTAAGTTACAGGAGCAATTGAGACTGTGACACTTACGCAGTGGTTTCGAATTAACGAGCGTCTACCTATTCGCAGTTATGATCGCAAATTTCCACTTTTTTCAACCGTTGATGATAACAACGTTACAATAGAGTCATATAATGATAAGGAAAAAGATCATCAATTTCAATTAGATTTTTCTCACGCATTTTCTCAGGCATCTCAAATACGTTTTATTAATAAATCCGACGAATTGATATCAAAACATGGTATGCAAATATCATCCTGTTTTCACGTACAAAAGTATGTCAAAAAATTTAGATAATCAAGCTACGAAAAAATTTGAAAACATAAACATTGGATTTTCTAGTGCTAACTTAAAGGTATAAATTATTTTTAAGAAATGTTTTAATTACCCTAATTTCGCGTGTATAAGGCCGGGTGTTTTGAACCAAATTTAAATTGGCGCCAATGAGTTCATTCTGTTGTATTGATTCAAGCGAGTCCAAATTTTTCGCCCACTTTTATGAAACCGACACAAAGGCGGGCACAAAATTTGGACCCCAACGAATCCGATACGAATAGAATGAACTTATTGGCACGAATTTAAATTTGGCTCAAAACACCCGACCTTATACAAGCGAAATTAGGGTAAGTAAATAGGTACTTTTTTAGTTTCTTGTTTTACTAGGTCGCTTTAAGAGTCGATTATTTTGAAAAGGGAATTTTTACTTTTACCCGGTGATGGGTAAGTGTCTTGCGATGGCTCGCGACCAAACCAGCCAAATGCCAAAAAATCCTATTTTTGGTTGATTTTCTCGCGAGCCATGAGCCATTTTCTTGAAAAATTCGACTCAATTTTGTCAAATTTAGCTCTAAATTGAGCCATTTGGCTCGCAAATCAAACCACGAGCCGCGAGTCCCTATTGAGCCACTTACCCATCACTGCTTTTACCAATTAAATTATTCTGAAACTCTTGGAATATTAATGACTTTTTCAAATATCTGATTGATTTAAACGGAGTCACATAATTTACGACTTTACCATTTTACCTTTTAAATTTATGCTTTAAAAAGAATTTGAAATGAAATTTTATTGCAAAATTTATGGAATAATCTAACAAATCGATTACAACTTGAAAGACAATAATCGACTGTTAAAGCAAAGCTGAACCTTGCTTGTATTTTCTATATTTTTTTATAGAACGCCCATGATGGACACAATGATAGCTATTGTGCGTGGCGCACATTTAATTGGCTATTAATAATTTGGTCGACCGCGTCCACATTTATTTGGGCGGCGTTTTTGGGCCGACAAATTTATATGGAACTGCGAAGGCGACAATTCCTCTCATCCTCCGAAGAAAGTACGGATTCGATCTCTCAGAATAACAATAAATTTCCCATTCGGCGAGCGTCCGGAATGCATGTCCATCAAAAGCCGTACACAAAACCATATCGACAACAGCGTGCACGACCATACAGTGATCTTTTTAGCGTTGCGCACACGCGTACCGACGCATTCGTCCTTCCGCAATCACAACAAGGACTCTCTTCGACAATATTTGAAAATACTTTCGGGCAAAATCAATTGAGAAGAATACCCACACGGTTTTGAGTGAAAATAAAATGTGCCATAATCGCTTATCATATTTATTGTAGAAAAAAACTGAAAATGTTATTATTCTAATTTTTCATATGTATAACTCGCAGTCATTCTAGTAAATTCCGTTTTCTCTATTTAAATATAAATACATTCTGTTATATAATGCAAAATGAAAGTCCAATTTTTTTTAAAATTTATCCTAAGTTCGGGATGATAAGCCGCCCCAATGCATAAGCCGCTGCTTGGCGAAGTGTAAAAAATTGAATTCATTTTTTTTTCAATTTTGTTGCAATTGATGAAATTTTTTGTTTGTTAGATATTTTTTCGTTTATATTATTAAGTTTTCATTTTTAGCGTATTTTTTATATATCAACATCGAAAATCATACACTGCAGAATTCAAATTGAGTGCGGTTTCTTTCGCCGAGAAAAATGGAAATCGAGCAGCAGGGAATTTTTTCAACGTTGACGAATCGATGGTGAGGAGATGGCGAAAGATGAGTCACGTCTTAAGTGCGACTAAACGAAATAGGAGAGCATTCCGAACAAAAAAACCCTATTGGCCGGATTTGGAGGAGAGCATCAAGGAGTGGGTATTGCAACAACGAACCCTACAGCATCAAGTTATTTCCTTACGAAACGACCCATCAGACGCGGTGAATCAATCATTATTGATATATGATTCTGCGCGCTGTCATCTCACCGCTGGTGCTAAATCAACGATACAAGAGCACTCTAAGATCGCAATTATTCCAGGCGGGCTGACGAAAATACTCCAACCTTTAGACGTTGCAATAAACTTACACGGCTGGCGGGCATATGCGTCGAGCATCTTATTATCGAATCTGCTCATGGATTCTCGACAGTTTCAATGAAGTGCCTCAAGAATGCGTGCAAAATGGATTTCGACGCGCCTTGGAAGAAGGCGCGCCGATTTTACAAGAACCAGATCACGAAGAAACTGTGGAACTAGAGCAAGAAGAACAAGAAATCTTGAAGGAGGAGGAAGAGGCTGAAATTGTAGCTGAAGCTCTGCCCGAGGAATTTTATAATTTGTTTGAAAGTTTTCATTTTGTTTCTGATGAAAATTTTAATGGATTTTAATTCTATTATAACAACAAGTTATTTGTTCTTTAAATAAATTATTTTTGCTTTTGAAACACAAAAAATAAAAATAAAACTCGAAAATGTTTGATAAATTTTAGAAAAAATTTCTATTTATTAAGAAGTGAAATTCGCTTCGGGACGAGTTTGTTCTATAAGCCGCGGCTTATCATCCCGAACTTAGGGTACTTCAAATACTTTTAAACTATATTAAACTATATTAAACTATATTAAACTATTTAAACTATATTAAACTATTTAAACTATATTAAACTATTTAAACTATGCTTATAATTTTTTATCAGACTAATCGAATTTAACATGATATAATGCCAATTTTGAAAATATGCCCAATAGGTAGAAATTAAAGTACCCTAATTTCGTGTGTATAAGGCCGGGTGTTTTGAGCCAAATTTAAATTGGCGCCAATGAGTTCATTCTGTTGTATCGGATTCGTTGGGGTCAAAATTTTGTGCCCGCTTTCGTTTCAGTTTCATAAAAGTGAGCATAAAATTTAAACTCGCTTGGATCCGATACAACGTGCCAATTTAAATTTGGCTCGAAACATTTGCGGCTTATTGACGCGAAATCAGAGTATTTATTATTAGAAATTCTTGTATATGTGAAGTGTGCTGGACTTGGATCTGCGACGAGCTCTGCTCTACCGACTGAGCTACACTGACCACACTTACATAATATTTCTTCATATAACTCCGTATAACAGAAATTAATAAATTGACTAAATTTCATTTCAACGAAATTGGCGCACCGAAATTCGAAATCGCGGATTTTTCAACTTTGGCTAACCTTTTAATGACTATAATGTTATTATTAAGAAAATGAAAATTAACTGTGACTCTCTTGGATTCTGAATCAAATAATTTTTTAATCAAATATCTAGGTAAATAAGTAAAAAAGTTACACCTAAAAAAGTACCAGGTGGCTAAAAAGTATTTTTGGTTTTTATATGAAACGACTATTTTTTGGATCTAATAAAAGTTTTTATAAAATAAATTTATCTATCTCAAAAAGGGTTTTCTTGCGAATATTATATTTCAATAATTATTTCTTATAACTCAATTTTTGGGGCAAAAATTTATATTTATAGATAATCGAATAAAATTAAGAACTGCCGAATTTGCAATAAAAATGTACTTTTTAAAGCAACCTTTTTGAAATTATTTTTTTTAGCTTTTTTAGGCTTAATTAATACTACATATCATAGCAAAAAATTTTGAAAAGCTTTAAAATTTTCCATATGCCGTATCGAGCTACTCAAAAAATTTAAGGATCTAAAGTAGGAAATTTGTATGTAACTCGGTTAATATGTTAGCCACAAAAGCAAGCCGTTTTGGTGTCTCCAAATAGCCCAGAAAAATGGCTCCGGCTCAGACCAGTTGGCTCCGCAGCGGAGCCATATCCAAATGACTCGGAGTCACTATTAGAGCCGAAGCCATTTATTGAGTCAAGTCCCAACATTGGTTATGAACTTGATTTTTAAAGTAGACAAATCAATCATTCATTATAATCCAATTTTAATTTCATTCATTCAAAAAAGCGAACAAATTCTTAGAATTTTACAATATAATAAATTTTGTATTATTAAAAAAATTCATTTTCATAAAAATAAAAATTTATACACATATATTATGGAACCAGACAATATAATTATGAGATCTTTGAGAACAACCGAAAATATTAAATGAAACAACCGGAAAAAATAATAACAACGAATTTTGTTTAATTATGTACTCTATGTTTTAGCGCATAAATTGCGATCGTTCGAACAATTTTTGAATTCTGACTTATAATATTTTGAGAAAAACTACCCTAATTTCGCGTGTATAAGGCCGCGGGTGTTTTGAATCAAATTTAAATTGGCGCCAATGAGTTCATTCTGTTGTATTGGATTCAAACGAGTCCAAATTTTTTGCCCACTTTTATGAAACTGAGACAAAAACGGGCACAAAATTTGGACTCTAACGGATCCGATACAACAGAATGAACTCATTGGCGCGAATTTAAATTTGGCTCAAAACACCCGGCCTTATACACGCGAAATTAGGGTAATTTTTTATAGAATGAAATGGGCCAAAAATTGCCTAAGTGTGGAAGAAAATAATTCATAATTTAAAAATTGTTCATATGTCACGTCTCAGTTATCGGAAACTTGCGCATTTTTGACTTTGTGCAAGTTTTTCAAAACGAAAAAAATATTTTTCCAGAAATCAATTTTAATTATCCGATTCAGATTTTAATTCTCTATTGGATGCTTTTCGAAACAATTTCTAGCTAACTTAAAAAAAAGTTACAATTAAAAATGTAAAGTAGCCCCCCCGAAAAATTTCCAAAAAATCAAAATTGACTTTATTTTTCAACTGTAACTATTTTTTAGCTAAAATTTTGGTTTAAAAAAATCGATAGAGAATTATATTCTGAATCGGATAGCTAAAATTGATTCTCGAAAAAGTAATTTTGACGAAAAACCATCTCAAAGTTAAAAGTTCGCAAGTTTACGCCGAGCCGCGCATTATACACGAGAACAGAATAAATGAATTACCCTAATTTATTGTTTATAAGGCGAGGCATTTTTGAATTTATTGTTTACTTTAATACGGTTATAATTAATCGGATCATTACAAAATTTCGCGTTCTTATTTTAAGTATCATAGAAAATATTTAAGTTAAAAATTAAATCCCCTCATTCTATTTCTAACAGAATTAAGGCAAATATTAAATTCAAAAAAAAAAACGGCCTCGCCTTATACACGATAAATTAGGATAACTATCCTAATTTTGCGCTTATAAGGCCGGGTGTTTTGAATAAAATTTTAATTGACGTTAATGAGTTTATTCTATTGTATCGGACCCGTTGGGGTTCGTGCCCGCTTTCGTTTCAGTTTCATAAAAGTGGGCACCAAATTTGGACTCATTTGGATTATATACGATAAATTAGGATAACTGATACTTTTAGTGAATCTAAATAATGATACATTTTAAAAAATTTTAAAACAAGTGCCATCATTGGTCAATGGCCAAATGTTGAAAGGAAAGTCTTTCGACAAAATCAAACATTTTTTTCGGTCAAAAGAATTTCTTTCTAATAAAAAAATATTTGACTTATAAATGCATAATAGATGATAGATATGACTATTTAAAAGATAATAAGAATTATTTATATACACTGCTTCATTGGGACATAGTTTTGAGCCTTTGATGATTTCAAACTCGATTTTCGAATGAAAATTGGAAAAACTCGGGCTCGTTTAAAGCCAGAGTTCAGCGATAAAATTTGAGCTCATTTCAGAAATTTTGCATAAATATTTTTAGTTAGTCGAAAATATACTATTTTTAATATCTGAGTATTATATTTCCAATACATTTATAAACCATCAGCTTCAGTGATTGTAAAATAGACAAGTAAATGAAGAAGACAAAGATTTTTAACACCTTGCCGACAATGAATGTTTTGAGTCCAAATTTGCGCGCAAATTCGCCTTCGCATTCTGTATTTTTATTGGGTAAAGCTTTGGATGCACAGTAAAAATATGTGCCTAGCAGGTTTCTTATTTGGCAATTACTTTTTGAGTTTATAAATTTATAATGAACAGAATGAACACGTTTGTCAATAATTGCGCAAATTTGAATGCGTGACACGCATAATGTCAAATTGTCGTCAATGAGTTAAGCAACAACTTTATACAATTTGCAAGCCTGTTTCATTGGGATTGGTTCTCGCGATGCGAGCTCCGCCCGGCTCATCTGCGGCTGTTGTTTCATCGGTGAAAATGGATTGAAAAGTGAATGTGCCACCGTTGACATTGACTCTCACGTCTCCATTTGACAATGTCATCTGCGGGCGAGCTGCCGTGTATCCGGCACGCGTCTGTCTATATAATGGCGAGTGAAAGCGTCGAATATTTTCATAGCTTTGACAATAGAGAATATAGCAGCGGAATAAAGCCACTGATGCAATCTAAACATTTGAAAAATATTTTATTTATGGTTTAATATTAGGCACATAGTATATATAATCAAGCAAATTTCAAATTTTCTTTCTATTAAAACTAGAATCAGATTTTTAGAATTCATATTTCAACAATTATCATCTGTGAAAATCGATTAAAAAATAAGCATTATATACCCTAATTTCGCATGCATAAGGCCGGGTGTTTTGAGTCAAATTTAAATTGACGCCAATGAATTCATTCTGTTGTACCGGATCCAAGCGAATTCAAATTTTGTGCCCACTTTTATGAAACTGAAACGGAGGCGGGCATAAAATTTGGACCCCAACGGATCCGAATGAACTTATTGGCGCCAATTTAAAATTGGCTCAAAACACTCGCGGCTTATACACGCGAAATTAAAGTAAATTCATAAATTTCAATTTTTCAAATGTGCTTGGATGACAGTGGATTATATGTTTGAAATTTGAATATAACCTAATTCCGCGTGTATAAGGCCGGGTGTTTTGAGCCAAATTAAAATTGGCTCCAATGAGTTCATTCTATTGTAGCGGATCCGTTGGGGTTCAAATTTTGTGCCCGCCTTTTTCATAAAAGTGGGCACAAAATTTGAGCTCGCTTAAATCCCAAAACAACAGAATGAACTAAATGGCGCCAATTTAAATTTGGCTCAAAATACGCCGCCTTATACACGCGGAATTAGAGTATAAAAATTGATAACAAGCATTAATCATTCATATAATCAAGTTGTTAGGATAACTAACCAGAACCAACGATATAAATGCGACTAAAATCAGCGCCGAAATAAATTGCGCGTGTTTGGAATCTTCGTGGCTAAGTTCAAGTTTACGAAATGTTTCGACAACAAATTCGTTACAGTCAACCGTAGAAAATATGCTAGAAAATGGGGCAATAATGCGCAAAAACACGAATGCTGCTTTATGATTGTTGTATACACATACGGCTGGCCGTTGAACTTGCGCCTTGTGCTGACGATTTGCTGTGGCGCTAGCCATACAATATCGTATGGCGGGCAGAATTTGCCCGCCAAATTGGGCGCTTTACTTAAAAATTCACGTAATCGATAATATAATTAGCTGAAAAATCAGATTATTTTTTTGTCTTTCGAAACTTTTTCGCTTTTCTACGCATAAATACGATACACGACGACGGTACGAACGATGATGATCCACGTCGCGCATATGCGGACCGATTTAGCATAGCATAGAAAATTATTCGCCTAAAATTCTCATGTTAGAAATAGAAATTTAAAATCTTATAAATGGTGTTCACAACATGTGCCTTGGGTCACTTTATTTAAGTAACTTCGAAGCCGGCTCCCCGAGTCACTTAAACAAAATGGTTTCATAGTTAAAGTAATATATATAAGTTATTAATATAATTTTGTGACAAAATCATTTTAGTTATTGTAATAATTACGATTTTACGAATCAATTGAATATATGTAATTTTTTTTTAGCATTGATTCTGCTGAACTTTTTTTGTTTAATGTATACAAATAATATTAGTACCCTAATTTCGCGTGTATAAGGCCGGGTGTTTTGAGTCAAACTTAAAGTGGCGCCAATTAAATTGGCCCGTCTTCTTTTCAGTTTTATAAAAGTGGCCACAAAATTTGGATCCCAACGGATCCGATACAACAGAATGAGCTTATTGGCGCGTATGAAGCTGATGCGGCTTATACAAGACTCAGCACCATCGGGTACCATCCACACTGTGCAATATGGTACCTAGTGTCCTCCAAATATGCTGACACCTAGGTCAAGTCGGGGGCGAAATCGAACTTAGAAAAAAGCAAAGCAACACATATCGCACAACCACTAGGCTACTGCTCTCCTTAGGGCAATTGAATTTTTCATTAAAAAGTTATAAACTAAAATGTCTTGGGTTCGAATTTGGGTTCGTTTCATCACTGGTTAGTGTCTCAAATGTTTTTTCGAAAGCGTACTAGGAAAAAAACATTCTTGCTTTCATTTTCGCTTAGTAATAAATATGTTCCTATTTTGAAAGTCTTGCCAATTTTCTACTGACCCGTTGATTATATTCATTATTCGTTACAGTCAACCGTAGAAAATATGCTAGAAAATGGGGCAATAATGCCCATTATAATCTTATCATCTCTTAATACGGCTCATGACCAATATAAAAATGTTCGAATAATGTTCATATTATTAAATTGATTTTTCATTAACTTTTACGACGTTCTTCGAATTTCTTTCCATTTTTTTCTCTACAATTTTTCTCATCTTTTCTCATCAATTCCATCATTTTTCTCCCCTTTTTTTCTTTCTCTACGTCATTTTTATTTTTCGTAGAGTTTTAAAGGAAATCTTTTCTTACTCCTGTATGCTCAAACTATATTCGAGAAATTTAACACATTCAAAAAAGGACGGTGCACGAGAAAAAAACCTAAACGCAAAAATTACAAAAGATAAATTTGGGAAAAAACATATTTTGATTAGAAAAAAATGAAAATTTATTATTGTTTGGAATAAATTAATTGGTCCAGTTAAGTGGCTCACCGACAAGCGTCTGGACTCTCTTCTTTTTACATGCTATTTCTTAATAAAAAAATTTTTTTTTGACGAGATAGCATTTTTTTACAGTTTCTTTTCGGTTTGTGAAGTCTATAACTCAATCTTTTTTAATAAAATTACTCCAAAATAAACATGAATATCGAGCTTTTCGTTGTAATGAAAAGTTTTTTTTTCAAAATTTAAAAATTCCTATTCTGGACCAAGTCAGGGTCTAATGAGCCATTTAGAAATTCGTGGCTCGTGATGAAGAGAGACGAAAAAGAAAAAATATATGATTTAGATCTTCAATTATCAATACTCAATTATTAATACGCATACTTTTTTTCTTTTTCGTCTCTCTTCATCGCGAGCCATCAATTTCTAAATGGCTCATTGGACCATAGCTTGGCTCAAAATATGAATTTTTAAATTCTGAAAAAAATGTTATGTTCAGTACATGTACCTCTATATATACATTAATTTTGGATTAATTTTATTAAAAAAAGATTGAGTTATAGACTTCACAAACCGAAAAGAAATTGTAAAAATGCTATCTCGTCGAAAAGAAACATTTTTTATTGAGAAATATCGTGCAAAGACAAGAGAGTCCAGACGCTTGTTGGTGAGCCACTTACCCATCACTGGTCCAGATGTAAAAATTAATTGAGTGGCGCACTTTCTTGGACTTCAATTCGAAACATTTATTGATTATTTAAGATAAAATTTTAAAAAAAGTGGCTTACTTCAAATGCCCTAATTTCGCGTGTTAAATTTGACTCAAAATACCCGGCCTTATACACGCGAAATTGGGGTATTTAAAAGATAAAATTAAAAAAAGTTGTTTACTTCAAAAAAAAGTACAAAATTTCAAATTTAATATTCTGATTCTAAGCGGTGGAGCGACATTTGCGGATTTTCAACATGGATAATTTCAAATAATTAATACAGGGAAATCCATGCAAATTTTATTGAAATTGTTAAGGAAATTTTACAATTTTTTTCCAGCCGATATACTCTAAATTCGGACGTATAAGCCGTGGCCGTTTGACGGATTTTAGAATATTGACTTGGCCTTCATTCTGTTATAAACAAAGCTGAGCTCATCATTTTTAAACTACACACTTTAGGCCTGTTTTAATGATGGTGTTCATTAAATTTTATGCTTTACAGATATAAAATAACAAAATGAAGACCGAGTCAATATTCAAAAATCCGTCGAACGGCCCCGGTTTATACGCCGAGATTTAGAGTACTTGATATTTGAGGATCTAAATCATATATTTTTTTCTGTTGGTAGGCTTGGTTATTTCTTATTGCCAGCATGCTATTTTGCACGTCCTAGCGTCAGATATTATCCGATTGCCAAATTCGCTTTTCATTCGACTTCAAAATAAACAAACAAACTTAGGTCCTATAACAACCTCGACGTAAAAGCGAAAAAAAGAGGAAAGAGGAAATAAAAGGAATGATAATGTGATAAGGAGATAATTGCTCATAAATTACAATCAAAATTAAATTATAATCAAAAAAGAAGGTAAATTTAAAAAGTTGAACACTTTGAAGATATGTACATTAAATCCCTATGCAAAGATATGTGACGTTGCGATTTTTAAATAATATCATTTCGCATTCTTACCACAATTTTAATACTTCATTCAGCAATTTTGTATTAATGATAATTGCGCGGATATTATAGAATGTTAATGGAATCGATGGAATGTGAAGTGTAAATTAATCTCATTCAAATAAAGAATATGCATACACATTTTTCAATTCAGGTATATCAAAGTTTAAGCCGCTATAATAATGAATACACAGATATCAATTTTTACATAACACATAATGTGATAAAAGATAAAAAAATTGGTAATAAAGTGATTAAAATATACCAAAGAAAACACAAAATTGGAAAAAAGTTATATGAAAAGAATTAAATCAACTGATTCAGCTTTTCTATTGGGCCGTCTCATAAATTTCACAACAGAAATCTTCATTGGAAATGATAGCTTTTTAGTTTTTAGTCTATAAAAAATTATAAAGAATATACATTACTTGAAACTAATCAATTTTACATAAAACTTTACTAAATGGATATTACTTTACTAAATGGATATAAATGGGGTTACGTAATTTTTGCGGCTTTACAATTAGCGGCCAACGTTTTTAAGACTTCGTTGGTGGCTTTACAATTACAGATATTAAGCTTAGGTTTAATCAATTAACTTTTGGCCTCCAACTAAAAATTTAGGCTAAACTCAACAAATCTTAGAGCTGCAAATTGTAAAGCCACAAATTGCGATGCGCCGTTTTAAATATGTATTACAAATAACTGATCTGATATGAAGAAATAATACCCTAAGTTCGAGTAGATAAGACGCGACCATTCGAAGAATTTTTGAATTTTAACTTGGCCTTCATTCTATTATAAGCGAAGTTTAGTCCGAAATGTTTAAAATAAACGCTTAATTGCTCCTCAAATTTTATGCTTTACAGACACAAAATAACAGAATGAAGGCAAAATTCAAAAATTCGCATCTTATTTACCCGAACTTAGAGTAACAAAAAACTATTCCAGCATTTTAATAAAAAATGTACCCTAACTTCGCGTGTATAAGGCCGGGCGTTTTAAGCCAAATTTAAATTCGCGCCAATGAGTTCATTATGTTGTATCGGATCCGTTGGGGTCCAAATTTTGTGCCCGCCTTTGTCTCGGTTTCATAAAAGTGGGCACAAAATTTGGACTCGCTTGGATCCAATACAACAGAATAAACTCAATGGCGCCAATTTAAATTTGGTTCAAAACACCCGGCCTTATACACGCGAAATTAAGGTATATATTTAATTTTTTTTAATCTTATATTTTCTTCTTTTTTTCAAAGCTTTTGGTTTTGTTTCCCGTAGCATTATGATTTTCTATTTTAACACTTCAAGCAGCAAACTCGGTTAGCTTTTTATGTGATTTTTTCACTTTTTATCAACTTCCCTTAAAAATATTTCCCGTTTCATATTTTATCCATTTTTCGATTTTTCGCTCGCTTTCACCTGTTTTCAATTAATCGATCAATAGCATTTCAGATATTTTTCCATTCATCAACTAGAAAGAAAACAAAGGAAATTTTTGGTGATTGGCAGCTTTTTTATTTTTAAATTTTATACCCTAATTTGGTGTCTATAAGTGTCCCGGTGTTTTTGAGAAAGATTTAAATTGACGCCAATGAGATCCAAGCGAGTCTAAATTTTGTGCCACTTTTATGAAACTGAAACGAAAATTTCAACTCCACGGATCCGATACAACAGAATGAACTCATTGGGGCCAATTTAAATTTGGTTTAAAACACCCGGGGCTTATTCACACGAAATTAGTATAATACAAAAAAATTCAAGAGTTAATACGAAAATCTTGCAAAAATGGAGAATGTCAACATCATACATTTGACATTCACTCTCGTCCTTTTAATACAATTAATAAATTCGATACATGCAGCCTCGTCCGTGCTGATGTCTACGCCATTCGATAATTTTCGTGTGGAGTGCCCACAGGGCGCGGGCGCGCAACGCCTCGCAATACGAATGATTGAATCTCAGGTATATGGATGTTTTATAGCACAAATTATATATCATATGGATGTTTTATATGGATGTTTTATAGCACAAATTATATATCATAGCGCGCACAGGAGAGAAGGGTGAAGAATTTGCGTGGCAAAATTTACGAGATGCCTAAAAGTTTTTGAAAAATTGAGGGTATTTTTTAAAAATTCGTAAGACTCTGAGACCTCGAGAGGAGAGGTTTAACGATTCTTTATTTGGGCGTAAACGTAGTAACCACTTTTTAAGATCAACTTTAATAAACAAACCATATTTTGGAACTTTTTCGCTATTTACAAATCCAAAAAAAAAAAAATTTTACCCCGCAAATTAGAAATTTCATTAAGCTGCTTATAAATTTCATCTCGAAAATAGAAATTTCATCCCGCAATTTGGGAATTTTATCCCGCAAATTTGAAATTTCACCTCGCAAAATCAGAAATAATCACAAAAAATTTCTCTTTCGGGCAATTTTGCGGGATGCTCCTCTATTTTTTAGCCGGTTGCGACGGAATGAGGAGAGGGACAATGCCTCGCTTCTTGCCCTGCTATTTTATATATACATAACATGTGCGTGATACGTGAAGGCCCCAAATCAATCCCTCTCCCATTGGAAATAATCTTGGAACTAATCATTTCGCGGGTTTGGATGAGGGCCACCGAAATATCGGATGGTTTGCTGGATAAGCATGCGGTATCGCTGCATAAGCATGCGGTATCTTGCAAGGCCTGGTCAGCACCGGCGTATAGCCCACACTATAGTTATTGTCAATTCAAATATGCTGACATTTAGATGGGATTGGGGCGGAACCGGACTTCGTCCCAAGCAAAATGAAACCTGTCGCACAACCACTAGACCACTGTTCCCCTAATAACATGTAATTGTAAAATTTCTAAAATCTTTATATTAGGGTTTAAAACGACAAGACGCTGTATACACTCTCAGCTGTAATCCCATTGACGAGGTATTCAAAATTTTTTTGAAATTGAATTGCTAGCAGTGTGGCGACTTGACTATTAAGTAATTCGCGCCATTTTCTTCAATAAAATTGTAACAAAATATTTTTAGCTTGATAAAAACTATTTATTTTTTTAGAACTTGTAGAAAAATAATGCGACTACACAATGTATATAAATATTTTATATTTTTATGTAATAAAAAATTATTATAGCAACAAAGACAATGTGACTCCTAATGATGACTCCTGAGTCGGTAGCGACTCCGAGTTTTCGAAAAGCTATTTTCATAAAAATTATTTTTTTATTTACATATATTTGTGACGGTGATAGCCAAGTGGCTCGTGACTAGTGTTGTGACCTAGTTCCGAATTGACTCCAGAGCCGCGGTTCCGTTAGTTCTTTTCAAAAAAGCCGGAGCCAAAAAGCCAGGTGACTCCATAAATTGACTCAAGATGGCAAATGACTCAGGGCTTTTCGCTTCGCAGTGAGCCATCTGGCTCCAAATGACTCCGGAGCCATTTATGGATCCGAAACCACTTTATGGAGCCAAGTCACAACATGCTTGCGAGCCATGAGCCATTTACTTGAAAAATTTGGCTCAATTTGTCGAATTTGGCTCAAATTTGAACTATTTTGCTCATTTTGGCTCGCGTGCTAAACCGCGAGCCACCATTGAGTCATTTATTGATGAAAAATTGTGGAAAATGGCGAGAGTCGTCAAAACGCTACTAGCTAGTCTAAGTAAATATTTAAAATGAAAATAATTTCTTACATGCAGTTATACGTTTGGCCGGGCGGAAACAAACCGCCGGATGTGCACGATATGGAACGTGAAGATTGCCATTATAGTGGTGCTTTTGATCCAATTATTGATAATAATATTAATGCTACCTGCTCAAACAGAGAGTACATGACTGGAATTGTGCGACTCTCTGACACAAGGTGTGGGTGATTGAAAAAAATTTGGTAATAAGGCTGTTAAACATAATATGTATTATAAATTTATGCCTTTTTAAAGAGTACAAGTACAATGTTGTCGTATGAGATCGCGTGACGAGGGAATTTGCACAGAGACCACATTTTCCAAGCCATTTGGTTCCGAGGCACAAATTGAGTAATACTTTAGATACATATGATGTAATTTGCTATTACAGGGTGACATAAAAAAAGTTTTACTCTTTTAAATGCTATTTAAATAGTTTTTGATATATTTTAGCAATTTGTGGTTTATTTTAATTATTTTAAAGCCTTAACATTCCTCTAGAAAATCATTTTTAAAACAAGTCAAAGGCTTTTTTTCGTCGAGAAATGAGCTTAAGAGTGCGCTCAGTTTGAGACGGCCAAAGGCCGGTGTGTTTTAAACAAAGTTTGGCAGTGTGATACAGCAATGGTACAGGTCTAAATTTTTACCGGCTGTGTTATTTTATGCCCGATAATTTTTCTATAAATTTTGAAATCTCTAGCTCAATTGGGCTGCTTGCGGTGATAGGCCAATTTTTGCAAAAATTGCCATTTTTGAAAAGCAAAATAAGCTTTTGCAAAAAGGCAAACATATAGTTTTTGTAGGGCAGAAAAAGAGCTTTTAGAAACTGATTTGAATATTAAAATTAGTTTGTCGGAACTCGTTTTATGAGTAAAAAGCTAAAAAATTATCTGCGGTTTTTAGCCTTCTCAAATTGAGCGCACTCTTAAGCTCATTTCTCGGTGAAAAAAAAAGCTTTTGGTATGTTTTAAAAATAATTTTGTAAAGAAATGTTTAATTTAAGCCACAAATTGTTAAAAAATATCAAAAACTATTTAAATAGCATTAAAAGAGTAAAACTTTGTTCGAGTTTTTCCATGTGATCTGAGAATATTCGTCAATTATCAAATAATTAATTACTCTAATTTCGCGTATATAAGGCCGAGTATTTTGGGGCAAATTTAAATTGGCGCCAACGACTTTATTCTGTTGTATAGGATCCAAGCGAGTTCAAATTTTGTACCCGTCTTCATTTCAGTTTCATAAAAGTGGGCAAAAAATTTGAACTCCAACAAATCCGATACAACAAAATGAACTCATTGGCGCCAATTTAAATTTGGCTCAAAACATCCGCCCACTTATACACGCGCAATTAGAATAATTATCCATTTTAGATCAAATACAAAGCTAATCAATTCAATTTCTATTCGGAACAATCAATTTCTGGTTCGATTTTGCGATTTAATTCCACGTCCTTTTGGTTAGCTTTTTTTGTATTAATTTCACAAAAATGGTATAAAATAAAATGATTTAGAGCGAATATTGGCAGATATAAAAATTATAAAAACTTCAACGGCTGCGTCGATAACAGAAACGACGAGTTTGACGACAACGCCGACTCCGATAACGACAACAATCGAAGAGAAAGAAATGATAACAGGTTTATCCTAATTTCACGTATATAATCGCGCGGCCATTTTTTTCTTCATTTTTTTTCAGAAAATTTACAGCCAAAACGTGTCATCAAAATTTCTCAAAAATCTTTATTAAGTCGGAAAGGTAATTGGTCAACAACAATAAAGCCAAGCACTAGCAAAATCAATGAAGATTTCAATGTTACCAAGGGATTAACGGAAGAAACATTACTTTCTGCGACAACAGCCACCATTATGAAAATTGAAAATGAAAATGCAAAATTAGTGAATCGAAATGAAGTTAGAGATGAAAACAATGTCGAAATTGAAAATGAAAATGATGAATTATTAAAATTGGATAATATCCCACCACTACATAATGTGAAGCATGCCGATAATATCGATAAAGGACAAATGAAAGAAGTTATCCGAGAAACGGAAGAAAAAAATTGACAATTTCAACGGATAATACTAGTACGACTAGTACGACCTTAATTACCTCACACTCGCCGACTTTGTTAATTTCAACCGAATTTAAACGAAAATTACCAAAAGAATCGTCGTCAATTAATGTTGATAACGAAGCTAACGAAATCAGTAACACAAATTCCATTTTAATGAAAGACGCGACAATTGAAAATACAACGTCAAAAATACTAGAGAAAAATATCACAATATTTGAATTGACAACGTCCGAGATAAAAAGCAATACCAAAGCAATTGTGACTGACAAGGTAGCATTGGAAACTTCAACTGAAACAACCTCTACTAGGATATCGACTTCTTCGCATACTCCTGAAGAATTAATTGTAGAGGGTGAAAATACAACTAAAGCACTAAACGACTTAGACGATCCTGATGGTGATGTTAAACTGGCGAAAATGCTAGATGAAATGTTACGTGAACGTAGCGAAGCGGCGAAACGTCCCAAGGCCGCCGGTCTTCCGCAGATCCGAGAGTCGCAAAACCATGTAGACGAAAATAAGAAGGTACTTGTCAAGTTGAGGTGAGATACTATTGTCAAATAATTTATAATTCCTTTACATACATATAAGAATAATCCGTAAATTTTTTAAAATTCTTATCTCTAATTTTATAGGGTGCAACATTTTGGGCGCGTGATTTGAATTGTTTATAACATTTTTATTTTTTGGCGAAATGTCAATTTTTTTTCTTTTCTCGAATTTTGAGATTCTAGGCATTTGTTTGACACCAAACTTGTCCATATTGATTCCGATTTAAAAATTTTATATTTATTTGAACTTTTTTGTCACTATTTTTAAAAATGAAAAGTGGGTAAAATTGACTTGAAATTGACTCAATTTTTTAATTTGAATTTTGTTGCAATTTCATTTAATAAACTAAATAATGTCATTATCAAAAATTTGAATTAAAAAGTAATGGATATAGAAGAAAATTCTGAATCGAATTAGTTAAATTAATTTTCTTAAAAGTAACTTTTTGTTCTTTAAAAAGTTAGTCAAAAAAAAAAAAAAACGCAAATGTCTCATCCGCAAATATCGGGGCGCCCTAATTTTAATTTTAAAATATTCGTTTAATTTATTAAACATATTACGTTGAAAATAAATTTTAGAGAGTTAAACCACCATCATTATTCAAATGAGCCTCTGCCTGATAGTGTCGAAAAAGTCGGACGTCAATTTTTGGAAAGTAATAAAAAGAGCGAAGACATTGATTACTATGATCAAGAAAGCACAACGGAGAAAGAGACCTCACATTTTCCAGTAATTTTATTAAATAATAAATTTTTGTAATACTAATATTAACATGTTGACGACAATGCATGTTTTGCATTCAAAATTGCGCGCCCATTGGCAGACGCCTCATTGTGTTCTTTATTTAGATAAAATTCTGGAACTACATTTAATTGTAACTTTCATTTTCTATCTGCTGATAAAATTTGGCATTAATTGATAGCATTTGAAAAAAGATAATACCATTCTGGTGATGAAATGTCCCTCACGGTGAGGTAGTTAACCCAAATGGCCCTTCTTAGGGCCGAATTTATCCGAAAACGGCTCTTTTAGATCCACAATTAAATCAAAAATGAATTTGAATAAAGTAAACGATTTTATTACACGCTAGAATTAGAATAACATTTTTGAAATCTAATTTTTAAACTTTTGAAATATTTTCAAATTTGCGCTCGATTACGAAAAATTTGCGAAAAATTTAATAAAATTACTGGAAAATGGTTCGCCGAGACTTTGTAAATCCATAAAGAGCAGAATGAAGACGTTTGCCAATGAGCGCGCAATTTTGAATGCGTGCATGAAAAATCATGCAAAAAAATTGCCGCCAACGTGTTAATAAAAATCCATAATATAGAGTACATCTGAATCGACAAGTGCGATTCCTTCCACATTTTCGTTGGCTGATCAAGGTATTGAAAAGGTGATTAGTAAACCTCCAATTAGACGAAAACTTCCGCAAACATTCGGCTCGAATGATCAAAAAATTAATAAACAGAATCAAAATAATAATGAGCAAAGCAATTCATCATTTAATACGAATAACGATGATACTACTACAAAGCCTGCACATTTCGAAGTATTATCCGACGCTAAAACACTACCACCCATTCATGCATTTCCATCGCCGCCTTCTAATGGTCGCGCCGTTTCACGTCGCGTTCGTCCATCGCCCAGGCCTCTAATGGAATGGCAAGCAGCAACGGCCACAAGTGAATCTCCTTCGAGCACAAATGCGCAGGCAGACAAAAAAAGAACATCTACAACGAAGTCGCGCAAAATTTACGCCGATAATGATGATAATGAGCCGATAACAAAGAGTGTAGAAAGTAATGAGAGGGGGTTAATGTCGATATCAAATCTATGCAAAAAATAATATCCATATCCACAAGGTTTCCACCAGCAACGCCACTGCCATATTACAAGTATTAATTATATTATCAACTTATAATCTTATTATATCCTTAGCATTTCTAATATTACGATGTCAGGTCAAATTATTGAAAATGGCTAGCTCTTTAATTTATAAAAAAAAACTTATATATTTCAACTTAAAATATTTTATGTAGAATTTCTTTTATGCAAAAAAATTAAAAAATACATCAAAATGAACTCATTTGCGTCAATTTAAATTTGGCTCAGGCACCCGACCTTATACACACGAAATTAGGGTATATATTTTTGATCCGTAAGTGACTCATCAAGAAATGTAGGGTCCACAAAAGTCAATTCGCAAATATCAATTCACAAATATCGGATGCATTAAATTATAGACGTAAAAAACTGACAACACGTTTCGAATTTGAAGCTGACGATTCAACGGAGTCAACAACAATACGATCTATTACAATTAGAACTAGCCGACGTACCGCGCGTCCACAGAATCGACATCAAACGCCAGAGCCGACTATTGTTGGACCAAATGGGCCATATGTTGACGAGGAGACGAATGAATCACCGTTTGATTACGGAATAAATGGACAACCGCGTATAGCGTTGCCTAGTCAATATAGTCGCCGCCAACGTGAAAAAGAGCTAGCTGCCGCAGGCGCGGACGCACGCGCAGCAAGTGACGCGGCGCTCGAGGCAGAAATAGCTGCGTATGAAGCAAAACTTAGCCAGCGTAAAAGGCAAAAATTAGCCCAAGTGAGTATTTAAAAATAAATAAAATCACCTTATTTTAAGCGGCAGGGTAAGGCGACATTTGCGGATTTTCAAATTTGATTAATACGTTGACGGCAATGCATGCTTTGTATTCAAATTTGCGCGCAAATTGGCGTTCGTCTTCACTCTGTTCTTTAATTGGATAAAGCTTTGGAAAAATATGTGTCTAGCAAGTTTCTTATATGGCAATTACTTTTTGAGTTTATAAATCCACAAAGAAGACGTTTGCCAATAATTGCGCAAATTTGAATGCGTGACATGCATAACGTCACATCATATGGGTTAACTTTTTGAGAAGCATAATAATATTTTTCAAAAAATAGATCCTTTAAACAGATTCTCATTTAAAAAAATATAATTATTGCAAAATTTATGAAACAATTTTAATACGTATGGAACAAATTTAATATGCAAGAATAGAAACGTTTTAGGACGTTGATGAAATAAGTTCTTCTAGCCGTGGACGAAGTCGTTTTGAACGACCAAATGCACGCTTTGATAAACAAGGTCCATTTGAGCATTCAGCGGAAATTCGTCGATCACCTTCACATAGTAAAAATTTTCTTCACATAATAGATGATTACCCTAAGTTCGGGTAAATAAGACGCGGCCGTTCGAAATATATAAATATTGATTTAAAATATTGACTTGGCCTTCATTCTGTTATTTTGTGTTATTGTAAGCATAAAATTTAATTCATTAAAGAAGGCCCAAGATGTAGTTTAAAAATTTTGAGCTAAACTTCGTTTATAACAGAATGAAGGCCAAGTCAAAATTCAAAAATTCCGCGTCTTATTTACCCGAACTTATGGTAACTATAAAATTCGCGCTTGCCAGAAAGGTCGATTCAAAAAACGGACTTCAATTTTAGCATCTCAGACCCTGATTTGGGGGTAGTCCCAGTCTTGAAAATTTTTCGAATTAGAGATCGGAAAGATTTTAAAAAGCATTTTCGTGACGGACGGATGGACAGAAAATAGCGCTTTAGTAAATGCTGAATGAATGATAATAGATAAATTGAAATTATTTAGAAGAAAACGAAGAAACATCTCTTCACGATATTCGGCAACAAATATTGGAGCGCCAAATAGCCCGAAGAGAACTTAAAAAATGTAAAAAATATTTTCGTATTTTTTATTTTATGAGATTTAAGGCATACCGCAATATGCGGCTTTACAATTTGCGGCTCGAGAATTTTTTGAGTCAAAGGTTAGCCTAAAATCTAGGGAATAGGCCAAAGGACGTGCTGCAGGCTAACAACCTAAGCCTAAGCCTAAGTTCAGCCTAATATTTGAAATTGTGAAGCCGCAAACAAAATCTGAAGACGGAAATTGTAAAGCCGCAAAAATTAGGTAACCCAGATTCAAAAAGATTAGCAAATAATATTAAGTGAGAACCACGACGTCTGAATACATTCCGGAAACAGTCGAATCCATCGATGAATTAGCCTCGAAAAGTGCAAGCGACATACATAAAGAGATTTCGGAACAGCGCTTAGCGCACAGCGAATCACATTCGCGAATGATGTCACGAGATGGTGCGCGTCAGTTCGCACCGAGAGATAATAAACCAGTCGAAATGCCTGGTATACAAATTTTTTGATATACGAACAAGCAATTATTGAAAAGAAAACGGATTATTGGATTCTTAATTATTCTTTCTTTTGTGCCAAAATAATTGTCCAAAAATTTTGTTTTCGACCAAAACATGTTTATACATTTTTGTGAAGCAGAAAATTTAATATCTAATGGTATTGGTCCGAATCAACGGCGCATCGGAAATGAACTTTAAATTTTGGAAATCGGAAGGGCAAAAAGATTGGAAATCTGAAATTTTTCCATAAAAAATTTTTTCTTACAAAATCAATATTTTTTTTATTTTTTAAATTTCTGAAATTTTCGAAAAAATGACAAAATTTCGGAAATCAGCTGGAAAAAATGTCGGAAATCGGAATCCCAACGCACTGCTTGTCCGAACAGAAAGATTTATCCCAATTTCGTGTGTATAAGGCCGGGTGTTTTGAGCCGAATTTAAATTGGCGCCAATGAGTTCATTCTGTTGTATCAAATCTGTTGGGTTTCAAATTTTGTGCCCACTTTTACGAAACTGAAACGAAGGCGGGCACAAAATTTGGACCCCAACGGAATGAACTCATTGGCGTCAATTTAAATTTGGCTTAAGACACCCGATCTTATACAAGGTAATATGTTTAGAAAAAAAGTAAAAGAAAAAAACTTTTCCAACGATTTATCCATAAGTGTGTATTCATTAAAAAATATGAAAAATTAAAATGTATTAACTGAATAATGTCTTCAGATATAATCGTATATGACACATTGGATGCTAAAAATTTGCCTTGGGCTGTGAAGGAAGCACATAAAAAGCAGCATAAAAGTGAACGTGGTATTTTTAAATCATTGTAAATTCAATAATAAATGTTTGGCTTAAATAAAAAAAATAAAGTTTTAGTGACCGTGAATGATTTGGTGCCCATGAATGAAAATAAGGATATTGATCGAGAGTCCGTTGAAAGGACTACCACAGGCACTCAACAAGCCGATGAACACAGCGAGGATCGAGCTGATAATATTGAGAACGAAAAATCTCCAATATCTTCATACAGTGAATCTATTAATTACAATGAAAACAAGCAACAACAACAACAAAGCATCGACCAACAACAAGTCGACTTTACATTAGACAAATATTTGACACAATCAACATTAATTCCCACTACAACTACTAGTACTAATACTACTACTTATACTACTGTCAAAATCGATTTGACAACAACTCCGAATGAGGATGAGGGTTTTTGGAGCGTAAGCACAACCAGAAAAACTTCACCAATGACTCCATTATATGATCCAACAAAATTTTACTACGTTCAAAAACGTAAAAACCGACCAGCTTTATTTGAAGAGCGAAGTACTCTTAAACAAATAATAATAATAATAATAGTTAGCTGAATTTTTAGAAATAACTACTCTAATTTCGCATGTATAAGCCGCGGGTGTTTTGAGCCAAATTTAAATTCGCACCAATGAGTTCATTCTGTTCGTATCGGATCCGTTAGAGTCCAAATTTTGTCTTTGTCTAGGTTTCATAAAAGTGGGCGCAAAATTTGGACTCGCTTGGATCAGAACTCACGAATCCAAGCGAGTCCAAATTTTGTGCTCACTTTTATGAAACCGAGACAAAGGCGGGCACAAAATTTGGCCCCAACGGATCCAATACAGCAGAATAAACTCATTGGCACCAATTTAAATTTGGCTCAAAACACCCGGCCTTATACACGCGAAAGTACTCATAAATGTTTTATTGCTGAACGAGACGAGTTCAAGATTTAGAAACATTTAGGTACATTATTTCGTATGAAATGAGAAGACAAATTAAATCCTCTTTATTATATTATAATATACACGCAAATCGTCGAAATATTTTATAATAGCGGCCTAAAATGATAATATTTAGTTTTGACCTTCTGCTCGAAGGAAACGGCAATTCGTGATGTGAACAATCTCATTATCGCGTGTGGTGCCGACGATGGGCTTTGGTATCCGAATCGATGCCCGCCATCAACGGCGTGTTTCGCCGCATCCGATTCCACCTATCATATCTGCTGTCCGGTGGCAAGCGGATAAATTCTTATGTATCTTATTGAGCTTATTTATAAGTAATTTAATTTATAAAATTGCAAGTTGTTAGAAGATAAAATAATATTTTTCTTTTGTATTATCAAAAGAAAAACATGAAGAAAAAAACAAACTAAAAAAATCAAATAAAATCTAATTAATCAATCAAGTCAAAGCCGTTTTATAAGCCTTATCTTATTAGCCTAAAAAGAGATCAAGGAAATTCAAGTTGCCGATATTAGATTCTCAACTAAGTTTTGTCAATCGTTCGCATAAAATGAAGTTCAATTATTTTAATACGTTGAAATTAAGAGATTAATTCAAAAAAAACACTCTGGATTTATTATTTTAATACTGAAAGCTTCTGAATCCGATTTATAATTTTTAACAGAACAAAAAAAAGTTAAATTTTAATAATTAATATATATGTTACGGGAAAATATGTTGCACGGCCAAATACGTATTTTCCGCCCGACGGCCATATACGTATTTTCCCGGCCATATAAAAAAATTTTTTCACATTTATTTAAATTATCGTAAACTTTTATCGACAAAAGTTTACGATAATACGATAAAATTTACGATAAAAGTTTACGATAATTTAAATGAATGTGAAAAAATTTTTTTATATGGTCGGGAAAATACGTATTTGGCCGTCGGGCGGAAAATACGTATTTGGCCGGGAAAATACGTATTTGGCCGGGAAAATACGTATTTGGCCGTGCAACATATTTTCCCGCAACATATATACATATACAGGGTTGACCTAATAGTCCTTGGACAAATTTTTTAATCATAACTTTTTTATTTAAAAAAATATTTTTACAAACAAATATTTAAATGACGGCCTAAGAAATTTTAAATAAGATCATTTTAAAAAATTAATTAAACTTTTATATATTTAACTCTAGACAATAGGACACATATGTGCTCAAAAAAATGATAAATAAATTTTCGTCATTTTATGATTGGGGCAAAAGCGGACGAGAAATGAATTACTCCGAAGAGGCACGACCGATAACGCCGCAAGCGGCGCGCGGACCCGCGTTTCCCGTCTTGAGGCTTTCCTCGCGCTTCTCGCCCACACCTTTGCCTGCAAATTCACACGAATGTTTCTAGAAAATTTAAGGCGAAAAATTTCTCTTTCATAATTTAGCAATTCTATGTGTTATGGGGAATTTTTTTCCCTACCAATTGAATATAATCAAAATTGCACAGCTAAAAATGATATAACAAAACGAAAATAAGTTGTACCCAGATCGTCCTCCGTTTCGTGGACCACAACCGAGCGTCCGATAACGGAGTTCTCGCCGCAGAGCTGAACAAGATGGTCCGAAAACTCGAATCTGGCGACTCCGCTTTGATCGGCCGTCACATTGCCGAAATCGCCGACGTGGCGGTTCTCATCCTTAAAAACAAAATCCAAACACAGAAAAAGGGTTGAAACCCTTAGAAAAAACTTTAATTCATCTATTTTTAGCTGAAAAACAAAACATTTTTTACCTGAGGTCCGCCGTGGGTTTTATCGAACGGATTGAAGTGCGAACCGGCCGAAATACATCCCTTCGTTAGATCGCCATAAACGTGAATATGAAAGCCGTGCTTGCCAGGAGTCAATCCGCTAATTTCACCTTTCACCGTGACTGGCTTTCCCTTCTCTTCCTAGGAATGGAACAAATTTAGAATCGAATAAGAACATAAACAAAAAAATGCTTCATTGTCTTTGTAGAATTTTAACCTGGATGAACCATACGGTTCCTTTCGTCGGCCCGTCTCCGGTAAGAACGGCAACAGCACGACAGCAAGGCATTGTTGATATGTTGACGTATTTCTAATAATTTTTTTTCTCAATATATTTTTATTAGAAGCATCTGATTCGAATTAATTAGTTTTAAAAAAAGTAAAATAAAAAAAAGTGCGTTTAGAAAAAATAAAGTTGGATTTGAGGCGTTGAGAAGCCTTAAAATCAAATCTGTCGATAAGTCTGAGAACAGCACAAAAAATGGGTAAAAAATGCCGCTCGCTAATCAGCTCATATTGAATGCGCGCACGAGAAAATTGTAAATTTTGCCAATAAAATTTTAATTTTTAAACTTAAATAATAGATTTTTAAACTAGGTAGTTTAAAGGACGCATGAACACCAATATAGATTTCCACATAATTTGTTCTAACTTTTTTCTACGATAGATAGAGACGTGGATTTTTGCATCCCGTAGAGCGTACACGATTTGTGGGGGACGTGTTTCAGCGATTTTTAAAATTTTCATTTTTAGCATTTTTAGAGAGGAAAATGCAACGAAAAAGTGCATATGGCCGAGCATTTTTTCGGAGAGTGATCCGATGGACTTGAAACTTTTGCTATGAGCTCCCTTACATTACACTCTATAAATTTGAACCTGATCGATTGAATAGGAGCCGAGTTATGAAACCTCAAAAAACGGCAAAAATGATAAATTTCCGCATTTTTTCCGTTTTTTGAAGTTTCATAACTCGGCTCCTATCCAATCGATCAGGTTCAAATTTATAGAGTGTAATGTAAGGGGAACTTATAGCAAAAGTTTCAAGTTCATCGGATCACTTTCCGAAAAAAATGCTCAGCCACATGCACTTTTTTCGTTGCATTTTCCTCTATAAAAATGCTAAAAATAAACATTTTAAAAATCGCTGAAACACGTCCCCCACAAATCAAGTACGCTCTACAAAATGCAAAAAAACCCACGTCTCTATCTATCGTAGAAAAAGTTAGAACAAATTATGTGGAAATCTATATTCGTGTTCATGCAATCAACTATATAGTTAATTGTCATGCAAAATTTTTAATCGCTCTATCATTTTTAGCTTATAATAAATAGGATTACCCTAGGTTCGCGTATATATGCCGCGACTGTTCGACGAATTTTTAACTCTGCATTCACAGTTATTTTATGTTTGTGAAGCATGAAATTCAATCATGGAAGCAGACCCAATCTGCAGGTTAAAAATTATGAGCTCAGCTTCGTTTATAACAGAATGCGAGGCCAAGTTAAAATTCAAAAATTTGTCGAACGACCGCGGCTTATATACACGGGAACTCAGGGTACTTTTTTATTGAAATTCCAGCAACAATCATATTTTTCAATTCAATCACGAGCCATAAGTTTAAATTGCATACAAAATTTTGTAAAGTATTAAAATATAATTTTTTTTATATTTTTCAAAAAAAAAATGCAACTATCAAAACAATATCTATTATTTCAATCGCCACGTACAATTTAAAGCTAAAACAATTAGGACAATTCCTCTACGCCTTTCGCCAGCGGTGTACTTTTACGTTCATAGACGCGTTCAGCATGATCGCGGGCACGTTTATCCCCAAACAACCTTTCGGCCTCGTTGATTTCGGCCAAATAGCGCACAGTACGTGACTAGAAATTTAATCGAAAAAAATGCGATTCAAAATTTAGTGATTTATTATAGGTTGGGTGAAAGATTCAGTTTTTTTTAATTTAGCTGTTATTGAAGTTTGCCCTTAAATACAGTGCTGGCCAAAATTATACGTTCACTTGAATTTTTCATATAACTTTTGATTAAATTATTATTTCATGTAATTTTTTTTGCCGAAATACGTAAAATTAGTGCAGAAATGATGTGCGTAGCAAAAAACGTGACGTGAAACGGTGATTTGTGGAAAATTTTGGACTTTACGGAAAATGACCATTTTCAGGCTGGTCATAATTATACGTTCATTTCGAAAAACATTTATGTAACGATAATAAATTTGACGATAATAACAAAAATTGCTATGATAAACGCATAATTAATAATCCGTAGCACTGCCACTACGATTAATCACTTGGAACATTCGATTATTCATGCTTAAAATCAGATTTTGGAGCTCTTCATTCGTGATGGACTCCCACGCCTGCAATACGGCGGTTTTTAGTTGATCCACGTTCTCGTATCGCGCCGATTTATCGTACATTCGACGAACCATCAACCCCCAGATGTTTTCCATGGAATTCAAGTCAGGCGAACACGCCGGCCAATCGAGTGTTTCGATGTCTCGCGCGATCAGCCAATCACGCGTGCTGCGGCTTCGATGCGCCGGGGCCCCGTCATGCCGAAGGATGAGGTTTTCATTGTCGTGGTCCTCCAAAAACGGAACGAAAACAGCATCGAGCATGTCCTGATATTCCGCTGATCCCATTCGACCATTCACAAATGCCAAGCGGAGCTTTCTATTAGACTGGAACGCTCCCCAGATCATGAGGCTTCCACCGCCATAATTTCTGCGAGAAAATCGGAGCGGCTCTTTTCGGAGATCATGCCAATAATCACGGTAGCCGTCCGGCCCGTCCAAGTTAAATTTCTTTTCATCGCTCCAAATGATCTGAACATGGAATAACCACGTTATACCCACGTCATAGGCACTAAAAAGAAACAGTCAACTTTGGTCCAATCGCGAGCTTGGTTAGTTTGACCAAATTGCAGGCGAGCGTCCTTGTGATGCTGCTTCAGGAATGGCGCTTTCAATTTTTTCATCCTCTTGATGTGCTGAGAATGCTTGATCACGCGTCGTACTGTCCGTGCGCTGACGTCAAGGTCGAGATTGGCGACAATCTTTCAACTTGACGTCGACGTGTTCGACGCCGCGCGCAAAATTCGGCGCTTTTTGCGCGCATCCACTTTCGATTTGCGACCCGAACGCTTTGCAGTTCCGTATGCGTCGGGATTTCTCACGAATCGATTGACAACATCCAGTGATCGACCGATTCTTTCCGCCACAGCACTATTGCTTAAGTTCTGCCCCTTCAGGACGCTGATTTGACCTTTCTCGTACTCACTTAGGCTCGTCCCACGGGGCATATCTCTGTAATGACTAGCCTTAACATTAAAAAATCACATTACGCCGATTTCATCACCAAAATCACAAAAATCATTACAAAAATCAACGTTTTTCGAAATGAACGTATAATTATGACCAGCCTGAAAATGGTCATTTTCCGTAAAGTCCAAAATTTTCCACAAATCACCGTTTCACGTCACGTTTTTTGCTACGCACATCATTTCTGCACTAATTTTACGTATTTCGGCAAAAAAAATTACATGAAATAATAATTTAATCAAAAGTTATATGAAAAATTCAAGTGAACGTATAATTTTGGCCAGCACTGTATAATGGTTTTACTTTATATGTTAAAAAAATTGAATTCAGTATTTTAAAAATAAATCCATTTCTTAATAGAAAAATCTGAATAGAGAATTTTTAGATTAATAAAATTGAAAGACCCTTAAACATTTATGTAAGCATAAATAATTATAATAGGCCGAAAGGTTGTTTTACTGTTAATTCCACTTGTTTTTGTCGTCGTTCGAGTTGAAATTTAGTGGTAAAAGGGAGTTGTCTACCATCGCAAAAACTAAAGTCCGCGCCCCTTTCCAACGGACTTACCACCGGCGCCACATAGTACCTAAAAATGGAACTCTAAGATTATTAATAATTATGTCTTAAGGTCAAATAACTCACAAATAAACTTAAGGAATATGTCTTAAAGTAGATACAATAATAACTTTAAAAATATTTATAAACATACGGTTTGGTCCACCACTGATAAATTCCTTTACAATACATTAACGATCGCTTCATCTATAACATAAAATTTGTAAAATAGCAGAAGAATAATGCATTAAAATGTATTATAATGATTATAAACAATAAATTATCGGCTAAAAATGTTTTTTAAATCCTGTAAGAAAAAAAATCCAAAACAATCAAAAATAAAATAAAATTGAATTGTAAAAATTATTTCAAATAAGTGTAAAATTTATGATAATTTATTTATTTCGACAACAAAAATTTAACGATCGCTTCATCTATAGCATAAAATTTGTAAAATAGCAGAAGAATAATGCATTAAAATATATTATAATGATTATAAACAATAAATTATCGGCTAAATGTTTTTTAAATCCTGTAAGAAAAAAATCCAAAACATAATCAAAAATAAAATAAAATTGAATTGTAAAAATTATTTCAAATAAGTATAAAATTTATGATAATTTATTTATTTCGACAGCAAAAATTTAAAAACAATAATAATGATAAAAAAAGCATGTAAAAAAAATATAAATTTTGGATTCACACAAAATTGTAAAAAAATTTAGAGAAAATTTTTCCTTAATAAATATGATAAATTTGAATTATAAAGTTTGTTGTCTGAGTCCGGGAAAATAAGACGCGGCCATTCGAAGAATTTTTGAATTTTGACTTGGCCTTCATTCTGTTATAAACAAAGTTGAGCGCAAAATTTTTGAAATGAAGCTCTGACCTGTTTTAATGAAGGTCCTCCTCAAATTTTATGCTTAACCAAAATAATAGAATAAATGCCAAGTCGAAATTCAAAAATCCGTCGAAGGGTCGCGTCTTATTTATCCAAAGGTAGTTAAGTTTAGGTAGTTAATATAAATAGAATAAATAAAAAAATAACATCCCCTTTTAAAATTTACTCTCTTCCATTTTACAGATCTTAAATTTCAAGGGCAAAAATCAGAATATATTTTTAATAAAGCGGAGCAGAACCTTTCGTTAACATAAAAAATGACAATAGTGTCGGCTAATGTAATAAAATCATCACGGAAAACATTTTTTGCGAGAAAAGAAAACACAAAAAATTGTTGGAAAAAATTAATTGACCCCAAATCTTGTCATTTTCATATTGTTTAGTTTCACGATATTCTAATTGAAGCCAAACTTTTATGAGAACAGATTTAAAACGACAACAAAATAGATAAATGATTTTTAGAACCACATTTTGATGGTACCGTCCCAGCCGGCCGACAACAATCGTGACTTTTCGTGCGGATGCCAAAGGACGGATATGCAAACGTTGTCGTGCGCTTTCCATGTCGAGACGATTCGATGAGTGCGCCAGTCCCAAATGTAGACCTTGCCATCCGCGTCTCCGGACGTCAGAAAACTTTTAAATAATTTGAATTGAATTACGGGAAAAATTAATTGTCAACAAATGGATTTGTGAAAAGAGTAATTCGATTAAAATCGAAGTAATTAATGTCTATCTCAAATAAAATAAAAATAAAATTACGTAAAACGTATTCATTTTTTCAATCAAATAGTTAGCTAGAAAAAAATTAAATTTTAACCACAAAAAAACTCCTATTAAGTCCTATACAGGACTATCTAATATCTAATCCTAAATCCTAATGTATAGACTTTCAAAGAATGTTCTAAGAATGTCAAAAAATATTCGGTGTTGAGACAAAGCGGAATGGCCAAAATAGAGTGAGAGTAAAACGAAACGGAATAAAACGGAATGAAGAAAAAGAAACAAAACTTAAGACTTAAGTCTGTATTTAGATTTTAGGCTTAGGCGTGGAAATTAGTTCTTTAAGTTTAGGTTTTAGTCTTGCCTAACTTGAGAATTAGACCTTCAAGTCTCTAGGTTTTAGGCTTAGGCAGGGTTGCCAGATGTCCTTTTTAAAAAGATTTGTTCTTTTTTTGAAGGGATCTGTTCTTTTTTATTTTTTGTTTTTTTCTTCCATTTTTTGTTCTTTTTTTCCACGAAGAATGGCTTTCTTAGAGACAGGATCAGGAGTTCCGAGAAGTATTAATTGTTGAGAGAATAAAGAATCTGACCCGAAAAGTTAACGAAATAGACCAATTCAGATATTTTTAGAAAAATCTTTTTTGTTGTTGGAAATTATCAATAAAATATTTTTTTCGTGCCCAACGTTCTTTTTTATTTTATTTTCATCTGGCAACCCTGGGCTTAGGCATATTCGCCCAGTTTTGTTCCGTTCCATTTTTAGTATCCAGTTTTGTCGCGTTGATAAAATGTTCGTAGCACTAACATAACTCTACTTATAACTCTTTCCAAACTTTGGGTTTTTTTTTAATTTTATTAAATAAAACCGCAATCAATAATCTGACAAGTCAAATATATATCAACCAGTAACCAGTACGTTTTGGGCGATGACAAAAAAAGAAACCTCATTTCGGGCGAAAAATCCACGGAACATGCGTAGCCGGCGACGTTGTGGCCGCGGAAGGCCTTCTTCTTTGCGAAGCGTAGTTTATCATCCATTAGCTGGAAAAGAACGATTCGATTGTCCATAGATTGTCCGACGATCCATTTTTCTATAAAAATAAAAATAAATTTTTTATCAAATTTTATACAGGATTGGTAATTGAATTAAGAATGACACATAAAAGATTCACTACATGGTTGTAAAAATTATCTATTATAATATAATTGGATAGCTAAAAAAACGAAATAATTTTAAAAATAGGATCAGCTATTAGGTGTATGAAAATTCGTTTTACTTTGTCTAATATTTTTTCATGAATAAACTTTTTTTCAAAACATTTGTCTGTATCCATCTTGTAGAGTGTTTAAAGCGCTATCTAATGCTTTTTGAATTTTTAAAAAGATTTGCATATAAAATTTTAGGACAATTTTACAGATGACCATCGAAGCGCCAACAAAAGAGCATTTGCGGGAAGTTCTCTTATTCATGTTTAACTGAAAGAAAAGTGCCGCCGATTCTCACAAAATGATTGTTGAAGTTTATGGCGAAGATATGGTCATTGTCAGAGCCTGTCAGGAGTGGTTTAAGAGGTTCAGAGAAGGCGATTTTGACCTGAGCAACAAAGACTGCGTGTAGTGGGATCAGAAGGGTATTATAAACTTCTCAAACCTGGCGAAACTGTTACGGCGGCTCGTTATAAAGAGCAATTAATCAATCTAAACAAAGAACTTGTCACCAAACGACTAGAATGAACCACAAGACACGAGTGCCCAATATTGCTTCAGGACAACGCCAGACCTCATGTTGCAGAACCGGTCAAAAATGCCATAAAAGAACTGAAATGGGAAATCTTACCCCACCGGCCTACTCTCCTGACATCGCTCCGTCGGATTATCACTTATTTCGCTTATTGGCTCACGGATTGGCGGAGCCGAAGTTCAAAAAAAACAAGAAGAAATGCGAAAATGGCTCGATGAATGGATTGCCTCGAAACAACCAAAATTTTTTTTTTATAGAATCCATAAGTTGCCAATAAATTGGAATAATGTTGTTGTTAATAATGTTAATAATGGTTGTTATTGTTAATAAAAGTTTAATTGAAAATTTTTTAAATTTTAATTTTTTGAATCGCAAAAAAACGAACTTTCCATATATAATTGAATATAATTGATAATTGAAATAAATTTTCATTATGAACACCTACCGGTGGGTGACTTGGTCATTGTCGGGATAGAATGAAGGCCGGCGTTTTGAATGAGTTTCGTATCGACGGGAATACCCCAAAAAAAAGCCAGAATTATTACTAATAAGTAAGTTTTATATTTATATTCCGACTTAAAAAAAAGATTTTATAGCAAAATGAAAAGAATCATTTCTACCATTCCCAAATACGAATGGACTTGTCGTCGGACGTCGAGCAAAAACGCCGATTACGATCGAAAAATGTAATCGAATTCACTGCGGCCAAATGCCGATCGTACTCCTAAAAAAATATAGCGTATTAAATTTAAAGAATACTACATCAAAATAAAAAAGATCTGTGATTTAAGAACTTAAAAAATATTCATTAGACCCTAATTTCGCGTGGATAAGCCCCCGGGTGTTTTGAGCCAAATTTAAATTTTT
The DNA here is from genome assembly GCA_024678965.1 of Bradynema listronoti. Lineage (NCBI taxonomy): Eukaryota > Metazoa > Nematoda > Chromadorea > Rhabditida > Allantonematidae > Bradynema > Bradynema listronoti. The sequence continues at coordinate 1,320,968 of JANLNO010000009.1, forward strand.
CCCTAATTTCGCGTGGATAAATTTTTTAGCATTCGAAAAGGCCGCGAATAATTATGTTATAATAATTATGTTACAAAATTTATTTGTTTTTCCTACTGAAATATTTTCAAGTTCGGCCGGATGGTAATAGAACCTTCGAGAATTTTTCATGCGCTTCTCACTTTTTCGACCTGCAAGAGGCGAAATTCTAGAAGAAATGGAGTAATGATTTGCCCAATTTTCGCTAGGCAAAGGTCTTGAGTAATAATGGTGATTATATTATAGCCAGGTTGCCAGATGTCCTTTTTAAAAAGATTTGTTCTTTTTTTGAGGGGGTCTGTTCTTTTTTATTTTTTGTTCTTTTTTTGAGATGTTTGACTATTTGCACTGAGATGTTTGACTATCCGATGAAGAATGGCTCTTTTAGACACAGAATCAGGAGTTCCGAGAAGTATTAATTGTTGAGAGAATAAAGAATCTGACCCGAAAAGTTAACGAAATAGACCAATTCAGATATTTTTAGAAAAATCTTTTTTGTTGTTGGAAATTATCAATAAAATATTTTTTTCGTGCCCAACGTTCTTTTTTATTTTATTTTCATCTGGCAACCCTGTATAACCGAATATTTATTGGACGAAAATTCTTTTTTGTATGGGTATTTAACAAGCATAAACGGCGGCGATAAGTGCATGGAGATTAAAACTAAACTGGCCCTGTAAAGTACTCTAATTTCGCGTGGATAAGCCCCGGGTGTTTTGAGCCAAATTTAAATTGGCGCCAGTGAGTATAGCGGATCCGTTGGGCTCCAAATTTTGTGCCCACTTTTATGAAACTGAAACGAAAGCGGGCACAAAATTTGGAGCCCAACTGATCCGATACAAAACGAATAAACTCATTGGCGCCAAATTTAAATTTGGCTCAAAACACCCGGCCTTATACACGCGAAATAAAAAAGATCTGTGATTTAAGAACTTAAAAATATTCATTATACCCTAATTTCATGTGGATAAGCCCCAAAAAAACTGAAACGAAGACAAGCACAAAATTTGGACTCCAAAGGGATCCAATACCAACAGAATGAACTCATTGGCGCCAAATTTAAATTTGACTCTAAACACCCAAAGACTTATCCACGCAAAATTAGGGTATTTTAAAATCCCGTGAATAATTAAAAATAAGAAAATGAGAAAATGGCGGATTTCGAGACGGAAAAAAAGAGAAAATAACCTGTTCAATTTCGCCGGTCCGTGTGTCCCATTGAATTATCTTCTTGTTCTGCATGCCGGACAGGAAAATCGATTGTTTGTCGTCGTCCGGATTGAACTTTACACAATAGGCCTTTTGGCCGGTGTGAAAACGATTCTTCACCTGTCCTATAATAATAATGTTGAATTGAAATTGTGTACAAATAATTTTAAAAAAGCATTCTAAAAGCTCGTCTTTATTTAAATAATTTTATGCGATTATTAAATGGCTTGAATTATTTTTAATTAGATCTTAATTCTACAAGCAACAAATTTTTTTTTTCTTCAATTTTAATATTTTTTTTCAATTTTGATCTTTAGATATTTCTAAAATGCGCCTACTTTTTCCAGCCATAACTTTCCCCATAAGTTAGCTAAAAATTTGATTCAAAAAGCATTCGATAGAGAATTAAATTCTGAATCGAATAGCTTTTTTTAAATAATTTTATCGTGCCAAAAAATTGGCTCAAAAGTCATGAGTGGCGACCCACTAGACTGCTACAATTTAGGAAAACTAAAAACAAGATACTAAAAAGCTCGAAAATTTTGAATTGGATTTATTTGGGCCTTAGTATTCTGTTGTGATTTGTACAATAAAAATATTGCTATTTTAAAAATTTTAGCCTACCGGTTTCCGTGTCCCAAAGCTTAATGTAGTTGTCGAACGAGGTGCTGAGAAATTCGGTTCCATCGTTGTTGAAGCAAATGTCGCGAACCGGCATTTTGTGGCCGTTGTAAGTGCGAATAAGCTTACGATTCCCGTAGACTTCCCAAATTTTGATCTAGAAGATTACTAGAGTCAATACTAGAGTTTTTAATTAGATCATTATTTATTATGCGCATCTTATCCGTCTCAAATGGAAATTCTAGTCAAAATAGCCACACGAACCTTATTGTCCATCGAACAGGAGAGAAAAAGATGCGCACTCTTCGGCAGCCAGCGAATGGCGTTGACCGCTTTTGTGTGGCTGTTGTAGGTGAACGCCTGTTTGGTGGGCGGATAGCAACGATCGGGCACAAAGTCGGCGCGAAGATTCGTGCCCGTGTACTTGGGCGCCTCCATCCACGAACGATTAAAGTATTCGGTGTCCTCTTTCACTAAAAACAATTAATGAATAACTAGATTAGATTTTGGAGAATTCTTATCAACGCCAACCATATCATATCATGTTTTAATCTAAAAGAGTAATAAAGTGAAGTTTACAAAGTCGAGGTAGCCAAAATTACCCTAATTTTGCGGGGTATAAGTCTTTGGGTGTTTAGAGTCAAATTTAAATTTGGCGCCAATGAGTTCATTCTGTTGGTATTGGATCCCTTTGGAGTCCAAATTTTGTGCCCGTCTTCGTTTCAGTTTTTTTTGGGAGGCTTATCCACATGAAATTAGGGTATAATGAATATTTTTAAGTTCTTAAATCACAGATATTTTTTATTTCGCGTGTATAAGGCCGGGTGTTTTGAGCCAAATTTAAATTGGCGCCAATGAGTTCATTCGTTTTGTATCGGATCCCTTTGGGGTCCAAATTTTATGCCCGCCTTTGTCTCGGTTTCATAAAAGTGGACACAAAATTTGGCCCCCAAAGGGATCCGCATACAAAACGAATGAACTCATTGGCGTCAATTTAAATTTGGCTCAAAACACCCGGGGCTTATACAAGCGAAATTGGGGTACTTTAGAGGGCCAGTTTAGTTTTAATCTCCATGCACTTATCGCCGCCGTCCATGCTTGTTAAATACCCATACAAAAAGAATTTTCGTCCAATAAATATTCGATTATAACATAAATATTCGCGGCCTTTTCGAATGCTGAAAAAATTAGTTTGATTTTGTTCAATGTTCCTAAAATCGCTTAATTATTCGATATTCCAAAACATCTCGCGATCCAATAGGCGTAGAACCATGAAATAAAATACATGCAAAAGTCCGTGACAAGAGCTAGTCGACAACATACAAAGTATAGCCATCGGACAAAAACAAACCAATTTTTTTGAGCGTTCCGCGGACAATTATGTTATAATCGAATGGATTATTTTTCTCACCGTGAAGCGTGGACGATTCCTCGACCATTTGCTGCTCCTGTTGAGCGGCGCGTCGTCCGGCACGGCTCTTCAGTTTTCGCTTTCGTACAATCTCGTCCATTTCCTTTTGAGCTCGGGATCGGGCACGGCGACGGTCTTCTCGCCCTCATACTTGGCCCACGGTCCTAATAAGCCACATAATCATAAAACGATCATTCGAATTTAAATCTAGCGAAAAATTATAGGCAAAAAAAATGAGCCAGCAAATTTAATGCTATAATTTTTTGTCTAGCGCCATAATAATTTTTTTTCTTAATTTTCTTAAGTGCAAGCCAAGTCCAAGCCTAAAACTATAAGGCTAATTGTTGAAGAATGATGAGATATAAACGATATTTTTCTATTGAGAGAGAGAGAGAAATTTAAATTCTACAATAATCTTATATTATAATTATTCGCTTGAATTAAAACAATCTTTGTCCATATAATAATGCCGATCCACAAAAGTACCTGCGTAGTTGTCGAGATCGGATGCATCGTAGTTGATGAGTCGTTTTCGCTTTTCTCCACCAGTCTTTTTCGACTCGAAGAGGCTTTCGCCGCTTTCTTCGGCCGCTTTCACCACGTCGCCGACGAATTGCGTGGTCGAACCGGCCGTGGGATTTTGCGCGTAGCCGAGCGTATCATATGAACGAATGGCGCGATCGAAATGAAAGTCGTTGACGTGCGCTTGCTCAACATAACCGGTGAGTGTGTTCTTTTGTGCTCGTTGCTTCTCGCTCTTGAACGGATTGCTGGGACCAGCCTAAAAAAGTATAAGAAAATATTAGATTGGAAATCAGCAAAAACTTTTTAACAAAAAGCTAATATAAAAGCTGTATAGAGAGGAAAAAAATTCTGTATAAACAGGAAAAAAACGCAAAAAGCAGATATGAAGTTAAGTAGCACCTCCGGCTGAAAAAGTTCCTCGTATTTTGGATTGTATTTAAGCTCTTTCGTTTTGGGATCCATCAACACACCGCCCTTGTATTGTAGCCCATCGACGACCGTGACTGCCGGTGCGATATTAACGTTCGGAAGTGAGAGCGCTAGAGATTTCCTCGATTCTTCGCTCACCTCCACCGGAAACGCTTCCGTCGAATGATGATCATCACCATCGGAGTCGGAATCCTGATATTGCTTGAGAACGTCCATAACTAGAAAATAGCTAAAATTATTATAATGTTATTGTTGTGTATGTGAAAAAGGTAACTTCCGTGGCAGGACTTGAACCTGCGACCAACGCTTAACCGGAGCGCTGCTCTACCTACTGAGCTACACGGACCTTGATCACATACTTAGAATTTCTTCTTATAACTCCGTCACAACAGTTATTGTCCAAATATATTCACATTGCAAAGTCATAATTGAATTTTAAAAATAAATAAATTATTTATGAATACTAAATAATTTTAAAAATTGCATTATTGAACGAAAATAGCAGCATTTGTTTTCTATAAACTATTTTAAGAAGCTTTATTCATAAAGTGTAATGTGGTCACCCATCGTGTGACACGACAGGCACTTCGGAGGGCCAAGCGAGTAGAAAAAGTTCAAATTTCGAAAAAAGCAAATATTTTCGAATTATTTTCGGTTTTACACAGATTTGCCTGTAAAATTTAAAGTAAATTTTGATTAAGTTGTCGACGGCTGATTTTTCAGGCTTGGCCGCGTGTTGTTTTCACATTTTGGAACTCGAACTTGAACTCAAACAACCTGGACTCGGTTCCATCTTCATCGTTTCTAAGACGCTAATTCTATTAATATATTCAGTCTCTTCATTAAACATTAACTTTCCTTCACTAAGTTACATTTGCACAATTTTTATTTAGATTAATTTTTTAAAAGAATTTACCCATTTAAAATTTTAATTCTTTAAAGTATTGCTTATATTAAAAGAGTGATCAAAGTTAAAAATTGCGGAAAAGTTGATTGTCTAAATTTATAACAAAAAGTTTTAAGACATGCTTTAAAATTTTTTTGCAACAACTTTTGAAGTTTTTTTTTCGAAATTTGTTCGCTGATTATTAATATCTGTTTTTCTTTAATTATTTTCAGTTTGCCTTTTTTTCAATAGTAAAGCTATTTTCAGCTTTGTTTGTTAATAGCATTATGGGAAATAGCGAAAGCGTTGGTATTCCGGGCGGTGGTACGGAAGGATATCATGTTTTACGTGTGAGTTTATTGTTTTACATGTAATTTATTAACTTTTATTAATAGAATAGAAATGTGAAAATTTTAGGTACAAGAAAATTCGCCGGGACACCACGCTGGTTTGGAGCCATTCTTCGACTTTATAATTTCTATTGGAAAGACGCGCTTGGTAATTTGTTAAATTTTTGCTATAAGCAATATTTTTAATGGAAAGGCAACTTTTTAGTTTGGCGAGTATAATTTGTTTAAAAATTAAAAGTTATTCTATTAAATTTAGTATAGGAACAAGGTTTTTATTACATTTTGTAACGACGTATTAAATTTTTTATATTATTCAATTTATCGCACATTTTGGAATGCTTAAAAGCAGTTTTTAATTTAGGATCGAGATAATGACGTTCTAAAGAATATATTGAGCGAGAACATCGACAAACCGCTGGAGTTTACAATATATAATAGCAAAACGCAGACGCTGCGTCAAACGCAAATTGTTCCGTCCAATCGTTGGGGCGGACAAGGCGTTCTCGGCGTTTCTATTCGCTTTTGCTCATTCGAAGGCGCCAATCAAAACGTCTGGCATATTTTGGAAGGTAATTATATTTATTGAACGGAATTAATTGTTATTCGATGCTGGAAGATGGTTTCATAAATATAAGATCACTCCGATTTTTTAAGGTTGACTATTGAATTGAATATTCAAACAAAAACCGATACATCCACGTGAAAAAACGTCCTCGAAGGCCTATTTTAACACTACTTTTTCAGCACTCTCCACTGTTACATTTATACAGTAATTGGTACAAATTTTGGAGCACTACAAAATCTAGTATTCGAAATTTTTAAATGTTCCTAATTTAAGAGATACCATAGTTCCAAAATGTGTATAAATAAATTAATAAAGATTTTATAAGAGCTACAGTATCTCAAAATCCTACTGTATTCAACTTAAATCTTTGAATAGTGGTACTAAATTTTGTACTGTATGATATGCAAGTGATTTTAATTTAAATTAATCTTTTATTAATAAAATACAGTAAAAAATACAAATTAAGGTCACTTACAGTAATTCAAGTCCCAAGATGAGGCTAAAAATGGATTAGGATCCCGTTGAATAATTTTTTTAGATGTAAAAATGAATCTCAATTATTAATTAAATGTTTGTTATCAAACTTGTTATTAATGGTCCTAATAAACGAAGTTTAAAAAAGTGGTCTTCTAATTATGAAACGGCAATTTTTTTGAAATCGAGCGATTACTGTATAAATGTAACAGTGGAGAGTGCTGAAAAAGTAGTGTTAAAATAGGCCTTCGAGGACGTTTTTTCACGTGGATGTATCGGTTTTTGTTTAAATGTTCAATTTAATAGTCAGCTCAAGATTTTATCTAACACATTAGATTCAAAGTAACATTTGTCGATATGGCAAACAAAACCTTGCCGGCTAATTTTATTTTTTAAAAAAAGGTTCTTCGACCCTGATTTAGGGATAGTCACAGTTAGGCATTATTCGAATTAGGGATCGGAACACGCCTAAAATAGTGTCACGGACATTTTTGTGCGCGACAAACACATAAAAAGACAACAGCTTAGTAGTGCCGTTTTTTTTAGTCCAAACCAATTCGCCCGCTGCGTTGGCCGGGCTTCAGTCCGGCACGGACTATGTTCTCGGCGCGGAGACGGTTCTACAGCACGCGGATGATCTTATCGCCCTCGTTCAGGCCAACGTCGGCAAGGAGATGAAGGTGATCTTTTTTTTCATGTTTAATTTATTGTATATAGGACAGGGTGCCTTTGGAGTTTTATTTTCATTTTACGCATTCTCTATGACACTTGGGATATGCAAGAATGCAACTTTTTGTAATAATTTAATTTTGATTATAACAGAATGAGAACTAAATTTAAAAAAGGAAAAAGTCTTAAACCTCGCCTTATACACGATAAATTAGAGTTTTTACACTATTTATGTTTAGTTGTACGTATATAATGTCGAGACGGATGCAGTTCGAGAGGTTAGTCACGATAGTAATAATGGTGATTATATTATAGATTGATATTGATTATCAATAAAATTATAAAAATAATAAAAATGAGATGTTTGGTGTAAAGAAAATTTCTTTCCAGCCTAATATTTTTTTCTAAATATTTGAAGAAAATCAAAATACGGGAAAATATGTTACACGGTCATATGCGTATTTTCCGTATTTTCCCAGCCATATTTTGTATTTTCCCGGCCATATACGTATTCTTCCCGGCCATATGCGTATTTTCCGTATTTTCCCAGCCATATATGTATTTTTCCGGCCATATACGTATTCTTCCCGGCCATATACGTATTTTCCGTATTTTCCCGGCTATATATGTATCTTCTCGGTCATATGCGTATCTTTCCGGCCATATACGTATTTTCCCGGCCATATACGTATTTTCCCAGCCATATAAGTTTTTCTTTCACATTCATCTAAATTTTGTTTTCAATTCAATTGAGAAAAAAGTTACTTAAAAACAATTTAAAAAATGATAACGTCATAAAAATTGAAAAAAAGTAAAAATGTGTGGTTTAAAAGTGAATAGAAATCAAAATATAATCAAGTGTGAAAAAAAGCCTTATACGAAGATACGTATATATTGGCGCTTTTTGTTGGCGGGAATATACGCATATGGCCGAGCAACATATTTTTCCGTAAAATATACAATACATAATTGAACAAAAAGCACTCTCGGGACATTGTACTTAAATGATTCTTAGTCTTTGAATCATTTAACAATCACAATAACTTTTAGTGACTCAATAACTTCTAAATGATTCCAAATTATTTCCAAATTAAAAAATTATTTTTTTCCAAATTACTCAGAGAGAAACTTCTGCTTTTGACATTTGAAAAAGCGAAATTTTTAAGGCCTTTTAATAATTGGGTGTTTTTTTTGTTCAGGTCACTTTAACGCCCAACTCCTCCTGGGGCGGCGAGGGCTGTTTGGGTTGTGGCATTGGGTATGGCTATTTGCATCGCATTCCCGCCTACGTAGACCGCTCGAAGCCAACAAAAGTTGGCGTGGACGCGTCGAAATCGGTTAATATCGCGCCGCTCGGCTCCACCGGCATTCCGCAGCTGGACGGCATTTCGCACAGCGGCGCTCAATTCTCGCGTCAATTCCCGAATCCGAACGAGTTTGCCATGGCGGGCGCAACAACCGCTCAGCAGCCGCAGTCGGCCTCGTCGGCCGTATGGGCTCCGACGTCGGCGTCCAGCGGCACGAACACGCCGCAGCATTCCGTCTACCAGTCGCTTTTGCAAAACTATTCGGCCACGACGGAGTCCTCGTCGTCGCCGGTTCCGTCGCAGAGTGTGGGCGGCATTTCGGCGCCGCCGCAAAACGTTTCCGGCTTTCAGCCGCCGCCGCCGCCGCCTTTCCATTCGCAGACCATTTCGGCCGTAAGTCGTTTACCTATTGTTTTAGCCTACTTAGTTTTTGCTATTAGAAAATTTTTCTTCTCAGACTTAAAGACAAAGTTTTAACAGATTTTTTCTCAACCCGCTTATTTTGTGGTTATTTTTAAAGATTTTCCGGCTGAGTCGACATATTAGATCTTTTTTGAATCGTTTTTATTACCGAAAATTCCGTAAACCTTTTAGACCGGTCCGACATTCATCGCGAGACCTGGACCAAATTTAAATTTTCCTGATCGGCCTTGTTGTGAACCGCTTGGGGTTTTTTTTTGCCATCGGTCTTAATCTTAATTAACAGCGATTCTCAACAATTATTTTTGAGTTTTTATCACTTGTCCGTGTTAAATGATAACAATTTATTTAACACAAAAGAATCAAAAAGCTTAACAACAAATGATAAAATTGGCCTGAAACTTGGCCGCGATAAAAGAATAAATTGAGATACCAAAATTCTTTAAGCAGACTTTTTCTTTTTAAAAAGGAGCGAGAGAGCGAAAGAAAGCGAAAGCGTTTAAAACGTAACAATAAAAAACAGAACAAAATATTTTCGGCTGAAGGCTACAATAGCAAATTTAAATTGAGGTAAATCGTATCGGGACATAAATATTTTGTTGACTTTCTGAATTGTTTTTGTTGTGACGGAGTTATAAGAAGAAATTCGAAGCATGTGATCAAGGTCCGTGTGGCTCAGTCGGTAGAGCAGCGCTCCGGTTAAGCGTCGGTCGCAGGTTCAAGTCCTGCCACGGAAGGCACCTTTTTCACATACACAACAAAATCTTATAGAGTTGCTTGCCCTAGCCCATACTCAAGTCTAAAGATACGGAAGCCATCTTTTTCACATACACAACAGTTTTCATGTTCCCTTCGCGCTGTTCGCGACAGGCCTAGGCCGAAAAAAACTGATGTGTGGCGAGTTATCTTAATAATGACTTAAATGAGGAATTGAATTCATTTTATAGAGCGACACGCAATCGAAAAGCGCCATCGACGAGCCGATTTTATCGATGGCCGCCGAAGTGGGCGGGCTCAATTTGAACGATGCTGGTAGTAACAAGAATACGGTTGGCGCGGAACCGGACAACTCGACCGCGTCTTCGCCGTCCGTTGCGCCGCCGCAGCCGCCGCCGCCGTCGTCAGCCAATTCGGGAGGTCCGCCGCCCATCCACACGTCCACTTATCAGCCGTATTTGGCGTATGGCGCGCCGCCGGGCGGACCGACGCCTCCGGTCGCCGCCACGCAGCCGCAAATGCCACCATCACCTCCGCAATTCGGTGCTCCGGTACTATTGTATTCACTCTTACTATTTTTTGTTAGCTACTCCCTCCCCTCCCCCCAAAAAAAAAATTCGTTGAAAGCGGCATGTTTTTTCCCGATTGCGTAAAAGCTGCATGTTTTTTCCGGACCTGACTCTCTAGTTATAGTAATGTCATTTAGGCATTCTCAAGTCATTTCCAAATGACTTGAATTCAAATGGAATAAGTCATTTGTCTATTCACATGACTCGGAGTCGATTCATAGCACTTTTTTTCCTTTTTAAGTTTTGTTTATTATTTTTTAACGCTTATTTTAATCTGGTTTAGCGTATTTTTTGTTGAAAAGAGTTTGGTTTAGTCAGAATTTTGTATGATTGAATTTACTCCAATTTTGCGTGAATACGATTATTCAAATGTTCGGAGAAGCTTATTCAAAATCCATACGAAATTAGGGCATTTACGTTTGTTTCTTCTTGTTTTCAGAAGTCTAGTGTCATTGTTGCGCCCGGTTTTGCTTTGCCCGTTTTTCGTGATTCGTTCCATGCCTACAATGACCCGCCGCCGCCGCCGCTGTCCGGGTCCTGTGAACGGGGTGGAGCGGAAGGCTGGAATCCATATCAAAGACAGGCATTTCAGCACTCCGAAGCGCCGGCCTTCAATCCGTATCAGCAGCTTCAACATGGGCATGCCGCGTACGCCGCTTCTCTAACGCCGGACGCGCGCCCGCCGTCGGCCGCCGGGCATCCGCAGCACCATTTGCCGCCACAGCAGCAGCAACAGGCCGCCGCCGCCGCCGCCGCGCCTTCGTTTAGCAATTTCTATGGGGCGCCTGCGTCGAGCGTGTCGTCCGGCTTTGGCGGCGGAGCGCCGACGTCTTCGTTTAGCGGTTGGTTTTTATGAGTATTAAATTTTTTCAATCACCTTTGATTGACCCCCGGTTTTTTTCGTGTAGATAAGCCGGTAGAGTTTGGATCAATTTTTTTTCAAATTTGTATCACAAATTGTAAGAGAAATTGAATTCTCTATATCGAATCCGTATAAATTTTTGACCGCTTTTATTTATGTTTCATAACGGCAGTCACAAAATTTTGGAGCTCCGCGAATTGGTATAGGATAATAGAATGGTGCCAATTTTGCATATATCACTCGGGATTATATTCGCATGAAATCCGAGTATTTCAAAACACAAATGATGCCATGTATTGCTATTTTAGTGGTAGTACAAATGCTTTAGTGCCGCGATTACTCATTTTAAAGCCGAACATCGTCATAAGAAGCTAGGAGAGAGAAATTCCCAGACTATGGACGTTCTTCTTTTTTTCTTAATAAGACTTAAAAAAGTGACGTGTTTTTTATGCATGTACTTTTATAGTTTAATCTTTTTCCTTCTCTTCACTTGCTTATGATTATTTTTAGAACTTCTTTCTATACTATATTTGTTTGTCCTTTAGGAATCTCTCTTCCTGCTCCCCCACCGCCCATCGAAAACGTTGGAGGTGGGTTTATGGGGCAGCCGTTTGCGCCTCCGCAGCTCGGCGAGCCAGCCGGCGCTTCGTCGGCGATGCCGCCAATTTCATTTCCAATGCCACCGCTTTCGTCATTGGGTATTGTGAATTTGATTCCACCGCCGCCATCCACATCGTCTGGTACGCCGGCGGTTTCCGCGCAAAATCCAATGTTCGTCCAGCCTCCGCAGATTCCGCAATTTCATCCCATTAATTCGGGTAATCATAGATTTTTTTAATGATTGTAGAGAAATATTTGTAGAGAAATAGACACAATATTTTATTTGTTTTTTAGGCTGTAAATAAATACATAGAAAAATCGAATCTATAAGATATGACATTTTTCTCACAAAATGACATTGATCTTGTTGCATGTGATAGTTTTTATATAACAATTAGAGGCTCAAAACATTAAGAATTAAGGAGTGCTGAAATGCCTGTCTTACGAGCGATTAACATCTAAGAATTTATTGGACATTGAATTTATTGGTGGAAATTTCTTTAGTCTAATGTCTCTTAGCTACAGTCAAACCTCGATCTAATGACACACCTACGGACCGAGCCTAGGTGTCATTAGATCAAGGTTTTCGAAATTAGCTAGCACCACTGAGGAATTTCTGTCTCAATTTCTGTCGATCAAAAAAAAACTGTAAAACAATAAAATCGGTAATGTTTCCAATAACCTTACGCAACTCCCAAGAGCAAAAGATAACGAAAAAGCTTTTTTTTTCAACACTATCACACGAAAACAATATCCGACCAAGCTAAAAACAATGAATAAAAAGAAAAAACATTTTTGGTGGCAAAATTTAAACATAATGCCGAGAAAAGATGAGCAAAAATAAAATTTGAATTTAAAAAGAAATTTCGTAAACCCAAGTTTACGACACCAAGGTAAAAAAATGGCTAGCTGAGCGCAATGGGTGTCATTGGATCGAGGTTTGGATTCCTTACAACTGTCATTGAAAGAAGGTTTTTACGTTAGGTTTTCGTCGGGACCGAGCCTAGGTGTCATTAGATCGAGAGGCTTGACTGTATTTCAAATTTTACATCCAAAAAATGGTTGCTTTTTTTAAAATTTATTTATCAAAGCAGCATTTTATGCTTTTTTTAATTTGAAAAAATTTTCAGGCAACCTTCCGTCGGCTTTCGCGAACAACTAAATATTCACATTTGATTGGGTCTTATTTTTCTAGATTAGCTTAGCTATGTGATAATTTATGCATAAGCGTATCTCACGCGAATAAACGCTATTTGAATTTGAATTGTATACAGAGTGGCTCAATTTAGCGTTCGGATTTGCCATAATTTTTTTATTTATTCTCCAAATTTTATTTTTTAAGAATTTGAGTTTTAATTTTTGTATGGCGGTCATTTAGATGTAAATGTTATTTTTGATTTCATTTTTTAATGAAATCAATATTTTAATCAAAACTTTAAAATTCAATCTTAATCCGGCATTCGAATAACAAGAGTAGCATACGCGACTCCCCAAAACCCCTCTCGAAATGTTTGGAGCCAATGGGGATCTTTAAAACTATTAAGTGCATTTATTTAAAAAATATACGAAAAGTTTAAGCGCCCATGGCGCTTAAATCGATTTCGGAAGGTAAATCTGAATGGAATCGTAAAAACTAATACATATACCAAGCTAGTGGATTTTTTATGAAGTATTCTAATTTCGCGTGTATAAGCCGCGGGTGTTTTGAGCCAAATTTAAATTCGCGCCAATGAGTTCATTCTGTTGTATTGAATTCCTTTGGGGTCCAAATTTTGTGCCCGCCTTCGTTACAGTTTCATAAAAATGGGCACAAAATTTGAACCTCAATGGATCCGATACAACAGAATGAACTCATTGGCGCCAATTTAAATTTGGTTCAAAACACCCGGCCTTATACACGCGAAATTAGGGTAAATCAAAAGGAATTCTGAAATTTGGTTGCGAAATAAAAAATTTCTAACAAAACAAATTTGAGCCACTTTTTATATAATTTGCAGTTTTAGTTCTACCTATCAATTTTCGTTAAGAATAAACCTGAAAAAAAAACACGAGATTATTTTATTCAATTTATTTTTTATTATATAGGAATTATCAAGTCTTTTTCTATTCATTTATTGGTGGTATATTTTCTTGTCTTCCAAATGGAATATTTATGAAATGCGAATGTTTAATTTATTATTGTTTGTTTTTATGTATAAAAAGTTTGTGGAATTAAATATATTTAATTTATAATTTTTGGCATGAAATAATCGATGAAAATCGCTCGATACAAATATTTTAATGACAAAATATATTAGAGTTTGTTGTAGAACATTTTTTTACACTTTATTTAATTTATATATAGACCGGGTAAATAAGCCGTGGCCGTTCGACGAATTTTCGAATTTTAACTTCGCTTTCATCCTGTCATAAACAAAGTTGAGCCCAAAAATTTTGAACTACAACTTGGGCCTGCTTAAATGAAGGTGCTCATTAAATTTTATGCTTCACGAGCATGAAATAACAGAATGAAGGCCGAGTCGAAATTCAAAAAATTCGTTGAACGGCCGCGGATTATTTATCGCTGAACTTAGGCTTGGGAACTTAGGGTATATATATAAAATATAGTGGATTGTATAGTATAGTAGATTGTACTACGTGAATTGAAAATGTCCATTGAAATCGAGGCCGCCGACGTTGTTCGACTGATTGAGCAGTATTTGAAGGAGAATAATTTATTGAGAACTCTCGCCGTTTTACAGGTTATTATAAGATTTAATAACTTGAAAAATTTATAGTTAATAACTTTAACATAGTTAATGCTTTAGCTTTGTACTTTAGATAAATGCAAAAAGTGATTTTTTAGATAAATGCAAAAAGTGATTTTAAGATTTGAAAATTTAATCAGAACTTAAATAATTGTCACATTTTTTTATAGAATGTAAAAAAATTTTCGTCTTATTTTAAAATTTTTGGTTTGAGAAAATTTTTTCATTTTTTATAATACCCTAATTTCGCGTGTATAATGCCGGGTGTTTTGAGACAAATTTAAATTGGCGCCAATGAGTTCATTCTGTTGTATTGGATCCAAGCGAGTCCAAATTTTGTGCCCACTTTTATGAAACCGAGACAAAGGCGGGCACAAAATTTGGACCCTAACGGATACAAAACGAATGAACTCATTGGCGGCGAATTTAAATTTGGCTCAAAACACCCGGTCTTATACACGCAAAATTAGGGTAATATTGTTTTTTTAGGAAGAGACGAATATTTCTCTTAACACGGTTGACAGCATTGACAATTTTACCGCCGAAATTGTCAACGGGCATTGGGACGTTGTGCTAAAAACGATTCAGCCGCTGAAACTATCCGCGAAAAAACTCATTGATTTATACGAACAGGTTCACATTTTTGTGATAAATTTTTATTACAAATAATTGCGATATAAAATATCGCGCTCATCTTTAAGATTGTCATCGAACTTGTTGAGCTGAGGGAATTGGCATCCGCTCGTCTCATTCTTCGACAGACCGATCCGATGCAAATTCTAAAGTCAATGGATCCCGAAAGGTACACATTCGCCGTGCTATTATTTTCTTTGTGAAACCTTTAAATTGAGTTGTTTGTTTTTTCAGATATGCAAAACTTGACAATTTACTCGCGCGCAATTATTTCGATCCACGCGAAGTGTACTACGAGACCAGCAGTAAGGAAAAGCGGCGAGCACAAATCGCCCAGGCAGGACTCTTTTTTTAATGATCATTTTTAGAGATTTTTTGAATTGTTTATGTTATGACGGAGTCATAAGAAAAAATCTGTTGTGACGGAGTTATAAGAAGAAATTCTAAGTACGTGATCAAAGTTCGCGTAGCTCAGTCGGTAGAGCAGCGCTCCGGTTAAGCGTTGGTCGCGGGTTCAAGTCCCGCCACGGAAGTCACCTTTTTCACATACACAACAATTTATAAGAAGAAATTCGAAGTATGTGATCAAGGTCCGTATAGCTCAGTCGGTAGAGCAGCGCTCCGGTTAAGCGTTGGTCGCGGGTTCAAGTCCCGCCACGGAAGCCACCTTTTTCACATACACAACAATTTGGCGATCAAGATGAGAAGGCGCGTCAAGCGTCATCATCTCCGAACTCCGTGCCGCTGCGCTAGGTAGTGCCGTAAGCCGGTATTTGGCCGGGAAGTTAGTGGTCAGCTTCCCTTAAACCGCGCGTAATGTTAAACCAAGCATAAGTCCGGATTTTTTATTCCAAAAAAAAACCACTCCGACAGTTGGTCGCGCAATTCTATTATGTATATTTCAATGTATTGCTATTGGTACTAAGCTGGTCCGGGGGATCTAGTCCTGTGACCTTCCACATCTTCGTGGTTGCATCTATTAACATCTTGAACGGGGAGATGTTATGACGGAGTCATAAGAAGAAATTCGAAGTATGTGATCAAGGTCCGTGTGGCTCAGTCGGTAGAGCAGCGCTCCGGTTAAGCGTCGGTCGCAGGTTCAAGTCCTGCCACGGCGGTCATCTTTTTCACAGTTTAAAATAATTTCGTCTATTTTTTAAGTGTAAAAAGTTATTTAATTGTTAAATTTTTTAGAGCCTCGTCACTGAAGTGAACGTTGTTCCGCCATCGCGTCTGCTGGCGCTATTGGCTCAGGCGTTGAAATGGCAACAACTGCAGGGTCTTCTGCCGCCCGGCACACAAATTGATTTATTCCGCGGCAAGGCCGCCGTCCGCGAGCAGGAGGAGGAGCGCTATCCGTCCATAATGACGCGTGACATCAAATTCGGCGCCAAAAGTCATCCGGAGTCGTGTCAGTTCAGCCCCGACGGACAATACCTTGTCACCGGCTCGGCGGACGGCTTCATTGAAGTGTGGAATTTTTCGAATGGAAAACTTCGAAAAGATTTAAAATATCAGGTATTATCAATTCGACATCAAAAAATTTGGGAATTATATTTTTTAGAGGCTTATATGAGGCTTAGGCATGTAGAGGAATTATATGTACTTCTAATTACTTCTATTATTAATGTTCATTCCTTTGAGTGATAATATTAGATCATTGCAAATCACATTCCGATAATCACATTCATTTCGAATCATTTCAAGGGTTCTATAAAATTTTTATGCCACATTCTACTTATGCCACATTCTACATGCATTTTATAGAGTTTGTTTGGACGTATCAAAACATATTAGATTGGCAAAGAATATAATGTCGGTTTTTATATGGAACGACATTTATTATAAAAACAAAACTAGAACATCCAATTCAATCCAAAAGGTATTTTCCATCATGATCTATGATTCATGGTCAACATTCATGCAAAGAATGAATGCCCTTTGAGGAAGGACTCGGCCAAATTTGGCTCAAAGAATTTGAGCCGCCAAATTTTGCAATCTTCAAGTTTTTGACTCTATTGTTATAACAGCTCGAAGTTATGTGGGATAAGAAGTCATTTTTCTGAGCTATTTGGCGGTACCAAAACGACTCTTGTATCTGACATATTAACCGAGTTACGTACAAATTTCCAACTTTAGAACCTTGAAATTTTTGAGGACCTCGATACCCCCATCGACATATGGAAAATACATTAATTCAAAAGATATTCGCCATCAGCATTAATGACTTGCCGCCATGCGTTCACGTTGGACGTATCAAAACATATTAGATTGGCAAAAAATATAATGTCGTATTTTACATCGGACAAAATTTATTATAAAAACAAAACTACAACATCCAATTCAATCCGAAAGGTATTTTCCATCATAATCTATGATTTATGGTCAACATTCATGCAAAGAATGAATGCCCTTTGAGGAAGGATCGACCAAATTTGACTCAAAGAATTTGAGCCGCTAAATTTTTGCAATCTTGATGTTTTTGGCTCTATTTCAGCTACGATTTGTTATAACAGCTCGAAGTTATGAGGGATAAAACAATATTTTACAGAAAAATAATTATAATAGGTTGTAATAAAAATTATGTCGTATTTTGGATTTTTATATGGAACGACATTTATTATTTAAACAAAACTACAAATCTAAGAGGTATTTTTTATCATGAGCTATGATTTATGGTTAACATTGAACCGACGAATTTTTGCGATCTTGAAGTTTTTGCCTCTATTTAAGTTACTTTTTATTTGTTATATCAGCTCGAAGTTATGGGGAATAAGAAGTCATTTTTTGAGCTATTTGGCGGTAACAAAACGACTCCTGTATCTGACATATTAACCGAGTTACGTACAAATTTCCAACTTTAGACCCTTGAAATTTTTGAATATCCCGATATCCCTATCGACATATGGAAAATACATTAATTCAAAAGGTATTCGCCATCAGCATTAATGACTTGTCGCCATGCGTTCACGCAGAGAATGGATGTGTCTTTTGAAGAGCTCGGCCGATTGCGACTCGAAGAAATAAAGAACAACAAATCGACATTATTTTTCTTGCCAACCTAATATGTAGAAAAATTATTCGAATCTTCAAAAAGATTCTAAAAAAATGTGAATTTGATTGTCAAAATGTTTTAACGAAGACAATATTTTTTCAATACCTTAGGCGCAAGACAATTTCATGATGATGGACACGGCCGTTCTCTCGATGGCATTTAGCCGCGATTCGGAAATGCTTATCACCGGTTCAAAGGATGGAAAAATAAAAGTATTTCATTAAAAACTGAGACGTTGTATTGAAAAAAAAAACTTATGATTTTTATTTTCATAGGTATGGAAAATCCAGACCGGTCAGTGTCTTCGACGTTTCGACAAGGCGCATTCCGCGGGTGTGACAAGCGTCTCGTTTTCACGCGATCACAGTCACGTGCTATCTTCCTCTTTTGATTCCTTAATTCGGTTTGATTATTTCTTCAATTTCTCATTTAATTTTTTTTAAATCTCTTTAGAGTTCATGGAATGAAAAGTGGAAAGTGTCTTAAGGAATTCCGAGGGCACAGCTCATTCGTTACGGACGTCAAATACACCGAAGATGGGTAGGAAATGCTTTTATATTAAATGATTTGCTGAAAATGAATATTTGAATGAGATCAGAACTTTTGGCTAATGATTGTAAATAAATATTAGCAAATGATTTCTATTCAAAAAAAAAACAAACGAAAAAGCGGATCAGTGGTCTAGTGGTTGTGCGCTAGGTTTCATCTTGCAATGCGGACCAAGTTCGGTTCCGCTCTGCCCCCGACCCCCAGCTAGGTGTCCTCCATATTCGTAAGGCACATTGCACAATGTGGGTGATACCCGATGGTGCTGACCAGCCCTTGTATAAGCCGCATCAGCTCCACATACCGCATGTGCTTATGCGAAGCAAACCAGACGATATTTCGTTGGCTGGATGGCCCCCATTCAAACCCGCGAAATGATTAGTTCCAACGGAATAAGATCGCTCTGAAATAGGATTGCTCTGAAGCCTTTAAGTGTCACGTATCACTTAGCAAATGATTTATAAACAGTTCAAAAGTAAAATTTAATCGAATATGCAAGTCTTTTCAAGTCACCATTGCGTCTCGAGTTGTGTGGACGGTACGGTGAAGGTGTGGAACATGAAAAGCATTGAATGCCTCACGACGTTTCGCGTCTGCAGCGAAGTGTCCGTTAATAGCGTACAACCTATTCCCAAATCGAACGATCTTTTCGTCATTTGCAATCGTACCAACACCATTTACGTGGTCAACCTTCAGGGACAGGCAATTTCTAGGCTACTCTTTATTTTCCATATGTTTTTAATGGAGCAAAAAATAAATTATATGCTTTATGCTTTTAATAGATTGTAAAAACCCTGACAAGCGGCAAACGCGAAAAGGGCAACTTTTTGGCCTGTTGCCTATCGCCCAGAGGCGAATGGGCTTATTGCGCGGGAGAGGATCACGTGCTGTACTGCTTCAACATGCTAACCGGCTCACTTGAGCACACGATTCCTGTATTACTTCTTTTTTGTGATTGATTTGAGTACAATGAAAATATTAGTTTCACAATTGAATTATTTCATTCAAAAATGACGAAAAAAAAACGAGTTTATATACATATATAATTAATTTTTCAGATACATGATCTCACGGTAATCGGTATTGCCCATCATCCGCATCAAAATCTTCTCGCCACCTTTGCCGAGGATGCGCTCCTAAAGCTGTGGAAAGCATAATTTTTCCCATTTGTTTTTGTTATTCGATATGAATGAATTTTTCGTTTCAATTTTTTCTTTTCACAAAATAAATTTTTTTTAATATTTGATTGAAATTATAAGTTATTTCTTTAACATACGAAGAAAAAATAATTTTTTTACAATTTATCAATTAGGTAGTTAAAAGTGAATGAAAAAATTATCCTAATTTCGCGTGTATAAGAGCGGGTGTTTTGAACCAGATTTAAATTGGCGCCAACGGGTTTATTCTGTTGTATCAGATTTCTCCAAATTTTGTGCCCGTCTTCGTTTCAGTTTCATAAAAGTGGGCACAAAATTTGGAGCCCAACGGATCCGCATACAACAGAATGAATTCATTAGCGCCAATTTAAATTTAGCTCAAAATACCCGACTTTGTACACGCGAAATTAGGGTAATATTTTTTATTAAAATGCTGGGATAGTTTTTTGTTACCCTCAAGGATCAATTATTTCGCGTGTATAATTTTCAAGCTAGCTTAAAGGATCAATTATGCCCGCCTTCGTTTCAGTCTCATAAAAGTAAGCACAAAACTTGGACTCCAACGGATCCAATACAACAGAATGAACTCATTGGCGCCAATTTAAATTTAGCTCAAAATACCCAGCCTTATACACGCGAAATTAGGGTATTTAAAAACCAAAGGGCCTTAAAATAATAAGTACGTGTAATTAAAAATTGAAACCAATAAATAATTTATTTATTTTTGTACATCAATCCCAAAGGTTTCCAAATAATGTCCATCGAACAATGAACGTAAATTAAGTAGATATTATGAATAAAAAAGGCATTTTTTCAAATATTTTTATTGAGGTTTTATTTTAAATGTTTTAAAATATCAAGTAAACTATTCAAATTGATTCGGTGTGGTATTGCAATTTAAGTTTTGATCATGTGGTATTGCAATTTAAGTTTTGATCAAACAGGTACAAATAAAAAAGGGAATGTGTAATTACCCAGATGTTTTTTTCCGCATGTTTTCTTAACGGGGATCACCTTGAAAAACAAAAATTTCCCAGTGATTTTTTTCTACTAAGAAATGAAATAAGTATATCGTCTGTTGTGGCGCCAGACATTTCTTTCTTCCCGCATTTGCCATTTAATTTGGCAGGTTTTGACGTTTTTTTATGTTAATGCAATAACATAATTGTACTTTGATGGCTTTTTTTACTCCTTTTCTTCTCAATTTAAATATTTTTAATGTCTAAAATTGTTACCTATGAAAAATTGAAAGCGTAAAATGAAAGTTTTAATTGAACTTTTTTGAGTATTTAATTCATGCAATTTTTATGATCAGGAAAAAAAGAAATTTTTTATATATCCTTATGTGATAATAACCTTGACAAGCTGCAAATGCAAAAAGAGCTATTTTTTTGGCTTATTGCTTATCGCACAAGTGAGAATGCGTCTATTCTGCGGGCGAGGATTACGTGTTACATTGCTTTCGAACTAAGACTGTTATAATGATATCCTTAGTTAATTATACCAAAATGAATGTTTTAATTGAACCTTTTTTGAGTACTTTTAATTCATTTTGAAAGTGAGGATTACGTGTTATATTGCTTCAAAATTAGGGCTCTCTTGATGACATCTTCAATTAATCACATTCATACCATTCGTTAAGTATTTAAATGTTTGTGGGCTTCTATTTCTATTTAGTGCTTCTAAGATTTTCAAGGCTCAATATTATCTTGATTTAAAAAAATTAGTTGGTATTTTTTTCTTTTTTTTGTTTGTTATTGAATTTGATTGAATTTTTTGTTTAGATAATAATTGCTTTTATTTCTTTAAATAGTAAATTTTTTTATTCGAAACTGGAAATTATTTATTAACGTTTATTTACATGAAGAAAATAGAAATTGGCAATCGACTATGAAAGGCATGGAAAAAAGTGAAGAAAGATTATTTATTGTAAACGAAATTGTATAACAAAATTGGATAACTTAATAATTTAGCAAAACACAAATGTCTTTATCAGATATTTTTAACAAATGTGAAACTCGCCGATTTGGTCGATAATGAGATAATAAGGAATGTTCAAAATGAAAAAAATTTAAAATTTAATTTGCGAAATTAAAATGCAAAATTGTTCTTTGTTAGTCGTTTAAAATGTAGATCCAATTTTCACCGAGTCTGAAAAGCGTTGGCGCCATACGAACGCCGCGGCCATGGCCAGCGCGAGTATTAGCGAAAGAGTCATTCCGCCAGTGAGCAACGTTACAATCTGATAGCTTAGGCAAACGGCTCGCGATCCCTCAACAATTTTCGTGCGGCTGCTTTCGAACGACGCGTCGAGCGCATAAGGCCGATTATCATAAATATCCCTATTGGCATCGTCTCGACGAACCTTTAATAATATTTATGAACATTGAAAAGCTGTTTTGCTTTGTCTTGCTATCGATGATATGAATTTAACTGATTGATTAATATTGTAGGTTTATATCAATTTTATGTAAATAACCTCGGTTAAAATGTCTTTTGCTTTTTTAGAGTTTGTCCATTTCGAATCGCTCTTTTTCGGCAAAAGGATTTCACCCGTATCGGTTGAATCTTCAAGATCAAGTACAACAATTTTTTCGGCTGCAAGGTCCATTACATAATCATCGTGTTGTGGCGCAAACGTTAACTTATCGATCTTAAATTGAAAGATTAATTCAATTTTTTTAAACCGAGAAAATTAACCTTTGAATTATTTTTTCCCATCGTCGATTCAACGTAATCTTCCTTGATCATTCTTCTTCGCCGACTATTGGATCCACATCGAGGAGGCTAAACACAAATCACATTGATTTATGTGGAAAACAAGACAAATTAATTGGACTAGTGCCTCCGAAATTTGAATAAAATTAAAAAGTGTTTATAATTTTGATTGATCCAAGGAAATACGGATTGGAATCCTAAAATCGATCACTTGTTTTAACGAGAAATTATTCCAAATATAATAAGGCCTAAAAATTGGATCTTAAAAAAATCGAAAAAAGATTTCTAAATACAATGCCAAATTTTTCACTTCATTTAAATTTTGAAAAAACCGGAACAAAGCATTTTTTTCTTTACCGTCTTTCCCTTGCACATTCCCTCGGAAACCATGCAAGTTGAGACAGCACACTGAAAGTAGGTAGTGATTTTATCCGCAAATTTAAAGACGTTAACTTCCGAATAGGCAAGGTTGGCGTGATTATTGTAGATTAGATCAGCTACTATAACTGGATCGATGGTACACCTGAAAATAGTTGAACGTTATATAAATAGAAGATTTTTTTGGAATAAATTTCTATTTGTACCCATGCTCGTCGATAAGAGGTTTTCGGTCTTTACCGGCGCCATCATCCACAAAACAGTTGTGAACCAACATTGAAAACATATCTAAACTTTTGAATTCATATTTTTTCTAATTGATTAGGATTATAAGTTTTCCAACCGCTATCACAACTCCATACGTGAAAAACGGGTTCGCCAACCGTTGCGTACGTGCTAAAAAAAAGTGTCTTTTAGGAACTCAGCTCAAACCATTTTTTAGTAAAGAGATTTGTTGCAGTTTTATATACTTACAAAATGCAACTTTCAAATTTCAAAAACTCTGTGCAAGCCGAAATAATTGATACTCTAATTTCGTGTCGATAAGTCCGGATATTTTAAGCCAGATTTAAATTGGAGCCAATAAGTTCATTCTGTTGTATCGGATCCATTGGGGTCCAAATTTTGCTCATCTTTATTTCAGTCTTATAAAGGCGGGCACAAAATTTGAACTTGTTTGGATCCGTTATAACAGAATAAACTAGTTGGCGCCAATTTAAATTTGGCCCAAAACACCCGCGCTTATTCATGCGAAATTAGGTTAAAAAGCTGCGAAAATTAAGGTTTTTATTATTTCTATATTTTTCACTTGTAAAGATGCAGACAATTTTTTCATTTTATCTTAATTTTGGAAGTATCTATTGAATTATTAAGATTGATTGAAAAAAATAAGTATCTAACACAATTGGTCCATTAACGGAGCCACGGCGTACGGTATATGTGCAAAGCGGCATTCGCGCAGTGTCGATTAGATCAGTGGTAGGCAGCATGCTAAAAGAATTAATATCTTTTTTTACCCTAATTTCATGCAGACAAGTTCGGTAAGTCCGGGTGTTTTGAGCCAAATTTAAATTGGCGCCAATTAGTTTATCGTTGTTATATCGAATCAGTTGTGGTCCAAATTTTATGTTCGCCTTCGTTTCAGTTTCACAAAAGCGGGCACAAAAGTTGGACTCGTTTGGATTCAGTACAACAATGAACTCATTGGCGCCAATTTAAATTTAGCTCAAAATACACGGCCTTATACACACGCAATTGGGGTAATCAATTAATATTTAAGTAGGACAAATTTTAACCCAATTTTTAAATGTTATAAATGAAGAGCTCTACCTGACGTCAAATTTATTTGTGACTACTTTATCGGCTTCCATATAGAAGCATGTGCAACGATAGGCCCTATCCACCTTTGTAATAAATACGTCATGAAAGGAAATGATTACGGTAATTGATTGTTCAATACCGCGGTGATCTGGTCCCAACTAAAAAAATTTACAATATTTTAAATTCCAACTGCAAGTACCACAATTTATCGTGTATAAGGCGAGACAATTAATATTTAAGTAGGACAAACTATAGTTCAAAAATTTTGAGCTCAACTTTGTTTATAACAGAATGAAGGCCAAGTCAAAATTCAAAAATGTCTCAAACGTCCTTATACGCGATTAATTAGAGTACAATACATGTAATATCTGAGCTACAATACAATTTTATTTTATTCAAATTTTGGTTTATATTTATTCCCAACACATTTTTATTCCACTTCCGTCAATTGGTTTTTTTCTTGTTTTTTTTTCTCATCAACATTATTAAATTTAAAAAAAAATTAATTAAACGTTTCAATTGAAATGCTCGCGCGCCCTCAAATTTCTCGTTATTTGAATTATGAAGAAAAAAGAGTTCTCAGAAGTTCTCATTCAAGCTGGCCAAGGTCAATTGCACATAAATAAGAGGGATTGCTTTGCTTTATGGGATTCGATGTGATTTGAACGCATCCGTCAAAAATAATTTAATTACATAAAATATTATGACTTATAATTTGTTTTCAATATTTTACTTTTTTATACAAAATAAATTTCATTTAATTTACTTTTATAATAAAAAAATGAAAACTTGATTGAAAAAAGTATATTCTAATCGAAAAATACATAATTTCCATGTATAAGACCGGTCTTATCTACAGGGCGGCCCTATACACGCAAAATTAGGGTAATAATATGCAGGATGTTTCGGTCAAATCTCCTGATTTAAAATTTGAATAACTTTTTTGTTTCTAAACCGATTCTAAATAATCATTTTGAAGCGCGGAAAGTGTTAGGCAATATCCCAAAATTTGAGATCGATTCGTTGCAATTTGGCCAAAAAATGACTAATCCAGCGACTAAAAATGATGGAAATTTTGTTGAATTAGTCATTTCTTGGCTAAATTGCAATAGATCGATCTGAAATTTTGGAAGACTGCTTAACTTTTTCCGCGCTTCAAAATGCGCTTCAGATTAGATAAAATTATATTAGGTTGATGCAAAAATAAAGCGCGTCACATTTGTTTGTATATTTTTTGAATGTTCCAAAAAAGAGGAGCATCACTATACCTTTTGGATTGTGTTGCCATAATGTCCTTTTTATAATAATTTTTATTTTTCCGCATTATTTTTGCATCAACAATTAAATTGTCCCATAATTTTTGCAATATTTGGGCTTTTTTCGAATTAAAAAATTGCTTAAAGCTATTTAAAAGCGCATTTTTTGCATTTTTTTTAAAATACCTTAATTTCAAACATCACACATAAGCATTTTTTAAATATTGGCATTCTGTTCATTTTATTAATTAACACATAAATGTGAATGTGTGCACTTTTGTGTACACGAATTTAAATTCGCACAATTATTAGCAAACGTGTTCATTCTGTTCTTTATGGATTGATGAACTCAAAAAGAAATTGCCATATAAGAAACCTGCTAAACACATATTTTAAGTGTGGTTCTAAAGCCTTATCCGATTAAAGAACAGAATGAAGGCGAACGTCATTTTTCGCGCAAATTTGAACTCAAAACGTTTATTGCCGGCAATGCGTTAAAATACAAAATTGAAGCCTAATTTTTTTTCGAAGTTAAAATACGTGTATAAGGCCAAATTTAAATTGGCACCAATGAGTTCTTTCTATTGTATCGGATTCGTTGGGATACAAATTTTATGCCCGCCTTCGTTTTAGTTTCATAAAAGTGGGCACAAAATTTGAACTCACTCTGACTTAATATTTCGGAATGAACTCATTGGCGCCAATTTAAATTTGTCTCAAAATACCCGGCCTTATAAACGCGAAATAAATATAATTTTTGATTAGAATCCTTTATCAAAACCTCGGGAATTATTATAAAAATGCCACAAATGTAAATTTTTTGAAATGGCCGCGGTTTATGCGCCTAGAATTATTGTAAAATAGAAAATTTTCCTCAAAAAAAAATTTACTTTTCTGGAGCGCCTCATATTGCACTCGCCATTAATTAGTTGAAAGTCGACTGTTTGCTTGTTATTGGAGTGATAATTATTGACGCATTTGTCGTTTTCGATCATACCCTTTACGAAGATCCGCCCGTTGAAGGGCCGTTCCGTACGGAAAATTAGCCGGACCCTGTCCTCCATACAATCTACTTTCGGATCGCCTATAAATTTTCCCAAATATTTTCCTATTACCATAATTTCGCGTGTACAAGGTCGGGTGTTTTGAACTAAATTTAAATTGGCGCCATTGAATTTATTCTGTTTTATCGGATCCGTTGGGGTCCAAATTTTGGGCCCAATTTTATGAAACTGAAACGAAGGCAAAATTTGGACTCGCTTGGATCCAACCCAACAAAATGAACGCCAATTTAAATTTGGCTCAAAATACCCGGCCTTATGCACAGGAAATTAGGATAAAAGTATTTTTTGAAAATATTTTTTTTGTTTGAAATTTCAAATAAAAAAATCTCACCGATCACGCCATTGTCCAAAATTGAGGCAAACGTTTCCGTGTAACGCCCGAGTAGATTGATAAAAAGAAGCATTTTTGAAAAGAAAATGCTTCGAATTGTAGCCCTCCATAATAAGCTCATTTTCATGCGTTAAAAGATGGTGATGGCACTAATTCTATTTTTCCTTATTACTGGATTCCGATAACCGAAAAACAGCGAGACGTTTAGAAAATTATTATTAGAAAAAACACCTAAAAAATGTACAAACAAACATAAAATAATTCGGTTTTATGTTCTCCATTGTGCTACATCCATCTATCCCACCTATTTTTACTTCATATAAGCTTAAGCAAAAATATTTTTTTATTTAAAACATAAAAAGAAGAACATCTCGAGAGAAGAAAAATAAAAATATGCGAGAAAAAATTATGGAAAAAATCAGCACCATCATGGCGGAATAAAGAGGATTTTTATTTTTTATTTTTGCACAACATTCCAATTTGTTTACTCAATTTTTAAAGCAATACAGAACTTTAAAAAAGGAATACACGAAGAATGAAAAAAAATTCGAAACAAAGCGTTTTTTCGCGCTTTAAATATTACGAGATTTAGAACACGCTAAAACCGGTATTTGCTCATATATTATCAGTTAATATATTACCTATAACGGAGAAAATTTTTTTGAAATATTCGATATTGGTTTTGGTTTTTGTGTGGAGTGCCTCTAAGGAGTCCTAATGGTTCTATTTGAGTCCCAAATTTTGGTTTGCCTAATTTTCAGGTGTTTAAGAATGAATAGTCGGGGTCGGGGAGTTCAGATTTTGCGCATAAATGGTTCCTAAATAGTTCCGCGAGGGTTCTAATGGTTCTAAATAGGCGCCATTGAATTTAATAGGTCCCTAAATAGGGTCCCAAAATTT
Source organism: Bradynema listronoti (assembly GCA_024678965.1). Lineage (NCBI taxonomy): Eukaryota > Metazoa > Nematoda > Chromadorea > Rhabditida > Allantonematidae > Bradynema > Bradynema listronoti. Next base: position 1,348,705 of record JANLNO010000009.1, read on the forward strand.
TTATCTGAACCGTACACGCGCTAGGCTCCATTTTGGGGTTACCGGGGCAGTGTATTGGTCATGCCGATTTTTTAAAAATTAAAAATCAATACGAATAATGTATGCCGTGGATCTAGCTGATAGTCCATATATACCGAACCCCAAGGTCTGGTTTAAGTTATTAAAAAAATAATGAATGAATACGAAAAAATTTTCTGAAAACTTAAACGGTAAAAATTTTTTTTTGGAAGGGCGGTGCCAAATAATGTGCAAGCCAAAAATTATAATTAAAAAAATTCGTTTAAAAAAAATTTTGTTTTAAAGTAAAAATATTCTTCGTTCATATTTATCTTCGGAAAAAGAAAAAGAAAAATTGAAGAGACATAAAAAAGAATTGTGGAGAGAAATAAAATATTTGAGGTAAATTAAATATTTGCGATAGAAAGAATAAAAAAAAGAGCAAAGAGAAAAAATGCAAAAAAAAAGGAAAAAATAAATCGTGAAGTGAAAAGTGAGAATGTATTAGGAATAGAAAAAAAAGATTTTTAATGAAATGACCAGAGAAATAAACACACAAAGTAACCGAAAGGATAATAATAATAACAATGAATGACCAGAGAAATAAACACACAAAGTAACCGTATGCCTTTTCAGTATGTTTTTCAGCACGTGAGATGCCTGCTGGTTTTTTGCTTTTTTTATTTTATAAATCATTATTAAGAGGTTAAGATCACATAAAAGGAAAAAAATGAATGAAAAAAGGATAAATTCTGTACGTAAACTTTCAGCTTGAAAGAAAAGAACAACTTTAACTTTTTTTTTAATTCTAACCTCTCGAACTTGAACTATTAAACACTTGTCCAACTTTGCCATTAATCCTAACTGTGATAACAACGATTCGGATATTGTCAAAAGTGAAACATTTCCGTGTAAAAGCAACTCAGCAATACAATTAATTCTCAGGGATATAAATGATGTCGTCACATTTTTGTAAAATATTGTATCATTCACTTCTCATGTACATAGAATTTAGAGTTGTAAATAAATAACAGCGACAAATAAATCATATTTTATATACAAATTTTACTTACAAAATTGTTCACCAAAAAAATCGTTTTTATTTATTTAAATTTGTTTAGAATGTAAATTCGCTTATTACTTTTTAAATGAATTTTCTAACTTTTTTGAAAAAGTACCCTGAGTTCGGGTAAATAAGACGCGTTCGAAAGATTTTTGAATTTTGATTTGGCCTTCATTTTGTTATTTCGTGATATGTGAAGACCCCAGATCAATCCTCCTCCGTTGGAAATGACCTAGGACTAATCATTTCGCGGGTTTGGATGAGAGCCATCCAGCCATCCAAATATCGGCTGGTTTGCTAGGCATAAGTATGCGGTATCGCTGATAATTCTAACCTCTCGAACTTGAACTATTAAAGGAAAGAGATAAGAGCGATAAAATTGCTCCAAAAATGAAATTTCTAGGCCAAAAGAGTTTAAACTCGTTAACCGAATATTTTGTGACGCTGAAGGCTGAACACAATAACACAATAAAAAAATTCGGAATAATTTATTAGGTTTAATAACGCAACTATGAAACAAAAAAACGATTTTTTTATAAAATTAATAGAGAAAAAAAATTTTTAATATAGAAAATTTTTAAATTTGCTATAAATAGAAAAATGTTTAAAAAAATCCAATTTTTTGTCTAATTTAAAAAGTGGCCTAGTGATTGTGCAATAAATTTCACTTTGCTTTGGAACTATGTTCGATTCCGCTTCCGACCTCACCTATATTTTGAAGAAATAGGTACTACATTGCATAGTTTGGGTGCTACGGCGGTGCTGACAAGGTCTTGCAAGCCGCATCAGCTCCATACCGCATGCATATTCAGCAAAACCAGCCGATGGCTGGGTGAACCTCATCCAAACCCGCGAAGTGATTATTTCTAACGGAAGAGGGATTGGTATGGGGCCTTTACGTATCACGTATATAGGTAAAAAATGAAGCGATAAAATTATAAACAAACTATAATTTAACTAAGTGTATATACATATATGTGAGTCGAAAATGGATTTCAAATTTCGGAAATCGGAAGAGCAAAAAAACTTTCCATTCGTGTCGATCCTCAGTGATTATTTTTGTATCGGCGAAGAATACGAACGCCGGTGGAAGCAAAATCTTTTTGAAAAAGATTTACAGGGTGTCCCACTAAGAAGTTCTTTTTTAAACTTGAATAACTTTTTTATTTATGAACCGATTTTTCTGAAATTTTCAGGATCGACTATAAACTCTTTGAGAAATTTTTTCGCATAAAAATTTTTTTTGCGCGCGCAAATTTTTTGCGCGCGCAACATATTATAGTGCAGTCGACGCGGAATTTCGCGCTATTTTCAATGCCGTTAAAATCAGGTAAATTGCTTCACTCTATCAAAAGTTATGACCAAAAAACTGAAACCAAATATGCAAAAATTTGCAAAAATTATTTAATAAAATTTCTTATTTTTTGCATATTTGGTTTCAGTTTTTTGGTCATAACTTTTGATAGAGTGAAGCAATTTACCTGATTTTAACGGCATTGAAAATAGCGCGAAATTCCGCGTCGATTGCACTATAATATGTTGCGCGCGCAAAAAAATTTCTCAAAGAGTTTATAGTCGATCCTGAAAATTTCAGAAAAATCGGTTCATAAATAAAAAAGTTATTCAAGTTTAAAAAAGAACTTAGTGGGACACCCTGTATTTACAGGGTGGCCCAATTTCGTAGCCCAATTTGAATTGGCTCTAACTTTTTTACTTTTTAACCAAATTGTAAAATTCTTTTTGCATTCGATTTTCAAGACTTTAGGTATTTATTTGACACCAAGCTTGTCGATATTGGTTTCGAATTACGAATTTACTAATCATTTAAACTTTTTTGCCACTTTTTCAAAAGGTCAAAAATGAATAAATTTGACATTAAATTGGCTCAATTTTTTGAATTGGTTTTTGCTAATTTTTTATTTAATAGCTTAAATAATGTCTTCTAGAAGGAATATTATCTCCATTTTTCAACTAAAAAGTCAAAATGTTTCAAAATGGATTTAATGCTTAGGATGAGTTAATCCTTATGCCATCCACTTTAATGAAAATGTCTTGTTTTTTGAAAAAAATGAAAGGTTTAAATGATTAATAAATAATGAATAATTTTTCTAATAGCTGATTAGTGTTTATTTTTTATTTCAAATTTATTTAGTATTTTTATCATTCGTTAAATACAGGATGGGGAAAAAGTTCCCGGAATTTTTTTTCAACTTCATTAATCTATAAAACTGTGAATTCTTCACATTTTTAGAATTTTTATTTTATTTTCTATTATATCCATTATTTTTTAAATATACATGTAAATTTTTTTTTACAAATCATTCCCTTTTACTAAAAGTTATACGTACGTGATACGTGAAGGCCCCAGATCAATCCTCCGTCTTTGGAAATGATCTTGGAACTAATCATTTCGTGGGTTTGGCTACCAAAATCTCGGATGGTTTTGCTGCATAAAAAGCAGATGCAAAGGCCGGGTCAGGAGAGCTGTATTCCCCACACTGTGCAATGTGGTCTTCCAAATATGGAAACACCTAGGTGGGCCGGGGGTAGAATTGAACTTCATTCCAAGCAAAGTGAAATCTATCGCACAACCACTAGGCCACTGCTCCCCTTTAAAATTATTAATAACATAAAAACAAAAATAAAAAATTTAACTACTCTAATTTCGCGTGTATAAGGTCGGGTGTTTTGAACCAAATTTAAATTGGCGCCAATGAGTTCATTCTGTTGTATTGGATCCAAGCGAGTCCAAATTTTGTGCCCACTTTTATGAAACCGAGACAAAGGCGGGCACAAAATTTGGACCCCAACGGTTCCGATACAAAAGAATGAACTCATTGGCGCAAATTTAAACTTGGCTCAAAACACTTATTGTCTCCCAAATATGGTGGGGTCGGGGCATCGTCCCAAGCAAAGTGAAACCTATCACACAACCACTAGGCCACTTCTCCCCCTCTAAAAGTTATAGCATCAAATTTTACAAAAAAAATTTTGAAAATCAAAAATGATATGCCTTTATAATTTATTTGTAAAATTTTTTTTATTCGATCATTTTTGACAAAAATTTACTATCATATGTGTTATGACGGATCATAAGAGGAAATTTTAAGTATGTGATTAAGGTCCGTGTAGCTCATTTTTATTAAATTTTAATTTTTTAATTTTTAAATCTTACGCAAGGTACAAAATTTGCAAAAATATTTTTATAATCGACGCCATGGCAACGCATTTTTTTGTAGAAAGCTTGAAATATTTTGAAAAATGAAAAAGCGGTGAACCTCAGAATATGTCCTTGTTTCATGTGTCGGATTGGTACAATTCGCTTTGTCCGGGTGCCACGTCCATGGTCGTTGCTCAACTTATCGAGGACAGAGGTATAATATATTGGTCCCTCCTACATATCCTATGCATACATGTGATATGTGATACGTGAAGGCTCCAGATCAATCCTCTCTCGTTGGAAATGACCTTGGAACTAATCATTTCGCGGGTTTTGGACGAGGGCCATCCAGCCACAGAAACCTCGGCCGGTTTGCTGCATAAACATGCGGTACCGCTAATGCGGCTTGCAAGGCATGATCAGCACCGCCATATCACCCACACTGTGCAATGCGGTACCTATTGTCTTCCAAATATGGAAACACCTAGGCGAGGTGGGGGTGGAACTGAACTTCGTCCCAAGCAAAGTGAAACCTATCACACAACTACTAGGCTCCTCTTTTGCATACATGTACATATACATATATGTTTCATTCAAATAAAATTTTTCTAATTTCAATTAATTATTTCATTTTAGTTGAATAAAGATAAGTCGTCATCAAATTACTCTATGTTCCGGTGTATAAGCCGCGGCCGTTCCACAAATTTTTAAATTTTAACTTGGCCTTAATTCTGTTATTTTGTGTCGGTTAAAATTTAATGAGCACCTTCATTGAAGCAAATTAAAAATTATGAGCTGAACTTCGTTTATAATAGAATGTAGGCCAAATTGAAAGCCAAAAATTCGTCGAACTGCTGCGGCTTATATACGGAAACTTAAAGTAATTGAGATAAATCACTACATATTTAGATTACTCTAATTTTGCGCGTATAAGGCCGGGTGTTTTGAGCCAAATTTAAATTTCTTCCAATGAGTTTATTCTGTTGTATCGGATCCATTGGGGTTCAAATATACCCACCTTCGTTTCAGTTTCATAAAAGTTGGCACAAAATTTGGACCCGCTTGGATCCAATACAACAGAATGAACTCATTGGCGCCAATTTAAATTTGTCTTAAAATATCCTCATACACGCGAAATTAGGGTATATTATAGTTTAAGAAATTTATCTAACATAAAGAACAGAATAACGACTTGTGTCAATTTGCGCGCAAGTTTAAATTCGAAACAGGCATCGTTTGCAATGCGTTAATTTAATAACATTATAAAAATAGTCAAAATTAATAAAGTATTTTTAGATCAGCTAATTGTGGGCAGTTTGAAGGGTATATTAACAATACTTGATCCTGGCGGAAATGTGGAACATCGTCATGAAATGGCTGCTGTTGTGGAGAAGGATCTAAAAATGGCGGTTCTGCAGGTGTCGGCCGGCAAGTTTCTCAGCATCTACGACCGGCCCGTCATAGTTGTGCTTCATCCACATACTCTCGTCTACTTTCGACTAATTTCGAGTTATTTTTTTTAACTCCATTAAAATCCGAACTAATTCTTTTAAGCGGCATTTGCGCCAGCGACATTTGCGCATTTTTAAACTTTGGCTAGCTTTTTGAGGATCATAAAATAATTTTTCAGGAATTAATTTATGTTATTGGATTCAGAATTTAATTCTCTATTGATCATTTTTTGATTCAAGTTCCTATCTATTTTGGAAAAAAAGTTACAATTGAAAAAGTAAAGTCAATTTTTATTTTTTAAAAATTTTTTGAGTGATTTTACTATTTTATTGGAACTTTTTTTCTTAGTTAGATTGAATAAAAATTTAAAATGTGTCCGATAGAAAATTAAATTCCGAATCTAATAGCTAAAATTAGTTTTCTTAAAAATATCTTTATACTGCTCAAAAAGTTAATCAAAGTTGAAAATGCGCAAATGTCGGAGACGCAAATATCGCTCCATCCTTTTAAGCATTTATGTATTTTTATCGATTAATATTGGTACTTAACCTTGAATATTCAGATAACGAGGAGTCTTTTATGTTAGATCGCGTCTCTGAACATCGCTTGCATGGTGAGCCTGCCTTTAACATGTGTCAGGGCTATTTCGGCGGAAGCAATGTGGAGCAGATTTGCGTGCAATCCATCAGCTGCACGCTTAATGTATTCGAAGGTGAAAATCGTGTGTTAGGCCGACAAATTACTGACGCCATACATCCCGGTCCGATGGAGTATACTCCCTATTCCGAATCGATTTTATTAACGTCTGGTGGATATTTAAGTTCCGTGCGATACACGGTGCTTATATCAAACGCATCGTTGCAACATCAATTGCCATCCAGCAATTCAGTCACAGGCAAAAATCGAAATGCTATCAAAAAATTGAATGTACTTATTTTAAATATTACATAATTTTTTTTAAAAAAATGCAATTTGTACAAAAAACTTTTAAATTAAAACTTTAACTTTTTTGAAGATACATACATACTTATTCTAAGTTCGGAAAAATAAGACGCGGCTTTTAGAAAAAATTTTGAATTTCGGCTTTGCTTTCATTCCGTTATTTTGTGTCGGTTAAGCATAAAATTTAATGGACACCTTCATTAAAATAGGCCCAAGTTGTAGCTCAACTTTGTTTATAACCAGTGTTGGCTCCGTATTGTCCGAGTTGACATTTTTAGCAAACGAGCAAAAAAACCAATTACATTTTTCTCTAAAAATGGCGAAATATCATGATGCTCTGCTCGTCTGCCAAGTTAAAGTGCCGGAATCAACTCGGAGCCTGGTTTATAACAGAATGAAGGCCAAGTCAAAATTCAAAAATTCTTCGAACGGGCGCGCCTACCGAACTTAGGGTAAAATATCTGAAAAGAAATATTTGTTTAATTCAATAAAAAAATGTAAAAGAAATGAATTTATAATTTTTGTACCAAGTATTAAACTTAATTAAGCCAAAATCGATTCGGGCTATAGCTAAACTTGTCAAAGATTTGAATTAAATGTACTTATTGGCTGGCTAAGATTGAAATTGGCTGGCAAATTTTAATTCTTGGCTAGCCGAAATAAATATTAACGACCAAGTTCTAGCTTGACAAAAAGTCCAATTTTGATTAGTACCCTAATTTCGCATGTATAAGGCCGGGTATTTTGAACCAAATTTAAATTGGCGCCAATGAGTTCATTCTGTTGTATCGGATCCGTTGGGATTGTTGGGGTCCAAATTTTGTGCTCGTCTTTGTCTCGGTTTCATAAAAGTGGGCACAAAATTTGGACTCGCTTGTATCCAGTACAATAGAATGAACTCATTGGCGCGAATTTAAATTTGGCTCAAAACATCCGGCCTTAGACACGTGAAATTAGGGTAATACTAACTTAATGGGAAAGAAAATTTTTGTTTTAAATATATGTCAATTTTATTATCTTTTAAGCCAGATTGGTCAGTGAACCTCGGCGATACGGCACTGGCAGTAAAAGTAATCGGTGTTCTGCCCATTCAGCCCTCAATCGTTGTGCTATGCAAGCGTGTGGTATTTTGTATTACGCATGGCGGTGAAATACGTTATTTGATTCGCCTGCAATGCGTAGCCCTTTGCATGATGATAAATTGTTCAAGTTTGTAAATTACTATTGTAAATCTATTTTTTATAATTGGCTACTAGTTGTAAAAATGGTAGGGTACTAATAGTTAACATTCAAAATTTACCCTAAGTTCCCGTTTATAAACCGCGACCGTTCGACGAATTTTTGAATTTTAATTTGGCCTTCATTCTGTTATTTTGCATCTGTTAAGCATAAAATTTAATGAGCACCTTCATTGAAGCAGGCCCAACCTGTAAGTTAAAAATTATGAACTCAACTTTATTTATAACAAAATAAAGGCCAAGTTAAAGTTTAAAAATTCGTCGAACGGCCGCGGCTTATACACGTTAATTTTTTGATCCATACTATGCGGCAGCGTCAAACATTTTTGAGGCGCCAAAAATTTTAAGAGGGGAGTGTATAAACATCGCGTAAATTTTCTTCTATTAGGTATTAATAGGTAGAAAAATTATTACCGTATATAAATCCGCGATTAGAATTTTTGAATTTTAACTTGGCCCTCATTCTATTATTTTGTATCTGTTAAACATAAAATTTAATGAGCACCTTTATTGAAGCAAACCCAATCTGCAAGTTAAAAATTATGGGCTCAACTTCGTTTATTAGGCCAAGTTAAAATTCAAAAATTTGTCGAACGGCCGCGGCTTATATACGAAAACTTAGGGTAAATTTATATGTGGATTATTGTAATTTGTCTCATAAATATATTTTTTCAAATACTTTAAGCAAGTTGCTGAATGTGTCAAAATGAAGAAAAAAATCACAGATAATAGCGCGGAAATTCAAATTTGCGTTGGCGTATCCACGAAAACACTTCTCTTTTATCACGACACAAAAATGGTGTGGAACGCGCAACTGTCATTTGCACCAATTTACGTTAACATTACAAATTTTAGGTTAATATTCATCGCATCATTAATCAGTTTCATTAAGCAATTATTGTATACGAATTATAGCGAATCATTACGTTCACTTTTGACAATGCTCTCCGATAATGGACATGTGGTAGTGGGTGTGCTTGGCACGGAGCCGTCACTTTTCCGCATGCCCGTCACCGAATGTCGTTACATCGACTTTGAACGGCGTCGAAGCGAGCTTCGCCAATTTGAAGAAATAATTTGGCGCGCCGGTCACAGTAATTTCTCAATATATACCCTAATTTCGCGTATATAAAACCGGGGGTTTTGAGTCAAATTTAAATTGGCGCCAACATTCGATTGGTCCAAATTTTATGCCCGCCTTCGTTTCAGTTTTACAAAAGTGAGCACAAAATTTGGACTCACTTGGATCCAATATAACATAACAGAATGAATTCATTGGCGCCAATTTAAATTTGGCCGGTTTTATACACGAAATTAAAGTAAATTTATTTCTTGGTTTGTTGATTAAGAGAGTGTTTTTTTTTTAAATTTTTTTGCGATTTCTACCGCAGAGGAATTGAAAAGCTTGTTGAACGTTGGGAGGAAGTTTTAAATAGCGGCGGAGAATATATTATTGATTAATTCATTGTTTATTGTCTAGTCCTAAATCCCGGCGTATAAGCCGGCGCCATTCGACGGATTTTTGAATATCGACTTGGTCGTCATTCTATTATTTTGTGTCTGTTAAGCACAAAATTTAATAAAGATCTTTATTAAAGCAGACCCAAGCTGTAATTTAAAAATGGTGTTCATAGCAGAATAAAGGCCAAGTTAATATTCAAAAACTCGTCGAACGGCCCCGGCTTATACGCCGGGATTTAGGGTAAAAATGCTCATGACTTAACCGAGAATCCAACATGTTTTGTTCATACGCCTTTTCAATTAAGATGCGGAATCGGAAACTGTTAAATTGAGGGTGGAAGTAGAGGTGAACATGGACGAACAATCAGTATGTTTTCACTAAAATTTTAAATGTATAACTTCAAGTCGTTCGCAAATTTCAAATTGTAGAATTTTATTAATTCTGTTATAATGCAAAAATTGTTTTGATTTTTTCGAAATTTACCTACTTCTGGTACGTCTTTTACGCTAAGTTCGGGTTCGAAGAATTTTCGAATATTGACTTGGCCTTCATTCAGTTATTTTGTGTCGATTAAGCATAAAATTTAATGAACATCTTCATTAAAGCAGGCCCGAGCTGTAGTTCAAAAAGTTTCAGTTAAACTTTGTTTATAACAGAATGAAGGCCAAGTTAAAATTCAAAAATTCTTCGAACGGCCGCTTCTCATTTATCCGAACTCAAAATGTTTTACTGCCTACAATTCTCTGCCAAAAAAATCATTTTACTAAACGATTTTTGAAATTTGCTCAAACCGCTGCGGGTTATATGCTTGCATAATCTTATACTACCCTAATTTATCGTATATAAGGCGAGGCCGTTTGAAAGTTTTTTGGATTTACTTCATTCTGTTATAATTGATCGGATTGTTACAAAATTTTGTATTCTTATTCTAAATATCATAGAGAATATGTAAGTTAAAAATAAAATTCCAGCATCCAATTTCTAACAGAATGAAGGCGATTGCTAAATTCAAAAAAGTCACAAAAAAAGGCTTTGTATTATACACGATAAATTTGGATATAAACAGGTGGCCGAGAACGTGGGCGTTGAAAACGTACCGTCGGCAACTTTTGTTCTCAACTTTTCGAATGTCCGCGATTGCGTGGACGTCGTCTTTCAAGGCGCCATATTTGCTCACAAGACAAATTTTTCATTCACTTCAAGTTGATTAAAATATTCCAATTTTCAATACATATTAGTACCCTAATTTCGCGTGTATAGGGCAGGGTGTTTTGGGTCAAATTTAAATTGGCGCCAACGGATTCATTCTGTTGTATCGGATTTAAGCGAGTCCAAATTTTGCGCATGCCTTCGTTTCAGTTTCATAAAAGTGGATTGGATTGGACTCTCCTGGATTGGTCTCTCTTGGATCCGATACAACAGAATAAACTCATTGGCGTCAATTTAAGTTTGACTCAAAACACTCGGCCCTATACACGCAAAATTAGGGTAATATAACGAAAATAATTATTTTTAGACGAAGCGGGTACCATACCAATTTCGGTGTATTGCAACGGTGTTCCCACGCTTGATCTAAGATGTCAAATCACGGCGGTCACAAATACAGCTGGTAATTTAATGGCACATAATTTTGTTAAATTCTTCTACAGGGTGGCGCATTCTTGTGCCTGGATTTAAATTGGCTGTAACCTTTTTATTTTTTGGCGAAATGTCAAAATTCTTTTTTTCTGATTCTTGAAAGAACTCTATTTTTGTTTGGCACCAAACTTGTCGATATTGGTTTCGAATTACGAATTTATTAATCATTTAAACCTTTCATTTTTTTCAAAAACAAGACATTTTCATTAAAGTGAGTGGCATAAGGATCAACTCATCCTAAGCATTAAATCCATTTTGGACCATTTTGACTTTTTAGTTGAAAAATGGAGATAATATTCCTTTTAGAAGACATTATTTAAGCTATTAAATAAAAAAATTAGCAAAAACAAATTTAAAAAATTGCGCCAATTTAATGTCAAATTTATTTATTTTTGATCTTTTGGAAAAATTGGCAAAAAAGTTTAAATGATTAGTAAATTCGTAATTCGAAACCAATATCGACAAGCTCGGTGTCAAACAAAAGGGTTCTTTCAGGAATCAGGAAAAAAAGAATTTTACAATTTGCTTAAAAAGTAAAATAGTTGGAGCCAATTCAAATGCGCCATCCTGTAATTTTCCAAAAATTTAAGAATCACTTATGACTGAGATTTTACTGCCATTGTCGTTGGTTTGCCGTAAAACCATCTCACAAAAGTCGGCAAATTTTAAACTGACATTGACTTCCTCTCATTCGTGTCTCAACATTACGGAACTTTTTGATGGTAAAAATTTAGCATAAAAAATTATGTTGTAATTTAATTTCACTCGCAATCGTTTAAAAATATTTTGATTTAGAATTTTCTATGGTAATATTTTAAAAAGAAAGATTTGATAAAGGACCATAGCCAAATATCGAATGCATTTATGTATTATAAAATAAATTAGCGAAAAAATCATACGTTTATTTTGACTGAAGAAGGAAAAATTTGCTTGAAATATCACGGGTTATACTTAGATGTCCGTAATTAAATTTATACAATGTACTTAAAACTCAAAAATTTCTAGATTTCGAATCAAAAAACGGCTTATCTTTGGGTTTGCAGCCTTTCTTTTCCAAAGCATCCGTTTCAATTTTTATTTCAACGAAAACAAGTATGTTTATATCTATAGTAAATTACTTTACCATTTACGTGGTACGTGATACGCGAAGGCCCCCAAATCAATTCTCCTCCGTTGGAAATGATTTTGGAACTAATTATTTCGCGGGTTTGGATGAAGACAATCGCAATCCAGCCACCGAAATATTGGCTGGCTTGTTGCATAAGCATGCGGTATGGAGCTGATGCGGCTTATGCAAGGCCTGGTCAGAACCGCCACGCATCACCCATACTCTGCAATATGGTACCTATCGTCTTCCAAATATGGTGACATCTAGGTGGGGTCGGAAGCTGAACCGAACTTTTTTCCAAGCAAAATGAAGCCTATCCACTTTTTATTTACCAGTTAAAATAAATCAAACAAATTGTTGCCTATTTTACATTTAATGGAATATTTAAAGATAGTTATCGTGTACAGTCCAACTCCACTGACTTCTTATTTGTCGTGTTTTCGGAATTGGTAAGGCGAATACAAATCAAACAACCTAATGTTAGCCTGCACTGTCAAACTCCATTACATATGGTTCTTCACGAACTCACTTCATATTTAAAAGTATGTCATGTATTTTTTAATTACTCTAATTTCGTCGGGTGTTTTAAACAAAATTTAAATTGGCGCCAATGAGTTCATTCTGTTGTATTGGATCCAAGCGAGTCCAAATTTTGCGCCTACTTTTATGAAACCGAGACAAAGATGGGCACAAAATTTGGACCCCGATACAACAGAATGAATTTTTAGTGAATTTGGCTCAAAACACGCGAAATTAGGGTATGTTGGAAATCTTTTATGACGCACGCCGTTAAGATGTTTTAAAAATCCCTTTATGGCGGACTATGTTCTTTCAATAGCTTGTGTGTGTCATCGGGATCAAGAAAATTCACATTATGATTAACAAAACGATGTTTAAAATCCATTATTCCATATTTTTTCATGTTTTTTTTAAATAAATGAAAAAAGAATTAAATTTAAAATTAAAAAAATAAATTTAAAAACATTTTTTTTATAAAAAAATTATTCTTGGACCGATTATATTGTCAAAAATTCTCTATTCTGACTTGAAGCGCCTATTCTGGAATAGTCCCAAAAATTGTTATTTATGACATTTTATTACAATAGACGAGTATTGTGACCAATGATGAGTAAGTCAATTCAGCCAAATGCCAAAAAAATCCAATTTTTGGCTCGTTTTTTCGCGAGCTATGAGCTATTTTTTTCGAAAAATTTTGCTCAATTTTGTCGAATTTGGCTCAATATTGAGCCATTTCGCTCATTTTGGCTCGTGAATCAAACCACGTGTGGCAAGCCACTATTGGGCCATTTACCCATCACTTGGCTCCGAGTTGACTCCCGGCATTTTTGCCAGACGAGCAAACAAACCCATTTTTATTTTTCTCTAAAAATGGCGAAATATCACATGCTCGGTTCGTCTGTCATAGGTTTGCCGGAGCCGACTCGGAGTCAAATTACAACACTGCAATAAACTGATAGTGATAATCATAGGCTGAATGCTTGAATTAAATTCCCAAAAAAATTTTATTTTCTATTACAACAGATGGAAACCAACGTCATATTTAAAATTTGCTCAAACGCTGTGGACAAAAAAAATAAAATAATTTTCAATTTTTATTTAATTTAGCATTTATTTCCTAATTCATTCATTTTATAGCGAGACTCCAGTTATCGTGAAGCCGAACGGAACGTGTCGCGAATTGCAATACAAATGCGCCAAGCGGAAACAGTAATGCTCAGCAAATTGAAGTCGGACCGCGAGCCATTCGCTTCACATTTGAGTGCATTAATTAATTATACATACAACGAAATGATGAGTGCGCTTGATAAGCTGGCGGCCATTGACACGCAAATGGCCGCCGGCGAAAAGCGCTCAATGCAAGCACTACTTAATTTATTAAGCGCCGTACTGGAATTGTCACCAAACGTTAAATTACCATTTGATGGACGCATTCTTGATGGAATGAACATGGTAGAATATTTATAACGATTACAAACCAGAATGATGACTTGGCTCCAACTTGACTCCATAGCCACTTCATTTAAATGACTCCAGAGTCATTTAAATCATATGGCATAAATTTTTAATATGAAATTTGTAGATAAAACTGTTTCAGATATGCATTATTGTTATAATTACGTTCATTTTTCTCTATGAATGAACTTATTCCAAGGAGGGTTTGGAGTCATCGGAGTCATCCGGAGCTCCGGAGTCCGAATCCACTTTGAAGCCGGGAGCCATTTAGGGAGTCAATTTATCATGCTGATTCAAACACTAACAATATTTTATTCAGTATGAAATGACTCAAATGAATCGTCTAATGAGTCACGAAAAAAATCTTATCTATTGGTGAAAATACCCTAATTTCGCGTGTATGGGACTGGATGTTTTGAGTCAAATTTAAATTGGCGCCAATGAGTTCATTCTGTTGTATTGAATTCAAGCTAGTCCAAATTTTGTGCCCACTTTTATGAAACTGAAACGAAGGCAGGCACAAAATTTGGACTCTCTTGAATCCGATACAACAGAATGAACTCATTGGCGCCATTTCAAATTTGGCTCAAAACACCCGGCCTTATACACGCGAAATTAGGGTAATTGATCCTTTAAGCTAGCTTAAAAATTATACACGCAAAATTAGGGTAATTGATCCTTTAAGCTAGCTTAAAAATTAAATAATCTAATTTCGCATGTATAAGGCCGGGTGTTTTGAGTCAAATTTAAATTGGCGCCAATGTTGTATCGGATCCGTTGGGGTTCAAATTTTGTACCCGCCCTAGTTTTAGTTTCATAAAAGTTGGGCTCGCTTGGATCGAACACATCAGAATGAACTTATTGGCGCCAATTTAAATTTGGCTTAAAATACCCGGCGCGAAATTTGTGTAAACATAAACAAAAGCGTAGTTTAAAAAATAAAATGTATTATAGTTCAAAAGTTATTGTCATTTTGTAAAGCTCATAAATTCACTTAACAAATAGTTATTTCTCATTTTAGCCACTGGGCGAAATGATGCAAATGGTTTTAATGAAAGACGGAAATGAATCATTCACAGGCTTAACGTCTCATGAGGAAAATGTGGTGCGTATGCTTATGGCTCACTGTGAACGTGGCGATACCGAGCCCGAAAGCAATACGCTTCCCGATCTCCGCGAAGAGGAGGAGGAGAAGTATTTAGAGGAAAGTAAAAATCCAATGATTGAGGAAAAAGAAGAATTTTTCGAACTTAAAAGTGGTTCGTTACCCTATTCCGCTAGCTCATTCAATACAGAATAAAACAATTATGCAATTTTTCGCCATGATCAAACTTTTATGGACAATAAAGTATGGATTGAAATAAGTAATTTTAGTCATTTAATTCAAAATTTGATCCTATTCGGTGCGGTTTATTTTTATTTTTTTGAATAAAAAAACTTTTATAAAAGTATAAAAGCCAGGAAGTGTACCGGAATTCCAATTTCCGACGTTTTTATCTATGAATTTTTTTCCAATTTCCGAAAAAATGAGCAAAATTTCGAAAATTAAAAAAAAATTATTTTTTAAAAAATTATAAAAATTTTTTAAAAATTTCCTTTTTAACACATTGCGTCCAATCAAGCGTTCAAATTTGCGCGCAAATTAGCAGACCCTTTCATTCTGTTCTTTTTAGGTGAATAAAAATAAGTCGTCGTCAGATTAATTGAGATAAATCGCCTATATATTTAGATTATAGTTCTTAAAAAATTCATCTATGTACATTCATAGAACAGCCAATTTGCGCGCAATTTTAAATTCAAAACATGCATTGTCCGCAATGTGTTAACCGACATTTTCCGATTTTTCAATTTTCTTCAAAATTCCAATTTCCGAAATTTTAAAATCATTTCTGGTACATGTATGGTAAACTAAATACCTTACTGAAAAAGTAAAATTAAAAGTTATTTACTCTAAGTTCGAGTAAATAAGACGCGGTCGAAGAATTTTTAAATTTTGACTTTCCTATAAACAAAGTTGAGCTCAAAATTTTTGATCTACAGCTTGGGCCTGCTTCAATAAAGGTGCTCATTAAATTTTATGCTTAACACAAAATAACAAAAGGGAACAGTGACCTAGTGGTTGTGCGATAGGTTTCGCTTTGCTTGAGACGAAGTTCAGTTCCACCCCAACCTCATCTAGGTGTTTCCATATTTGGAAGACAATAGGTACCACATTGCACAGTGTGGATGATACGGTGGTACTGACCAGACCTTGCAAGCCGCATCAGCAATACCGCATACTTATGCCTAGCAAACCAGCCGATATTTGGATGGCTGGATGGCTCTCATCCAAACCCGCGAAATGATTAGTCCTAGGTCATTTCCAACGGAGGAGGATTGATCTGGGGTCTTCACATATCACGAAATAACAAAATGAAGGCCAAATCAAAATTCAAAAATCTTTCGAACGCGTCTTATTTACCCGAACTCAGGGTACTTTTTCAAAAAAGTTAGAAAATTCATTTAAAAAGTAATAAGCGAATTTACATTCTAAACAAATTTAAATAAATAAAAACGATTTTTTTGGTGAACAATTTTGTAAGTAAAATTTGTATATAAAATATTATTTATTTGTCGCTGTTATTTATTTACAACTCTAAATTCTATGTACATGAGAAGTGAATGATACAATATTTTACAAAAATGTGACGACATCATTTATATCCCTGAGAATTAATTGTATTGCTGAGTTGCTTTTACACGGAAATGTTTCACTTTTGACAATATCCGAATCGTTGTTATCACAGTTAGGATTAATGGCAAAGTTGGACAAGTGTTTATTATTTTCTTCACATTTAGTCTTTTTCTTTTTATGTCTCGGCATTAATTTTTTATTAATCGAATGCTCTTCGTATGGGGAAAATTCGTCGGCGTCAATGTCGACAATTAAAGACGCCGTTGAAGATCCAGATCCGGCGGACGATATTGCTACGGATGATGATGTTGATGAACACGAGTCCACTTGCTCTTTTACAGTATTTCGCATATCGGATACAGTAAGGCTCAAACGTCCATCCTGCATTATCGTTGTCGTGCAATTATAGCTGGCAAATCGAAGCGCATCATTTCCTCCTTCTCGCGGATCGTGATTTTTCTTCGGATCATAGCTATTATCATCAGTATCCGATTCATTACTATCCTCGCGAATCTCATCAATTTCGTCGAGAATCTTCCCGCGGATTTCCTTTTTGTTTTCAACGGATACAACAAAATAGTTGTTTGTTGTCTTTGGCGTCATCTCTTCTTCTATTGCAATCTGCCGATGTGGACGAGTCAATAGAGATGGAGTTGACCCTGCCAAGTTGGTTTTCGCTCTGGAGTCGTCCAAAACTGCAAAAGTCGAAGGCACCGACCGGCGGCTTAAGGCTAGTTCGTTTCGTTCCGAGGTCAATGATCTCCGTGCCGGTAATAATTGGCGGCACAGCGTCCCATTTGAATGGACGTGTAGGTCCGTTTCTTCCGGCTCGTGAGACTGAAGGCGTGACTGGTGAGGCGATCGGACTACAGAATCGCATGTGGGAGCTGTAGCTTCGGTATTCACTTCGACTAAACTCATATTTACAACATTTTTTTATTGGTTTAAACTAAGGATGGCCGGCCCGACCGTCGGCCCGGCCCATGGCCCCGATTTGATCCAACTTGAATTTTTTTAGCAAAAAATTTAATAATCCGGCCCTAAAAAATTTTTTACTTTAAAAAATCGAATAAAATTTTATGCCGGACCAAAATACGAACCAAAACGGGCCTAATTTTTCCGGACCGGGCCGGACTTTTTTTGACACATCTTGACGGGTCAAAAAATACCGGCCCTGAGCCACTCTTAGCTTAAACATAGAGGACATTTTCTGTATGTATTTTTTGTATGTCTGTATATTCTGTATGTCTGTATAGAGAACATTTTCTGTACCCGGCCAAATTTTAGCTTTACAGTTTTCTCTACATTTTGACGATAGCTTGTTCCAAATCAACTTCTTATTCTCATTTCTTCTTGCTCATCGATTTTTTATCGGTTCTTACGGGTTATCGGACCACAAAAAATTTTTTTTATTTTGCAGTAGAAATTCGTGTTCCTGAGTTTTTCACATGCTGAATTTGAATATGAATTTGAATATGACATTTATTTTTTATAAAAATGTTCTAGAACAGGACCGAGATTCCAAAATTTAGAAAAAAATCTACTAGAAAATAAAAAAATTTGTAATCCGATAATCACGGCGAATAATATTGCAAAAAAGAGAATTTAGCCGTACAAGTGATTCTCGAAAATTTCATGGTATTTCGCCTATATTTAAAGAAATGTAATGAAACTTTGGAAAATTTTAATAAAAATTTTAATTCAAGTGGGTACATACATATCTTTAGATTACTTTTTACAATTATTAAATGGGATCACAGGTCTTGTTACCCATCGAATTCTCTATCTGCTGGTAAAATTTGGCATTGATTGATAGCATTTGAAAAAAGATAATGGCATTTTGGTGATGAGATGTCCTCCACGATGAGGCAGTTAACCCAAACGGCTCTTCTTAGGGCCAAATTTATCCGAAAACGGTTCTTTTAGAGCCAAAATTAAATCAATAATAAATTTAAATGAAATAAATGACTTTATCACACACGAGAATTAGAAGAACATTAGAAGAACAATTTTTTAATATTTTCAAATTCGCGATCGATTACGGCGTACTCTGCGAAAAATTTGCAATATTATTTGCCGTGATACTCATAAGAACCTTTTCATTTTTTTAGTACTTTAATATTCAATGAAAACGAAACAAAGGGAATAAATTGGGTTAAAAATAACGAACAAGTTATACAAATAATTTGAATAAAACTAAAAATTGACATTGTGCCTAGGATCTTTTGGCCCATTAGGTTTTGAATTCTGAAAATTCGTAAGTCATTCGATTCTCCACAAAATATTGAATCGAACTGAAGCAGCGAAAAAAAGTTCGTAATAAAATCGCAGCCAACTTTCTCAAACAAAATGCCAATTTTTTGTTTCATTTAAATTCTCGAAACTTATTCATTTTGAAAATGCAGGTTGATCATTTTGCGTTGTTCGACGCAATTTTTTGAATAACTTTTTGATGAATGAACCGATTTCGACAAACTTTTTTTTGTTTGAAAGCTAAAATCATGGAAAAGCGTTTGGTATATAACTTGTTCGAAGTTTTAAAACGAAAAAAACAGCTTTCGAAAAATATTACGCTTTTCTCATTTTTTAATGAAAATTAACTAAATAATAACAACAAAACATTTTTTTCTTCTAATTGATAAATGCGGGCCATTCTCTAGTGCAAGAGAAATCTCTCGAATTATCTCTTCAGTTCACACTGTCCTTAAAAAAAATTTTTTAACGATGCTTTTCCCTTCCTCATAATTTTAAAACGAGATGAAAAATCAAATTTTACCTTCTCCTGTTCACTTTTTGCTTCTCCATACTTCCTGTTTCGCTCAGTTTTTTCTTTCATTTTCCTATGATTTCAGCTTTCAAAAAAAAAAAGTTTGTCAAAATCGGTTCATCCATCAAAAGTTGACCCGAACAACGCGAAATGATCACCCTGCATTTATTTATTTCATACATATAGGACAAAAAATGTTTATGTGTGCCATTCGTTGGTTCTGTTGAATCTTCATTTAACGCTATCTTCTCATTTCTATTATTCATATGCACACGTGTAATACTACCATGGTTTTGCGTTGTTGTTGTAGTTCCGCTAGTTAAAGGCTTATTATTGCAATTATCCTCGTCGTCATGTGTCGCTGTAGATGAGGGTGCGGTACCGCAATTCTGCGGTGAACCAGTACCGGTCACCGTCACGTATGCGCTGTCGAAAGAGGCGTGTGCGTTTCGAATGGTTACGGTAGTGTTCTTGCGTGTGACTGGGGAAAGTGCTGTAGCCGACGTGAGAACGCCGGACGGAATCGATTGCGCCGAATTGGACGAAATTTGGCTGTAACTGGGTAAAAAAATAATAAAACTGAAAATGGGAAAAGTATAAGCACGCGTCGTGACGTCATTTTTTCCGCCCCTTTTTCGAAGTGTTCATATGCTATAATAAAAGATATACACACATTTGCGCATCACTTTGAAAAGCATACGTCCATGTTTTGCGTTGCATACGTATGTATAGAGAATGTATATGTAAATATGTCGACCATAGTTGAATTTAATTCCTTTACATGCTTGTATAATATTATTAGCTGTTTCACTATCGATTTTTTTTTCTTTTGCAAATCTTTAAAATAATACAAGTAAATATAATAAAGAAAAAGTTGGTAGTAAGTAATAAAGTTCATAGTTTTTTGCGTAAATTTCACTATCAAGAGTGAGTTTGATAGTTTTGCTAGGGTCAAGATTGATGAATTGATTCATTGTTTATTATCATTTTTTTGTAAATGAGCAATAAATTTAAAAATGTTTTATATATAGATTAGTTAAGAGAATTGTCTGTTATTACACGTCTGTTAAAATCGATCATCAATAACCGGTCGAACTCACCCAATACGATCATTTCTACGCCGTCTTTTGGAATGGGTTTGTAAAAATTCATACGTATACTAGTTGTACCATTAGTTCGAAACCGGTAGAATCGTTAAAGAAACTTAATTTTAATAAGAATCAATATGTAAAATGTTTTGTCGATATGTGCGAAGCTTCAAACGTTTCTAATTTCATTAAAAATTCTTGCGATATTTCTTTAGACCAATTTAAAGAAGGATGAACATTTATTTCTTTAACGTCTTCTTTATGCGATTCCACCGGTTTCGAACTAATGGTACAACTAGTATACGTATGAATTTTTACAAACCCATTCCAAAAGACGGCGTAGAAATGATCGTTTTGGGTGAGTTCGACCAGTTATTGATGATCGATTTTAACAGACGTTTAATATCTGACAGTTATTGATGATCGATTTTAACAGACGTGTAATATCTGACAGTTATTGATGATCGATTTTAACAGACGTGTAATATCTGACAATTCTCTTAACTAATCTATTTATAAAACATTTTTAAATTTATTGCTCATTTACAAAAAAAATGATAATAAACAATGAAAATCTTTTCTCTCTATCAATCTTGACCCTAGCAAAACTATCACACTCACTTTTGATAGTGAAATTTATGCAAAAAACTATGAACTTTATTACTTACTACCAACTTTTTCTTTATTATATTCACTTGTAATATTACTCCCTCTTATTCTAATATTACATATTATTTTAAAGATTTGCAAAAGAAAAAAATCGATAGTGAAACAGCTAATGATATTATACAAACATGTAAAGAAATTAAATTCAACTATAGTTGATATATGTACATATACATTCTCTATACATACGTATGCAAAGAAAAACATGGACGTATGCTTTTCAAAGTGATGCGCAAATGTGTGTATATCTTTTATTATAGCATATGAACACTTCGAAAAAGGGGCGGAAAAAATTACGTCACGACGCATGCGTATATAGGGGAAGTGTACTAAAGGAAATAATGAATTTTGATTACAGGCGTATAATCCGCGGCCATTTGATCAATTTTCAAATATTGCGCTCTCTTCATTTTGATATACCTTAAGTTCGGGTAAATAAGACGCGGCCATTCGAAGAATTTTTGAATATTGACTTGGCCTTCATTCTGTTATTTTGTATCGGTTAAGCATAAAATTTAATGAACACCTGCATTAAAGCAGGCCCAAGCTGTAGTTTAAAAATTTTGAGCTCAACTTTGTTTATAACAGAATGAAGGCCAAGTCAAAATTCAAAAATTCTTCGAACGGTCGCGTCTTATTTACTCCAACTTAGGGTAATGTGAAATGAAAGTCTAAATTTTCTTGAATTTAATTCAAATACCCTTGTTGGTTGGCTATAATATTTTTCCGATATTTTGGTACCAAATTTTGAAATAAGCTCATATGTGGCCATTTTTAATAATTTTTTTAATATACATTTTATACTCGGAGCTATTTGATTGCAATTTTTTCTTAGATGACTCATGTCTCCGGAGCCGCTCTTTTGGGCTCCTACTTTTTTGAAAAGCTTTCGGAGCCGCTAGTGGCTCGCGGCTCCGGAGTCAAGTCACAACACTGGCCATGAATTATACACCTAAAATCAGAGATATAAAAATTTAAAAAATGAAAACGGAAAATAAAAAATTAGGGTATATGAATTTGATAAAAATGGGTATTGACAAGTGAAATAAAAATAATTTCTAAAAAAATTGATTAATAAAAAAAGAAAATTTGGCAGCTAATCTCTTTTTCTCTCTCTCACACACACACACACGCACACACGCGCACACACGCACACACACGCACACGCACACGCACACGCACACGCACACGACACGCACACGCACACGCACACGCACACGCACACGCACACGCACACGACCCCCCCCACACACACACACACACACACACACACACACACACACACACACACACACACACACACACACATCCAGTACCAATTCCGACGGGATTTGTCGTTTGTAACCGCACACCTGATAAAACGCATTTGCTGGTTGACTAATTTTCCAACCGCCGAATTACGTGTTCGAACATTTTTGTACGGTTGCCATAGGACAATATAGACCTATAAAATTTGTAAGCAGTGTTATGAATTGGCTTTGCGTTGACTCCGACAAACTCATAACAGGCGAGCAGAGCACCATGATATTTCGCCATTTTTATAGAAAAATATAATTAGTTTGTCTGCTCGTCCGCCAAAAATGCCGAGAGTCAACTTGGAGCCAGGTCACAACCACTGTTTGTAAGTAATGCTAAATAAAAAATTGCCGGAAATCGCGCACTTTTGACTTTGAGCAAGTTTTTTGTCACTACATAATTATTTTTGAATAAATCAATTTTGACTATTCGATTCAGAATTTAATTCTCTATCGAATGCCTTCTGAATCATATTTCTAGCTTATTTGAAAAAAAGTTACGGTTTAAAAAGCAAAGTAAATTTTGATTTTTTTTGGAAATTTGTGAAATATGTTTACTTTTTTAATGGTAACTTTTTTCCAAGTTAGCGAGAAATTTAATTCAAAAAGCTTTCGATAGAGAATAAAATTCTGATTGGTTAAAATTAATTCTCGGAAAAGTGATTTTGTTGTGTGGAAAAACCGGCTCAAAGTCAAAAGTGCGTGGGTTTCCGATGGCCAAATAAAATATTAGGCCTGTAAGAAAAATATGAAAATAATTTCTATAAAATTGTGTTAGAATAGAATAAAAATGAGAAATTGAATAATCAAAATTCATATGCCAGTCAAAAAAGAATTTTATAATACTCTAAGTTTAGGTAAATTAAACGCGGCCGTTCGAATTTTTTTGACAAAAAACTTGTATTGGATTTAAAAATTTTATATTCATTTGAACTTATTTCGAAGAATTTTTGAATTTTGACTTGGCCTTCATTCTGTTATAAACAAAGATGAGCTCATAATTTTTTGCAACTTAGGCCAGCTTTAATGAAAGTTTTTAGTAAATTTTATGCTTAACCTACAGAATGAAGACCAAGTCAAAATTCAAAAATTCGTCGAAAAAATCGATTATAAATGATTTCACAATAAGCGCGAGTTTAAATTCCAGAAAAATTACTTTTGGAGCAAAATGCAAGCCAGCGCTACCGTGCCGCTCATCGAAATACAAACGCATAGACTCGTTATTTGAATCTAAAATGTACTGACAATTTGTAATTTATGTACATTTTAAATAATTGTATAGGATGGCACAAATTGACGCCGGGAATTGTTTTTATTAGCTTGGCAAAAAAGTACTTCGACAAAATTTAACTTTTTTTTCAATTATTTATAACTTTATTCAGAACAAATAATTTTAAACAATATATTCACCGTTGACATCAATAACTTTTACCCATTTATCAGGTAAAGCACCTATGCCTTTTTCCCAGAATTCAGAGGACTGAGATAAAAAAAGTTGTCGACTGCCATTTTGAGGTCGTCATACTTGTCGAACTTTTTCCGTGCAAATAATGCTTGAGCGGTCTGAAGGAAGCAACGTGTGGTCGAGCATTGTCATGGAGCAAGTGAACTGTTGAACGTCTTGGACGTTTTTCTTGCATTGCATCAGCCAATTTCTGGAGCTGATCGATGTACACAGAAGCTGTGACAGTCATGCCTACGGGCAGCAACTCGTAGTAGATCGGTCCCTTCGCATCCCACCAAACACACAGATGATCTTCAAGGCTTGTATCTCCGTTCGCAAAGCGGTTGAACCAATTGTTGACCGTCGCACGATGAACAGTCCCTTCACCAATTATGCTGTTGATATTTGCAGCAGCCGCGCTTGCACTCTTGCTTTGGAGCCACTCGTAGTAGATGATAGCTCGAATATGGTCTTTACTAATCATTAGTGAAAATTAACAAAACTCTGCGCGCATGTCCTTATATACTCATATAATAATAGTTTCGAGAGTGTTCTACAAGGCTATCAAACTTATAAAATTATTTGAATTATTTCCAGAAAATTTTAGAATTTTGAAATTTTTGTCGAAGTACTTTTTTGCCAAGCTAATATTATAACTTTTTTACTTTTTAACCAAATTGTAATTTTTTTTACATTTGATTCACAACTCCTCGGAAATTTTTTTGACAAAAAACTTGTCCATATTGGATTTAGAAATTTTATATTCATTTGAACTTTTTTACCATCTTTTCAAAAATAGAGGCAAAATCATTAAAATTTGTAACATAATGATGGACGCATCTTAATCATCGAGCCTATATTGAATCAATTTGACATTTTGGTTTAAAACGGCTCAAAATGAGGACAAAATTAATCATAATGGATATTATTTTACCTATTAAATGAAATTTTAGCAAAATTCAGATTGAAAAATTGAGTCAATTTCAAGTCAATTTCGCCCATTTTTCACCCTTAAAAATAATGTCAAAAAAGTTCAACTCGAGATATTTTTGTTTATAAATTTTTTGGTTAATATCTGAAGAAATATCACAGTGTATAATTTCTCTGGCCGTCGCGCCAAAGCCATCGCCGCTTTTTCGCGAATGCAATTCGGGGGATATAAGCGAAAAAATCAATCCCATCCCCAACAATTAATCGTGGTTGTGTTCACTCATTGCATGATTTCGATTCCGGTTTGACTCGGCCAAGCTAGAGTTAAGTCAATACCAGTGTTTGTGGTTCACTGGACCCTCTGGGCACGATTCCCAGTGTTGGTACGTCCCACAGCTAACTGAGTCAGCCGGGTGAGAAAGTATTGTGATGGTGCACAGCTATGATTCCACATGACACAACGAACCCGCAATTACGCCGGTGTGCGGAACGCTAACTGTTGGCTTGCTTGGCCGGATCCGCCCTCTTTCGATGAGTCCCGTTGCCCAAGATACCGTGGCATTGTCGTGGCATAGTCGGATCGAAGATTGAGCAATGATCCCGGCCGCACCAACCTTTTGCCATTTTTGAAAAAAATATTTTAAAAACAAAATTATTTTGCTTTTATTAGTGATGAAAAGAGAACGCAAATAATTCTTTATATCTTTTTAATGAAAAATTCAAATAGAAATATCTTTTGTTTGCACTTAAAAAAGCTTCAGCAGAATCACTGAAAAAGAAATAAAAAAAGTATATAATGGCTAAAATAAGTTTTAAGATGCTTTAAAAAAATTCAAATAAACATAAAATTTCGAAATTGGAATCAATATAGACAAGTTTGATGTCGAAAAAATTCCCAAGGAGAATCGAATGTAAAAAAATTTTACAATTTGGCTAAAAAGTAAAAAAGTTATAATAAAAACAATTCAGGCGCCAAAAATGAAATACCCTGTGCATAAAATGAAAATCAGTAAAATTACCCGAAAATTGTTTTGAATCGCGAAATAAATTGGACCTAAAATTATTACATTATTAATTAAATTTTTCGAATTTTAGTAATTTGGATATACTCTAATTTCGTGTGTATAAGGCCGGGTGTTTTGAATCAAATTTAAATTGGCGCCAATGAGTTCATTCTGTTGTATTGGATCCAAGCGAGCCCAAATTTTGTGCCCACTTTTATGAAACCGAGACAAAGGCGGGCACAAAATTTGGACCTAAACGGATCCGCTACAGTGGAATGAACTCATTGGCGCGAATTTAAATTTGGCTCAAAATACCCGGCCTTATGTACGCGAATTTATGGTAACTAAAATAGGTTTCAGAGATGGCCAATTTTACGCTAATTTCGTGTAGATAAGCCTGGGCGTTTTAAGCCACATTTAAATTGGCGTCAATGAGTTCATTCTGTTACATTGGATCCATATGAGTCCAAATTTTGTGCCCGCCTTTTTAGGCTAAAATAAAAATGAGCACAAAATTTGGACTCGCATGAATCCAATCTAACAGAATGAAAAATTTTTGATTTGGCCTAAAATACACCGGCTTATCCACACAAAATTAGGTTACGTACCATTTTTTTACTGAGCACAGGCTAATTCAAATAATATAAAATATTGGATGGTATTTAAAAAAACGCGTTTACCAAATGCCAGCCAGAGAATACACGTGCTATACATGGTAAAACCGATGAGGCGTGTCTCGTTAAAATTTTCGGGAATTTTACGCGTTTTAAACGCATAAATTGTGCACGCTAGAATAAGCAACATGTTGAAGAGGAGAGAAAGCAAAAACGGCGTCGCCGTCGCTTTGCACGTTAAAACGGCTTCTATATATAAATAGTGAAAACTATAACCAGTGTTGTAACAACTTGGCTCCGAGTTGACTCCCGCAAACTCATGACATACGAGCGTGTTCATTCAGTTCATTATGGATTTATAAACTCGAAAAGGAATTGCCTTATAAGAAACCTGCTAGGCATATATTTTGAGTGTGCTTCCAAAGCTTTACCCAATTAAAGAACAGAATGAAGGAAAACGCCAATTTGCGCGCAAAACGTTCATCGTAACTTATGTATTAAAGATTGAATCACTTTAAATATTTGCATATTTTATGTTTTTTTTAAATAAATTAATTATACTCTTAATAAGAGTACCTTTTGGTTATATGTTGTGAGAATATATGTATTATAATAGTAAATACATACCGACACGTGTGGGATACTGTATGGTGGTGCCCGGTGGGTCGACAATCAACCAAACGGATGAACCAACAAATTGCACGGAAACAATGAGGAAACAAATAGCCACCTATTAATTATTATACTTTAAAAGGAGGATAATTATCTTTCTGAAATATTTATGCATATTAAGAATTTTCGAAAACGAACCTGCGATGATGGAGAAATGAAACGTGGTCGAATGGCGCTGCTCGGTTTAAAAGTCGCTCGACGCGATTCGTTTTGACAAGTATCGCCGCGTAGATGGCTGCCATCGAGACACCGATGAACACGCGCGATAGCGCGCACGAATATGTGTTCGGCCGCCAAAGAAGGATGAATGTCATTAGATAACATAGTGCAATACCCACAAGCATACAATAGCAAAGCTCACGGCTCGACGCCATTACCTACGAAATGTTATTATAAAATTAGATAGCGATATTAAAAGTTTATAAATCAAGAATTAGTAAGAATAACGTGATACGTGAAGGCCCCAGATCAATCCTCGCCCGTTGGAAACAACCTTGGACTAATCATTTGGAATTACTTATAAATCGATTGAATGTATAATGGGTTATTTTACCACGGGCGTGTCGTTATTTTTAACGAAGATGACTACGACAATGGTCGTGGCGATAATGCCACAAAATGCAAAAACCGCGGGTAATAAAGCCCAGGCGCTACTCCATTGCATGTACACGGGTTCGATGCGCTTACACGAGCTGAGGTTCGCATTTGGAACATAACCCAACTTGCATTGAATACAACTGAACAAATTTAATTTTTTAATGAAAATATGGAATTGTGGAAGAGTTTGCTGTATGTATTCACCTTGTTTCATTGACAATAATCGATGTGGTTATATCGCACGGAATACACGTCCAACAACAAGTTTGATCTTGATAGGCACGATAAAAACCGTGTCGACACGGCCAACTGCAGACCGATACCGGAAAAGCATTACTACCATCCACATCCTAAAGCAGAACTTGGATATACTCTAATTTTGCGTGGATAAGTCCGGGCATTAAATAAGCCCGGGCTTATCTATGGGTTTTTTTGCATTATTTTTTCAAATATTTAAATTTTTTTAAAATATGCTTTAATTCTTGCGTGGATAAGCCCGAGCATTGGACAAGCCTGAGCTTATCTATGAGTATTTTTGGCATTATTTTTTCAAATACTTAAATTTTTTTAAATATTTTTATTTTTGTTTTTTTGGTATTTTAACGTGTTTTTTTTTATTAATTTTAATGATCTAGGTCCATTTTTAGGTCCAAATTCTTGTACACTTTTTTTGTATAAATAAAACTTAATAACCGAATAAAACGTTGAAAAAATCATATTTTATAAATTATTTCATCGTTTTTCATCGACAGAAAAAGGAAAAATTGAAAATTTTTAAAAAATGATGCCAAAAAATTCTCATAGATAAGTCCAGATTTATGCACGCGAAATTAGGATGATACAGTAAGCTAGTTCCGCGACTATTCGAATTATATAAAATATATAAAAAAGATTACACTAAGGCCTTTTCGAACTTCATTCAAGTTAAGCTGTAGTTCATTACCAGCTAGCCATCGCCCAACATGGCTGTAAATACCGCTTTTATTTAATTGAAAAATGTTGTATTGGCCAATACCATCACCATTTGAGTCGATAAGCGGCGGCTCATTTGCTAAAAAATGTTGATGAATTTTGAAATTCAGTATAAAAATATTGAAGATGTTTGATTTACCATTTAGTGAAACATTACGATACAATGACTGCAATTTGAAACCGTCAAAGCCAACACGCGAAAGATAGCATTCATTCCATCGTAATTTGTGCAAATCACCGCAAATTTCCTATTAAATTTACTAGTATATTATTAATAGTATACTACAGAAATTTTTGTTTATATTCTATCTTAATTATCCAACAAGAGTGTACAAGACAAGTTATACCGTAATGGGTGGGTGGCTCAATAATGGCTTGCGGCTTGGTTTACGAGCCAAAATGAGCCAAATGGCTCAATTTTAAGCCAAATCCTACGAAATTGAGTCAAATTTTTCAAGAAAATATCTCATGGCTCTCGAGATTTGGTAGCGAGCCATTGCGAGCCACCTACCCATTACTGAAGTTATAGCAAAATCAAAAGGCTTGAATTATTTTGGACATCCTTTATATTCTAGCTTCTGGCGCTATTCAAACGAAAAAAATTCACAATTTGAGCTTCATTTCATTCTGTTATAAAACTGATTTTTCTTGAATTCATTGTCTGTTGGGTAGGATCATTTATCATATCTTTATGGATCATAAAGATATGATGTCACTTCAAAGGGGGAGAAAGGCAATTTTTAGTAAATTTTGTTACCAGTGCGCATGAATGGGTTAAAATTTGCTCAAGCAGTAGCCAGTTATAATGCTAAATCTTATATGCATATCAAATAATTTTCTATAATTTTTTTCTCCATTTTGATTTTTAAAAATTACATTCATTCAAAAATGTAAAACCATAATATAATTATGAAGTGCCTTGGCGACAAGCTTTACAGCATCGAAAACAAATGGTACGTAAGCTTCTTGTTTGAAGATTGCGCCTAATGACTCGAAACATTTGCCAAAATTTTCATTAATACGATTTGAGCAATTCATTGACTGCCAATATTCCGAGAGAAACGTATTTACTGGACCCAACGCTCGAAAATATTCGTTGAAGCCTATAAATGTATTGTATTCTACCGGTGTTGTGACAACTTAGCTCTGAGTTGACTCCGGCAAATTCATGACAGACGAGCAGAGCACTATTATATTTCGCAATTTTTGGAGAAAATATAATGGGTTTGTCGGCTAGTTTGCCAAAAATGCCGGAGCCAAGTCACAACATTGTATTTGACTTATTCATAATATAAATTTAGGAATCATTTTTTGTCTATTTTATGCCCAAAAATCGTACACGGAGGTTTTGATCCTAATTTTTTTACCATATATTAAATAGCCTTTAATCATCGATATTTAATTACAATTTTAATTACTGCAAATTCGGGTAAATAAGCCAAATTCGGGTAAATAAGCCGTCCGACAAATTTTTGAATTTTAACTTGGCCTTCATTCTGTTATAAACAAAGTTGAGCTCAAAGTTTTTAAACTACAGTTTGGGCATGTTTTAATGAAGGTGTTCATTAAATTTTATGCAAAATAAAAAAATGAATGCCAAGTCAATATTCAAAAATTCTTTAAACGGCCGCTTCTTATTTATTCGAACTTTGAGTACTATTTTTATAAGTGATTAATTTATTGTCATACCTCTGAGAAAACGGACCTTAGGTGCAATGGTAATCGCACCGTTGGCAATTTGTTCAAAGCCCTTAATCACCGATGTTTTCATACCCCAACTGTCGCTAGCCACAAACCTAAAAAAGAAAAATATAATTTCGAATAAATTGTGGATTGAAAGCCGAACAATGATCAAAATTCAAACTACTCGTCAGTTACTGACTCAAATAAGCTGAAAAATTCAATCATTGAAGGCATTTGTCTTAATAAATGGCTCATTTGCTATTATGTGGGCTATTTAACTAATAAATAAGTTATGTGCGAATGAAATCACGATAAAAGAAATTGATACCAAAAGTAATTTTGCAATTGCGGATGTCGGCCGCTAGTAATCAAACGCTTGAGGATGGTAAGAAAACGGCGCAAATTGTCCTCGTCAACAAACATTACCACACCTCTCGCTTTGTTCGAGTGACGCATTCGTAGCAATAGCTCTCTGTGATAATTCACTAATTTTAATTGTTTTTGCTAATTGTAAGTGAATTCACTATTCGCATACATAATGGCTTTAATTTTTCAACAATTGGCTCCGACTTATTAGGTTGGTAAAAAAGTATTTTGGGTTTTTATATGGAACGACATTTATTATAAAACAAAACTACAACATCGAATTAATCCAAGAGGTATTTTTTATCATGAGCTATGATTTATGGTTAACATTCATGCAAAGAATAGATGCCCTTTCTTGAAGAACTTGGCCGGCTGTGACTCATTTGAACCGACGAATTTTTGCGATCTTGAAGTTTTTGCCTCTATTTAAGTTACTTTTTATTTGTTATATCAGTTCGAAATTATGGGAGATAATAAGCCATTTTTCTGGGCTATTTGGCGGTACCAAAACGACTTCCGTATCTGACATATTAACCGAGTTACGTACAAATTTTCAACTTTAGACCGTTGAAATTTTTGAGTACCAACATATAGAAAATTTTAAAGCCCTGCAAAATCATTTTTTTGCTATTATAATATTAATTAGGCCTAAAAAAGCGAAAAAATTAATTTCAGAAAGTTTGCTTCAAAAAGTACGTTTTTATTGCAAATTCGGCATTCTGGCCGCTCGTAGAAAATGACACATTTATAATTTTTCAAAGTCATTTGGTTCGCCAGCTGCAAAAAACTCACTAAATGACTCGGAGTCGTTTATGCTAAGACCCGCTAGACAACTCCAAATAACTCGGAGTCATTAAGTGAGTCAAATTCATTTAGCGCAATACAGTGCCTCCAACTAAGTTTTTTTACAAATTAGTCCGAAAAATAATTAGCAGAAAACTAAATTTCGAATCGAAAAATCAAGTCGGATGTACAATAGCACGCCAGCAGTGTGGTGACTTGGCTCCGAGTTAACTCCACCAAACCCATGACAGACGAGCAGAGCACCATGATATTTCGCTATTTTTAGAGAAAAATAAAAATGGGTCGGTTTGTCTGCTTGTCTGCCAAAAATGTCAAGGTCAACTCGGAGCCAAATCACAACACTGGTCAGGTTTACAATAGGCGGCCAGCTAGCCCATTCAAACATACCCATTCAAATTCTATTTAAGATCACTCACTCGAATTCATCATCGGTCCAACGACGGCTAATTTTATGCATATCGCCGTCAATGCAAATGCCTCTCTCGGTGGCTGCTGCACGAAAACTGTCCATTCCTCGTTCACCATAGCTGCCCGTATCGGCAATGGCGTGTACATAGTTCCATTCCAATTTTGCCACCTAATTTCACATTGCATGCTAATTGATTTTTAAATTTTTTTTACTTCAAGTCTCATTTCATTTTTGGAGAAAAATTTAAAATCAAAGCATATATTTTCACAAAAATTTGGTATAAAATTTTCAGCTATATACCAAATGAGCCATTGCTTTTGCCTGAAGATTGTCCGGCGGTACAACTCTCGAAAAATATGCGAATCTAAAAATTTCATAAGTTCATAAATAAAATTTCTACAAGGTGCTCTTGTCGGAATGTTTTTGTTATAACTTTTTTATTCCGCAACCGATTTTCAAAATTCTTTTTGCATTTGTCTTCTAAGGTTTTAGAATTTCGTTTGACATCAAGCTTTTACAGGATGGCGCATTTGAATTGGCTCCAACTTTTTTACTTTTTAAGCAAATTGAAAAATTCTTTTTTCCTGATTCCTGAAAGAACCTCATTTTGTTTGACACCAAGCTTGTCGATATTGGTTCCGAATTACGAATTTACTAATCATTTAAACATTTTTTTCACTTCTTCAAAAGGTCAAAAATTTGTAAAATTGACATTAAATTGACGCAATTTTTCGAACTGATTTTCGCTAATTTTTTATTTGATAGTTTAAATAATGTTTTCTAGAAGGAATATTATCGCCATTTTTCAATTAAAAAGTCAAAATAGTCCAAAATAAGTTTAATGCTTAAGATGAATTGATTCTTATGTCACCCACTTTAATGAAAATGTCTTGTTTTTTGAAAAAATGAAAGGTTTAAATGATTAATAAATTAGTAATTCGAAACAAATATCGACAAGCTTGATGTCAAAAAAATGGTAAAACCTTAAGAATCGAATGCAAAAAGAATTTTGAAAATCGATTGTAGAATAAAAAAGTTGTAAAAAAACAAATCCCGGCGACAATTTTGAGTACTCTGTAAATGAGTATGTTATTTAAAAAATACCGTGGTTTTTCGCTTAATTCGACGCCAGTCGAAGAATAACTCAACATGGGAATCTAAATTTTTTTTATAAATTATTTATTTAGGCATTTTATTTGGATATACGCTAAATTGTCGTGTATAAGCCGCAGCAGTTCGATGAATTTTTGAATTTTAAATTGGCCTTCATTCTGTTATAAACCAAATTGAGCTCATAATTTTTAACCTTGTAAATTGAGCCTGCTTTAATGAAGGTGCTCATTAAATTTTATGCATATTGTTAACAGATACAAAATCACCGAATAAAGGCCAAGTTAAAATTCAAAAATTCGTCGAACGGCCGCGGCTTATATGCGAAAACATAGGGTATAAATTGTTATATCATGCCTTGAAAAGTTGTAACATTGATGCGACCATAACTGAAACTTGACTAGAAGCAGCACCAATTACAGCAGCTACTGGCTGATTGCGTGACCTCGATAGACGTCCTTGCGCCGAAGACGTGCCGTCAGCACAAGTGGCAAGCGCAGACGTGGTCATAACAGTTTTTATGAATTCCAAACTTTGTTCTAATGCATGCGTCTCGACGGAACTAAAAATGTCTATAAATTTATAAATTATACACACAAGGTATAATATTATATTAGATCGGTGCATAATTTTCTCGCCACCTTTTTAAACATTTTACTGAAACATTTTTGGAGTTCCTGGAAATTTCTTTTAATTATTATATAAGGGCTGCTCAATAGTGCATCCAATATCATTTTCAAATTTGGAATTAACTATCGTTATGACGAAAAAATTTAAGTCGACCGAAAGCGGATTTTTTCTTTACGAGCACCGCGTCAGTAAATGAATGAGCCAAAATGCACCAAATTTCTGCCAATTATATTATGAATGGTTCTTGTGCTTTTGGTGCAACTTGAGGACCTCTGAATTACTGTAAAAATTACGGTAGCAAAATTTTTGATTTTTTAAAATGCGATTATTTCTTTCTGGAATCAACCTTATGGGAGTTTTCGAGGATGCTATAATATTTACATGTATTTGCAAAAATGTTTCCAGATGATCGATCATCAACTTACCAAGTATCAAGAATTTGAGCACCGAGGCGAATACCAGGCAGAATTTGTTCATCGCGATTAATCGAATCCAGCGCATACAACATTGCGACCATTCGCTGTACGCCCTGATCGGCTTTCATGCGACCACATTGTGTGGCGGTGCTTCTGCCAGCGTGAATGGGAAAAAGCCCGCCGAGCAGAATGTCGCCGGCCACAGCCACTTGCCTATTTGCCATTGCGCCCATCAGCGTGCACAAGATCATTAGCGAGGAAAACGTGCATGTGAAAAGTAGCGCATATTCGCGCGCCAGCCTGCATGCAAATCCAATTTTGTAGGCATTGTAAGAGATTTTCCTTCGAAATTTGAATGTGGTCGTTTGACGTTTAGCCATTTTTGTGACTTTTTTCGTTGTATTTGAGGCAATTCTTATTCCATCAGCTTTCATTTGTAACTAAGTCCGAACGTCTATTCGTCCAAACTTTAAGCAAAATCTTTTCATATTAAAATTCAGTCGGTTTGCAGTTTGCATTAAATATGCATTAATAATAATCTTTGCCGAATCATTCCTTGATTTTGCACAATAAAATACATTTTCTTAATTTCAAAATTTAATTACAATAGAATTCAAAATCCAAAATAAAAAACAAAAAATGTAACGGCCACATTTCTTTAATAAAATAACCTAAGTTCTCGTGTATAAGCCGCGACCGTTCGACGAATTTTAACTTGACTTGTTATTCTGTTATTTTGTGACTGTTAAGCATAAAATTTAATGGGAACCTTTGTTGAAGCAGACTCAATCTGCAGGTTAAAAATTATGGGCTCAACTTCGTTTTTAACAGAATGAAGACCAAGTCAAAATTTGAAACGTTGTCGAACCGCGACTTATACACGAAACTTAGGGTATTTCCAAAATTTAAATAAAATGAAAAATTTCAATGGAATCGATTCATAATTTTGTATTTAATCGAATAACATGGAAATCCGATTTTTGGATTGGTTAGATTTAAAACGCAATTTAAAACGCTATTTTTTCATTTTATTACTATTAGGGTTTTCGGAAAGAAACCGCGTTTTGATCCAAAAACAAAATTTATTATAAAAACAAAATTACAACACTTTAATCCAAAAGGTATTCTCCATTATTATCAACTACTTGTCGCCAACGTCCACGCAAAGAATGGATGCCTCTCTCGAAGAACTCCGCCGGCTGCGACTCGAAGAAGTTGGACACCCAAATTTCGATCTCGTCGTGGTTTTTGAACTTTTTCTCGGCCAGTGAGTGCTGCATCGACCGGAACAGATGATAATCGGATGGTGCCAGGTCTGGGCTATATGGCGGATGTGGAAGAACTTCCCAGCCCAATTCCTCGATTTTCTGCGAAGTGACCTTTGCGAATTGTCGTGGAGGAATTTCGTCGACGCCGTGTCCACGCCTTATCGCCCTAAGGCTTGGTCAACGCGGCTCAATTGGTCTTTGTAGAGGTCCGCCGTAACCGTCTGACCAGAATCCAGAACCTCAAAATACACCAAACCTTTGCTGTTCCACCAAACACAAAGCATAACCTTTTTGCCGTGTATGTCCGGTTTTGGAGTCGGTTTTGGCGCCTCACCGGGGTCCAGCCACTGCCGCTTTCTTGTAGCGTTGTCGTATTGGATCCATTTCTCATCTGACGTAATGATTGTGTCGAAAAAACCGCTGTTCTTAGCGCGGCGGAGGAAAATTCCGGCCATTGCCACTCTGCTTGCTTTGTTTGCATCACTCAGCTGATGCGGCACCCACTTTCCGGACCTGTTCGTCTTGCCTATTGCGTGCAAGTGGTCGGCAATGGTCGTTTGACCGCAACCAAACCGTTCTGCCAGCTCTCGAATTGTTTGGCACGGATCCGACTTTATTGCTTCCTTCAACAGGTCATTGTCGACGACTTCAGGTCGATGTCCATGTTCATGATCCTCCAAGCTTTCGTCGCCACTTCTGAATCGTTTAAACCACTCCTGGCATTGACGTTCAGACAGGGCTTCCTCGCCAAATACTTCAAATAGCGCACGATGAGATTCAGCAGCCGATTTGCCGTGCTTAAAGTCGTACCACATGCAAGCTCGCATTCGAAATTTTTGATCAGACATTTTCTAAAAACTTTTTTAGTAAAAAATCAAAGTATACATAGACAAGTTATATATCAAACGATGCGCAAAAAACGCTCTATCTGATAGATAAAACCAATTTGCAAAATCTTTTATTATTTGAGAAAAATAAATAAACAAATCCAACCGCGGTTTCTTTCCGAAAACCCTAATATTTTTGAAATACCCTTCATAAGGCGTTTTGAGCCAAATTTAAATTCGCGCCAATGAGTTCATTCTGTTGTACTAAATCCAAGCAAGTTTTTTATTAAACTGAAACTGAAACAAAGACGGGCACAAAATTTGGACCTCAACCGATCTGATACAACAGAATGAACTCATTGGCGCCAATTTAAATTTGGCCCAAAACCTTATAGACGGGAAATTAGGGTATTGGTTTTTACAAGGATAAAACTATTTTATTAAATTATAAAGGGGAGCAGTGGCCTAGTGATCTGGGGCCTTTACGTATCACGTACGTATGTATTAAATTTTAAATTACCATAATTTTACGCGCTGCAATAATTTTTGAATTATTTTCGCGCGCGCAAATAATTTTTGAATTTTTGATTGAGTTTCATTTTATTATTATATAATGAGCATTAAACAAATGTTTTCTTTGAAATGGGATCATGGTAAAGAACAAAAATAAAAAGCTCATTTGCAAATATGATGGAATGAAGCTTAATCAAAAATTCAGAGATTGTTCGAACGGACTCGAAATTAAGGTATAAACAATGTTTATAATTGCATATTAAATGTATTACCCTAATTTCGCGTGTATAAGGCCGGGTATTTTGAGCCAAATTTAAATTGGCTGCAAAGAATTCATTCTGTTGAATCGGATCCGTTGGGGTCTAAATTTTGTGCCCACCTTTGTCTCGGTTTCATAAAAGTGAGCACAAAATTTGGACTTGCTTGGATCCAATACAACATAATGAACTCATTGGCGCCAATTTAAATTTGTTTCAAAACACCCGGCCTTATACTCGCAAAATTAGGGTATATCTTTTTAAAAAATCGTTAAAAATATTTATTAAAAAATCATATGAAGTTTTTATTAGTACATATTAATATTAAGAAGTTTTTATTAGGACATATTAATATTAATTAACACAGCTCTCAAATATTGAATTCAAAAATTTGTTGCTTTTCTTCTAAATTGCTTTCTTGAAGAAAGCAATTTAGAAGTTTAGAAGAAAGTTTCTTCTAAACTTTTGTTTTTTTCCTACATATTCCATTTCTCAATTCAGTTCCATTTATAATATTCACAATAAACATTTACGCATTTTCCCGATACAATGTCTTTTTTCTTATTCAATATTTACTTTTTTAGATTTATTTTTTCATTCTTTTTATTCACCAAATTTTTCTGTTCTTCCTCGTTCTCCGTTCTTTTTTCGGCTTTTTGGGTTTATGAAATCGGCGGATTAGAACGTCCGACGTTTTCTTCTTAATTTTTCGGGTTTTCTTGTCGTGTTGAATGCGCGATTATTTTATTATAAAATTTTTTAACAAGAATTTATTAATTTTTACATTTTTTTTCAAAAAAGCCATTAAAAAGTGAAAAAAACATTCTACAAGTATTGTACAAAAATAAAAAAATTGGGTCACATAATTTGCGGCTTTACAATTTCCGTCTTCAGATTTTGTTTGCGGCTTCACAATTTCAAATATTAAGCTGAACATAGGCTTAAGCTTAAGCAAAAATTTTAAATCCTTGGCCTCTGCCCGAGGATTTAAACTAAACATAGAACCATTGATAGGTAATCGCGATGGCTCACGACCAAACGAGCTAAATGCCAAAAAAATTCGATCTTTGGCTGGTTTTCTCGCGAGCCATGAGACATTTTCTTAAAAAATTTGGCTGAATTTTATCGAATTTGGCTCAAAATTTGATCCATTTGGCTAACTTTGGCTCGCGAACCAAACTACAAGCCGCGAGCCCCTATTGAGCCACTTATCCAACAGTTTAGAAATCAAAACAAATTGTAAAGCCGCAAATTGCGGTGCGTCAAAAAAACACATATCGATGTTTTTGCATCCGACAGTTTTTCTGGGCTATTTGGCGGTATCAAAATGGCTCTTGTATCTGACATAATAACGGAGTTACATACAAATTTCAACTTTAGACCCTTAAAATTTTTGACACTCCCATCGGCATATAGAAAATTTTAAAGCCCTGCAAAATCATTTTTTTGTTATTTTAATATTAATTAGGCCTAAAAAAGCTTTAAAAAATTAATTTCAAAAAATTTGCATCAAAAAGTACGTTTTTATTGTGTTTTACGCACCTCCCAATCTATAAATATAAATTTTTACCCCATTATTACAAATAATTTTTGTATCATAATATTCGCAAAAAAAACTTTTTTAGATAGATAAACTTATTTTACAAAAACTTTTATTAGATCCAAGAAATAGCCAAACAAAGAAGTGAGACATTTTTTTTATTATTATCTATAAAGTAATACGATACGGTATACGAGATCGTGGCAAGATAAAATGATATTTAAATAATTATCCATTCCACCCTGCCACAACGAGGATTAATTTCAGAATTAAATAATCATAATTAATTTTTTTTATACGCTTTATGATCGTTAAAAATTCAAAATATAAAAATGTTGAGTGCTCTAATATCAGTGCACGATAAAAAAAGAGAAACAAAACAGCATCGGCAGAATATTTTCTGCACTTAAGCTTAAGCAAAAAAATTAATTGGCATATTCCCTCTTACAAAATGAGCCTCCACTGCTTTTTCCCACTTTTTTTTATTGAGCTAGCGAGCATTTACAAAGATAAATTAAATTGACGTTAAAAATTAAATTGACGCCAAGAAAATAAAGCCATTAAAAAAATGAAGATAAAAATGTAAAAGCTTTTAGTTATTTAGCTCACTTTAGTTTCGAAAATTTTTCATAATGTTATTTAAAAATATTAGGCTGGAAAGAAATTTTCTTTACATCTGACATTTTTATTTTTTTCATAACCTTATTGATAATCAATATCAATCTATAATATAATCACCATTATTACTCAAGACCTTTGCCCAATAGTTGGGCAAGTCATTAATCTCTTTCTTCCAGAATTCGGTTTTCTGTAGATCGAAAAAGTTTCGGACCTCCATTTTCAGCTGGTCGACATTGGCGAAGGTTTTATTGTGCATGTAGTGCTTTAGAGCTAAGAATAAATGGTAGTCGAATGGCGCAATGTCGGGCGAATATATATGCATGTATCTTCTTTTCTTCCTTTTTTTGGTTTACATTTTTATTTATTAGCTTTCTAAATGTTTTATGTATAATTTGTTAATTAGTTTGCTTTTTCCTTGTTTCTTAATCCGCAATTTTTATTTTGTCATAAAAAATTAGGACAAAAATCGAAAATTCCACAATAAAATTTTTCGCATAATTTCTTTCAAAAATAATAAAAACATGAATCAAAAAGAAAGAGGAAAAAAATTTAAGAAAAATGCAAATCTGTTGACAAATTCTAAAAATGCCGAAATTGAAATTTTTGAATATTTATTTTCTTTTTTATTTTATTACATAAGAGGTAAGTCTTTCTAGATTTTTATTTATAAGACAGAGACGTTGGAACAATTTTTTAGTTGATCTTTATTCCGTATAATTGAAAATGAGTTTATATTTTGATCATAATTACAAAATTTTAACTACATTTGATAAATAATAATAGCAGAATGAAATGATCAACCGTTAATTCAAAAATCATTTGAACCACCGAGCTTTATATACAAAATTGAATATTTAATCGAAAGCTTTTTTTTCCAAACTATACATTTATCTAGACCTTCTATAAAAGTCAAACGTTTTGGTTCAATGAATACAATTATTTTGTTTTAGGAATCAAAATATCCTCTACCTTCCTTACTTTTTCTAATTAACTATTCTAATTTTTTTAAAATTATTTTATTAGATTCCCTTTTTGATCAATTTAACATAAATTCGGCAGAAACTTGATTGGAGATAAAAAATTGAACAAATGCCCTTTTTATATACATACATAATATTCAATTCTGTAACATTGATATAAATTTAGAAATTTCTTTGTATTTTTATTCTTCTAGTTATTTAAATTTTTACTACAAATAAAAATTTTGTTTTTTGCAAATTTCACTAATATTAACACGCAAATCATTAAAAAAATAATTTTTTCTAAAAAGACTAAAAATAGGCAAAAATTCATCTATGTATAATTAATACTTTCGGTTATTTAACAAAATAAGTGAACAAATTTTTTAAAAAAATTAATTCATTTATAAAAAAAAGTCATTTTGAAAAAAAATAGTGAAAATATGCTTCCCGGATGAGATAATAGATATGTATATAAATATATTTTAGAATCATAACGGAATATTTTTCACTCAAAAATTAATTATCGCTAAGAATTTTCTAAATTTTCTAACAAATCGACAAGTGATATTTTTTGGTTTTTTTTAATTATTAAAATTTGCCGAAAGAGAACTAATAAAAAATTATTTTTGCAAGCATTAAAAGGATAAGGAATTTAGATTTTTCACTTCTATATACATATGAAAAAGTGATGATAAAATTCGTAATAATAAGGAAAATATAAGTATAAATAATCTAACCATATACAAATGAAAGTGCGTTATTTCTAAAATATAAACCTCTTTTAAAATAAATAACATTTTTTTCACAAAACACATGAACATATATAACAACATATACAATAGCGAAAAAAAGTCTCGCACCAAGCATTTTGAATTTATTCAACTGTGGATTTCGTTATAATTGGAATGATTGCTATCGATGAGTTTATATTTTTATGAAAGCCCATAAAAAGCTCTACAAGATGTGCTAATTGTTTTTTCAAAATGTTTTTTTTGGTAGGATTAACAATTTATATCAATTTTTTGGCCGGAAAAAAGTCTTGCACTACTTCTATAAATCTATGTATATCAATTGTATATATGATATTTCTTATTAAAAAGTAATAATTATGGCAATTAAATCATAAAAACACTTGTAGCATTCGCATAAGTCTCACTTGAAAAAGTCGATTTTACATTAAAAATCGACCATAATTTGGAAAAAATCGATTTCTGAATATGGGTCCGTCAGAAAAATTGATGGTGCCATCTGAAA
Source organism: Bradynema listronoti (assembly GCA_024678965.1). Lineage (NCBI taxonomy): Eukaryota > Metazoa > Nematoda > Chromadorea > Rhabditida > Allantonematidae > Bradynema > Bradynema listronoti. Next base: position 1,390,122 of record JANLNO010000009.1, read on the forward strand.
GAGCACGAAATTCTGCATAATATATTGTGGAATTAGAAAAATTGACCACAAAACTTTTTAGAAACATATCTTACAAAAGCATTGTCAACAAAAGAGTTGTTTTTTTACATTTTTAGGCTTCATTAATTTAATGTTATGCCCTTAAAATATTATGGGGTCCATTTTTCTAATTCCACAATATGTTTTATAGAATTTCATGCTCTTTTAGATGGCACCATCAATTTTTAAAAAATCCATATTTGGATCAGAAATCGATTATTTTGCCGGATCAGGGTCGATTTTTAATGTAAAATCGACTCTTTCAAGTGCGGCTTATACGAATGCTACAATTGTTTTCATGATGTAAATTATTTATTTGGTTATAATTATTACTTTCTAATAAAAATATCTTATATATAACTGATATACATAGATTTATACATATTGTGCAAGACTTTTTTCCGGCCAAAATTGGCAAAAATTGATAAATCTTACAAAGTACTAACAAAAAATCAACATTTTGAAAAAACAACTAGTACATTTGTAGAGCTTTTTTGGGCTTTCATAAAAATATAAACTAATTAATAGCAATCATTTCAAATACAATATGTATAACGAAATCAACAGTTGAACGAATTGGTGCAAGAATTTTTTGCACTAGAGTGACGAAAATGATTTTAAAATTCCAGAAATCGGGATTCCGAAGGAAATTGAAAAAAACGGAAATCGGAAAAAATCGGCCAAAAATCTAGGTAATCGAAAATTTTTAGAGAATTTTTTATAATTTTTAGAAAAATAATACGTGATACGTGAAGGCCTCTGATCAATTCTTCCCCGTTGAAAAGACCTTTGAACTAATCATTTCGCGGGTTTGGCCACCGAAATAAAGACTGCATAAGCATGCGGTATCGCTGATGAGGCTTATACAAGGCCTGGTCAGCACTGCCGAGTATCACCCACACTGTGCAATGCGGTACCTATTGTCTTCCAAATATGGTGACATCTAGGCGAGATGAGGGGCGGAACCAAACTTTGTCCCAAGCAAAGTGAAACCTATTGCACAACCACTAGGCCACTGCTTCCCTTAGAAAAATAAATTTTTTTAATTTCCTAATTTTTGCTCATTTTTGGAAATTAGAAATCGGAAAATAGAGATTCCGATACCCCTTGATATATAAATAAAATGATTTGTTTTGTTAATCCGCAAGTTTATATTCTATAATTCAATTAGAATCCAATTTATGGACTCTATTTTGATTTTAGCAAATTTAAAATTTTCCCCCAAATTGAATGGCATACAAATTTTGGGAAAAATTCTTGAATGGAGTTGAAATAAAAAGCCTAAACATAAACCCAACAATTTTTCATTTTCTTTAAAGTTTGGAAGCTCAGAGAAAAACAATATTATAATTAAATAAACACAATTTGTGGCATAAAAGTTAATAATCTTTAATTAATATAATATAAGTTAAATAAAATTAATTTGGCAAAACAAAGTTGGAATTTGATGCGCGTAACTTTGAAGAAGCTAAAAAGGCTTAATTATCGCAAAAATGTTCACTTCATTTAATTTTTTACATCCTCTCTCTTGTTTCAATTAAGTGTCGAATAGAAAAGAAAGTGTACAAATATGTTTTTGACTCACGCTTTTTTCACATGTCTCTTATAGCTTTAAGCAAAGCACTTTTTGTGTTTTTGCGACCAATTTTTCTTCATTGATCCTTTATTTAATATTTCATCTAGCTAAAAATACTAAATAATAAGTATTCTTAGTTTAGGTCAAAAAAACAAAAAAAATTTGTTGTAAAATCTATCAGTCAACATTTTTTATTTTGAATATTTATTCATCGAATATCGAGTGACAAGAAATTATAAAGTTAGCTCTAAAACATAAATTTACTAAATAATAAGATAACAATAAATGTTAATAAATATAATTTATAAAAAAAAAAATTAGATGCTAAAAATAAATTGATATTAAGCTATAGCTACTAGTACTTTAATATCGCGTGTATAAGGCCGGATGTTTTGAGTCAAATTTAAATTCGCGCCAACGTTTTTTTAATTTAAATTTGCGCCCTCAGTTCATTCTATTGTTTAGGATCCGTTGGAATCCAAATTTCGTTTTAGTTTTACAAAAGTGTGCATAAAATTTGGACTCGCTTGGATCCGATACAACAGAATGAATTCATTGGCGCCAATTTAAATTTGGCTCAAAACACTCGATACGCGGAACTAGGATAATAACAGAATAAAGAATAGCTCAAAATTCGAAAAAAAAATTCATACATTCACAGCTTTTTCGAGTTCCAAATAATAATAATAATAATAATAATAATAATAATAATAATAATAATAATAATAATAATAATAATAATAATAATAATAATAATAATAATAATAATAATAATAATAATAATAATAATAATAATAATAATAATAATAATAATAATAATAATAATAATAATAATAATAATAATAATAATAATAATAATAATAATAATAATAATAATAATAATAATAATAATAATAATAATAATAATAATAATAATAATAATAATAATAATAATAATAATAATAATAATAATAATAATAATAATAATAATAATAATAATAATAATAATAATAATAATAATAATAATAATAATAATAATAATAATAATAATAATAATAATAATAATAATAATAATAATAATAATAATAATAATAATAATAATAATAATAATAATAATAATAATAATAATAATAATAATAATAATAATAATAATAATAATAATAAATAAATAAATAAATAAATAATGCATAAGAATAAATAAATAAATAATGCATAAGAATAAATAAATATGAATTATTTTATGAAAAAATCTAAAATTCAGCAAATTTACTAAAAAGGATTATATAATACTCAATTCTTACCAAAAATTACATTTGATATTCAAAAACAAAAACAAAACATTTTCCTGCGCTCTTAATATGTACAGCAAAAAATGGAACACGTAGGAATAAGAACAAGAATAACCACAACTAAGCAGCAACGAACAAACACGGAAGAACCAATACAACCAATTCAATTTTAACAATTTGAAAGTTCGAAAGTTTTTATATTTTATTTTGGTTGAGTCGCTAAAAGTTTGCTTTTATGAGTGCAGACTCGAAAGATTTGAACGAAAAAAATAAAAAAACATAAAAAAATTGCGTTGGGAAACATAAAAGCCGTTAAGAAAATATAATGGATAATTTAATTATATGATTGAAAAAAAACCGATCAACAATGAATAAAGTGCACTAATAAGTGAAAATTATAAAAATAGCCGTACTCATAAAATGTAAATATGTTTGACCGAGAATGGCTGATTTTCAAAGTATATAAAAACGAGTGAGTACCACTAACTTATTGTACGGTTAATCACTACCCTCTTCTACGGTATCTATAGGATCGGTGGAATACGCTATGTGTATAAAAATTTTCAAAAAACCCAAAAAAAACCAAAAAAATCGAAATTGCACCAGTGTTGGGGGGAGCTGTGCAAGTGGTTCGACCTTCCAACAAAAGTAGGGACCCTAATTAGGACCATTAGGAATTCGTAGGACCATTGCAGGATCGGTGGGATACACTATGTGTATAAAAATTTTCAAAAAACTTAAAAAAAACCAAAAAAATTGAAATTGCGTCAGTGTTGGGGGGAGCTGTGCAAGTGCTTCGACCTTCCAACAAAAGTAGGGACCTTAATTAGGACCATTAGGACCTCGTAGACCCATTGTAGGATCAATTGGACCGCAAATTTAAACTCCCCGACCCCAATTACCCCATAAAACATTATTCACACATGAAATTTGAGAAATTGAAATATTGGGACCCCAAACGGCTACGTTAGGACCCTCACAGGACCCACATTTTGATGTCGTCTTCAAATCTGTACTGCCCGAACCCGATTGCTACCGATTGCACTCTGATTATATATTTATACATACATATTTAACATTTGAGAATTTGGGACCCTATTGAGGGCCAATAGGAGCCTCCAAACACATTTTACACAAAAACCAATATCAAATTCGTGATCCCCGACATGAATTACCCCATATAACACTATACAATTGACCATTTTCGACCAAACCCATATCGACCCGCTGGCCAATTTTGGACGATAAAAAAGTGGTGGCCGAAATTTCGAATTTTCATATTTTCGACCATAACTTGGGACATAGAAGGCCAATCGACATCAATTAAAGTTTAAATGATGGAACTCAATGCGCCCGATGTGATGCGATAAAAATTTTTGAAGAAAAGTTGCGCGCGCAACTCGAAAATCCGGCGCGAATACCGAAAATTGACCAAAATTTTCGCGCCTCGTAGCGCGTCAACCGCGTGATCGATTTCGACACAAATATGCTTATTCGATGCGTCTTCATGAGCTCTACTTATGATCTTAATTAACCGTTTCGCTATCTCTTATACATCTCGAGATATTGGCGAAAAACGAAAATTTTGAAAATCACCAAAGGGGTCCGAAAATGGTCAAAAAAATTTTTTCAGATTCGTCCCAAAACACTTAAAATGATGTTCTAAGACCATTTTAAGCATTTTTGAGCAATTTTAGCCCAATACGACCACTGTACGAAAAGTTAGCGATCAGGGTCCCGGAGGACCACGGCGACCAAAAACTCGGCCAATGACGCATATAAAGCTATTCGTTGATGGCCTTTTTAGCATAAAAATTTTGGGACCCTATTGAGGACTATCGGGACCTTGTTAGAGAAAATGGACCGCAAAACTAAAATTTTCGACCCCAATTTATGCTTTGGACCCTATACAGGACCACTTGGGACCCTTGAAACACAAAACCAATATCAAAATCGTAATCCCCGACCTGAAATACCCCATATTACACTTTTCATACATACAAATTGAACAATTTTAAATTTGGGACCCTATTTAGGACCAGTTAGGACCTATATAACACAAAATTACAAAAAACTAATACCAAAATCGTAATCCCCGACACGAAATACCCCATAATACACTTTTCATACATACAAATTGAACAAATTTAAGATTGGGACTCTACTTAGGACCACTTGGGATCCTCGAAACACAAAATTACAAAAAACCGATATCAAATTCGTAATCCCCGACCTCGATAACCCCATATTACACTATTTATACATACAAATTATACATTTTGAAAATTTAAAAAATTTTTTGGACCCCTAATCAAAAAATTTTGTGGAACGCACCCGGTCGTAAAAGGGAACAAATCAAAAAATTTCTTCTCCAGTCATGTAGAGAATTTCCTAAACTTGTACCATTTCTAATGTGTCAAAGCTTTATTCCAACTCTGTCACCCCCAAAAATAGGATCAAAGTGAAAAAAACCCTAAAAACCCTATTTAGGACCATTAGGTACAAAAAAAATTTTCCCAATATAGCCACTATATACATCGGATGCGCGGTCCTCGATTACATCTAAATCCGTGAAAAAAAATATAGGTCATCAGACTCCCCGATTTTATAATCGCGCGAAAAGAGAAAGCGGAAAATTTCTTTATTATTATTTAGTGAACTGGAAAAAAATGCAAAAAAAAATAATTAAGCAAAGCGTAAACCGAGTTTTTTATTCTTGGAAATGTTATTCAAAACAGGAAAAGAAGAAAAACTTTAAATAAGTTAATTCAAAAAAAAAAATTTGATATTTTGTGAACCTTGTAAAAGGAATTAAAATTATGTGAAAGGATTTAAGCAATTTGGCTAGAAAAATAATATTTTCAATTTTTTAATTTTTATGTTATGATGAGTAATTTATTCCCACCTCAAACAAGGAATTAAAATTATGTGAAAGGATTTAAGCAATTTGGCTAGAAAAATAATATTTTTAATTTTTTCATTTTTATGTTATGATGATTTATTCCCACCTCAAACAAAAAAATAAAAACATCGGATAATATACATAATTAATGACATTTTATCACTTTTTTTAAACTTCAATAAAAATGAAAATTGAGGCGCACGAATTTTTTTATTTTTGCTAACTCGATAATGAAAAGAAATGAGTGGAGAAAAAAAACAATTCAATGTGTGTGAATACTGGGAGAAAATAAAGAAAAATTAGTTCAATTAATAAAAGTTATGAAAAAATGCTTTCGAACTGAGCAAATCTTTTATAATAACTAATTACTATGTTTATAGTTTTCAAAATACATATATAATTAAATGTTATAAGATAAAATATAAAATTAAAAGTGGCTCCGAGCTGATTTTTTTGGCCGGACTTTTATATAAAAATAGACATTTTGAATAGACATTATTTTTAAAATAAAAAATGTATATTTTTTTATTAATTGTTTTATGAAAATAATTGGAACTACTTCAAAGTGTTTAATGGCTAGCTGTAATTTATTGAATTCTTAAATTCCACTTAAATTCAACAATTTTTTTCAGGCAAGAGTTTATTGTAAATATTTTTTATATTTACTAAAATAAAAATTCATCACATAAGGGTGATGCATTGGGCGAATACAGAAAAATAAAAATACGAGCTCGCCATTCAAAATTTTTTTACTCTTTTTACCCTGCAAAAAAATCGACTTTCGCACTAACTTAATTCTAACATGAAAATTAAGATAAATAGATACAGCCTTGTGAAATGATAAACTTTTTCATTTTTTCTTCGTTTTTCGTTAAAGAAATATTCGCATATATAAACATGCCGTACTAAGTGTTAAGCATTATCACAATGTTATTTGTTTGAAAAATAGAATGACTGAAAATTGTTTTCGATGTTTAATCATGTACTTTTAATTGACAATAAAGAACAATAGGAACTGATTCTTATGTGTTATTTAGCAGCAATTTTTTTAAAAGTTTTTTTGGGCTAAACAAGCCAAAAAATTCGTATTTTTTTGTCAAAAACTTAATTTTTTTTTTGGTTTTTTAGGTTTTTGACAGAAAAAATACGAATTTGTTAGCCTGCTTAGCCTTAATACACGGCATTGTTTTCAGACTTAGCCCCAAATGAAAATTTGCTTAAATTTTTTTACTGTCTGAACCAAAACTATTTCTCTTTATCTGCTAATATCCATATTGTTATGACGGAGTCATAAGAAGAAATTTGAAGTACGTGATCAATGTCCGTGTAGCTAGTAGAGCAGCGCTCCGGTTAAACATTGGTCGCAGGTTCAAGTCCTGCCACGGAGGTCATCTTTTTCACATACACAACACATATTAAAATCAACAATGTGATCAAACGAGAAAGGCTTAAAGTACATAATCCAAAAATATTAATTTAAATTTTAAAGGACGTTTTGTGTTCATTTACAAACGCATGTGCAAAGAACGGAGACATTGATAATATTTACAGCAAACATTCATTTTTGAATACGAAATTTTTTTCGCCTTAGAGACGACCACACTATACAAAATATTTACCTTCATAAACACACACGCACAAACCCATGCGATGTATTAAGGTTCGTATGTAAATATTTTATGAGACAAAACTTTAAGATATTTAAAATCTAGATACATTTTCGAATGTCCCGTATTGAACGTTGTGGATTTTTCTAAATTTTTCTACTCTATAAAAAAATTCTACTCCTACTTTCTCTGCAAATGTCGATTAATCCGAGCAAAAAACTTCCTGTTATGTGTATTTAGATCAATTATTATATGTATCGTCATTAATATGTCCCATTATCTTATTCAAATTGAACTTTTTAAGGATTTTTTGGTTAAATATCGATTCAAAATAACTAGCATATTCTGTTTAATTTTAATAGAATATCCTAGTTATCTTAATTTTATATCCCTTCAATTTTTTCGCAATGCTTTTATGGATTATATTATAATTAATATTTTATGGTTGGTACAAATTTGGTTTTGGCAAAAAATTTATTACCATTTGTTATCAAGAATGATCAGATTCAACAAAAATAAAAATGGAAAAAAATTCCATTAAAATTTTATAGGGATAATTTAGGCCTGAAAGATCTTGAAAAATAAGTTTAGTAAACTCAATTGCTTTGATATGTCCACATGCCTACATAATATAGAAAATGTATGGAGAAAAAAAGAAATTGGAAAACATATTTGTATTTGGCAATCATTGTGATATGACCGCTTTATGAAACAAGAATATACAAAACGTAATTGTAATTGTAATAGGGAGAAAAGAATAACCCGTATAATTCACAAATTATGAATGAATGAAAAAAATTATTAACAAAAAAATAGCCTCAACAAAAAAGTTTCAATTAAATGTTAAATTATTATATTTACAAAATATAAGCAAGATCGGTTGACCCTATTTTATACACACAACAACAACAACAACTTTTATCAGTCACAATAAATTATTATTTATTAATAATATAAAGTAAATTTAGAAAAAACAAAAGATTTTTAATAGTGCCAAAAAAGTCGTCTATTCACGTTTCCGTCGTCACATTTATTTGTTTGTTGTCCAATCGTTTTAGAAGCGACGCGACGGCGTGTGTTGTGTATGCGAACCGCGAGAGTGTAAGGCGTACGATGGAGGCGGCATAGAAGTATCGATCGAATGACGCATCGACGATGCGGCACTTCCGCCGTTCGCGCCGTCGTCGGCCGCCGTCGCCGACGCGTCGCGCATTTGTTGTCCACTCGTCGGCGTCATAACGCTTCCGATGTCGTTTGTGATTTGAACACGAACGAGTTGCGGATTTCCCGTGGGCGGCGTTTGTTGTCGTTGTTGTTGCTGTTGTTGTTGTTGTGAGAGATGTGGCTGAAACGACTGCGGTTGTTGACGATGAATCACTTGGATGTGATGAAGGCCACTATCCGCTCGCTGCTGATGATGATAATGCGCTTGAGAATGCTTGTGATAGCTATTCAACAGTGGTGATCGCGTCTCGGCATAGGTTTTGAGAAGTTGCGATGAGGTGGTCGACGAATTCGGCGATGAATAAAATGCCGATAACGCCGGCGCCCCACCGCTAGAAATTCGTCCTTCCGCTTCGAGAACTGGAGGCGGCTCAATGTTTTGGAATTGAGCATTGTTCTCAGCGGCTGAAAATGGTAAATTTTTGAAAATTAATTACAAAACGTTCGAAATTTTTCAAAAGTTAAAAGAAATCATCCCAGCGCTTTTGAGCCAAGTCGACTCAAAAGCGCATTCCTTAATAAATAATTGACTCGGTAAATTTCATCTCTCTCTCTTAGTTTTATAATTAAATGTTAAATACCCTAATTTCGCGTGTATAAGCCAAATTTAAATTGGCTTATACACGAGAGTTCTGTGGCAATCACTTATTTCTTTTATATGGTCCTTGTGCTTATTGTTGTTGTGTGATTGCCCAAAATTTACTTTACTTTGTTTGTGTTTCGAGTTTTGTTTATTTCTCGAATTTAATAAACTTTCGAATTTATACTTTTTTATTCAACAAAAGTGCTAATGCACGAATTACAACAATTTTATTTGAAGCAAAACTCGAACTTAAACTTTAAAAGTGTTGTGTATGTGAAAAAGGTAACTTTCGTGGCAGGACTTGAACCTGCGACCAACGCTTAACCGGAGCGCTGCTCTACCTACTGGCTACACGGACCTTGATCATAATCCTTAGAATTTCTTCTTTAACTCGGTCACAACATCTCCCGGTTCAAGATGTTAATAGATGCAACCACAAAGATGCGGAAGGTCACGGACCCTAGATCCCCGACCAGCTTAGCACCAATGGCAATACATTGAAATACAAGTATTTTCGCATAATTAATTGCGCGACCAACTGCCGGAGTGGTTTTTTGGAATAGAAATTCCGGACTTATGCTAAGGTTCAACATTCGCCGGCTAAGATACTGACCATTTTTAACTTCCGTTAAATACCGGCTTACGCGCTACCAAGCCGAGTTCAATGATGACGCTTGACGCGCCACCTCATCCTGTCGCCAAATTGTTGTGTATGTGAAAAAGATGACCACCGTGGCAGGATTTGAACTGCGACCAACGCTTAACCGGGGCGCTGCTCTACCTACTGAGCTACACGGACCTTGATCACATACTTAGAATTTCTTCTTATAACTCCGTCACAACAAAAAGCTAAACATTGCCTAGAACATTATATGTGAACAAATTATTGTAATAAAAGAATTTCGCGGTGAAACCAACAAATGTTTAAATAATAAACTAATGCTTAAGCTACATATACTGAGATTATTTTATTAGATTTTCTTCGCGTTCGCGACAAGTTCATTCTGTTGTATCGGATCCGTTAGAGTCCAAATTTTGTACCCGCCTTTGTCTCGGTTTTATAAAAGTGGGCAGCACAAAATTTGGACTCGCTTGGATCCAATACAACAGAATGAACGCAATGGCGCCAATTTAAATTTGGTTCAAAACACCCGGCCTTATACACACGAAATTGGGATATTTAAAAACCAAAACGTGTAATAATTTATTTTTGTACATCAATCCGAATTTTGTGCCCACTTTTATAAAACTGAAACGAAGACGGGCCAATTTAATTGGCGTCAATTTAAATTTGACTCAAAATACCCGGCCTTATACACGTGGAATTAGGGTAATCATGAGTTTGGGTCGTTTGAAAATTTCTGATGTAAATTTCGCTACTAAAAAATTTAAAAAAAAACGAAAGTAATCTAAAAATGAAAAAATTATGTTCAAAAAAATAATGAATTTTTAGTATGAAGACAATAGTATATCAATTAATATATCAATTTCTATAGCCACCACATAAAAGCGCCAGTAAATTTGTACCGGATATCTGAGAGGATGATGAAGAACGCTGTTGTTGTTTAACAAATCCGGTCACGCCAACCTCATTATTTTTGTCGAAATCTGTCGGTTTTGCGTTTTGATATGTGTATGAATGGTGATTGAAGGAAGAGGGCGAGAGCGAAATCGGTTGCGGCACCTCGCTGGCTGATCCTGAGCTAAACACACAACAAAATCGATTTTCCAGAATTATTAGGTTGAGGCAAATTTTTTACCCATCCGTAAAAAAATTTTTTCCACAATAGATAGAGACGTGGGATTTTTTGCATCCCGTAGAGCGTACCCGATTTGTGGGGGACGTGTTTCAGCGATTTTTAAAATTTTCATTTTTAGCATTTTTATAGAGGAAAATGCAACGAAAAAGTGCATATGGCCGAGCATTTTTTTCGGAGAGTGATCCGATGGACTTAAAACTTTTGCTATAAGTTCCCCTTACATTACACTCTATAAATTTGAACCTGATCGATTGGATAGGAGCCGCGTTTTGAAACTTCAAAAAAAGGCAAAAATGCCGAAAAATTTTGTCATTTTTTGCAGTTTGCAGAAAATGATAAATTTCCGCATTTTTTCCGTTTTTTGAGGTTTCATAACTCGGCTCCTATCCAATCGATCAGGTTCAAATTTATAGAGTGTAATAGTGTATGTAGGAGGAACTTATAGCAAAAGTTTTAAGTCCATCGGATCACTCTCCGAAAAAAATGCTGCACTTTTTCGTTGCATTTTCCTCTATAAAAATGCTAAAAATGAAAATTTTAAAAATCGCTGAAACACGTCCCCATAAATCGAGTACGCTCTACAAAATGCAAAAAACCTACGTCTCTATCTATCGTAGAAAAAAATTTTTTACGGATGGGTGAAAAATTTTGCCTCAACCTAATATTAAATTTCGAATATTTTCAATAGAAAAATTTGTGTTTTTCCCACTTTTTTTTAAATTGTAACTTCTCGCAATAGGGAAAATTTTTTTAATCCAACAGAAATTGAAATGCCAACCCTCCAAAGCGAACAAAGCTGAATTGCTGCATTCCGCCAGTGGCGAGATGTGATTGATGCGCTTGCGGAATAGCAACTCGTTTCTGCATTATCGAATGCCGATAGCCGTGAATTTTAAAATGCGCTGGCGCACGATAGCGAAACGCGCCGCCGATTAGTTCGACTATACGCGGCGATGATGAAGCGACGGCGGTCGGCGGGCTGGCAACAAACGTCGTACCGCCGCCATTATTGACGCTGGTCGTTGCGCTCGGCGGAAAATTGCCATCCGCTGGTGCGTAGAGCGGGTTGCTGACACCAGACGATGTGGAAATTGGACGAAGCTTGTTCGATGATGCATGATAAACGCCTTAAAAGGCCATTGATTTCATGCGCTAATTGTGGGAAAAGGTAGTTTAGACTACTATAATTATAATACAAAAATTGGTATTTATTCAATCAAATTCTTCGTTTGACATGCAGTTTTTTTTGTATAAGACGCAGCCATTCGAACACAATTTTGTATTAGTTTTGATTTTGTCCTAATCGGCGATGTATTTTATACATAGAAAATTCGTAGCAGTCGCATACGCGACTTCCCAATAGCCTTCCGAAATGTTTAGCGGCGATGGGATCTTATCTAACTCGGGTCAAAAAATCGATTCAATTTTCATACTCACTTCTAATTACCGCATATTTAGCGATGACGGGACAAAACGGGACGGAACAAAACGGAATGGTGTTAAGCCTGAGACCTAAGTCTAAAGAACTAATTTCCAAGTTAGGCAAAAGCATAAGCTTAAAATCTAAACTAAACCTAGATTCCAGCCTAAAGCCTCTATTTTTAGCTCCACTTTGGCCATGCCATTTTGTTCCAACCCTCCGCATTCCATTATTACCACAAAAAGCGTCCCATCGGGACGGACTCGAACTCAAAATGACGATGAAAAATTACAAATGCTTATTGGCAATAGCCCAATTAATTGGACCATTGATTTTTTGCGCAAATTTAGAAGGTATAAATTCAAGAATTGTTCTAATTTTCACGCCGCCATATGTGACTCAAAAATTTGAAATTATAAATATCAATTTATCGAAATTTGTATTACCCTAATTTTGCATGTATAAGGCCGAGTGTTTTAAAACAAATTTAAATTGGCGCCAATTGGAGTTCATTCGTTTTGTATGCGGATCCAAGCGAGTCCAAATTTTGTGCCCACTTTTATGAAACCGGGCACAAAATTTGGACCCAACAGATCCGATACAACAGAATGAACTCATTGACGCAAATTTAAATTTGGCTCAAAATACCCGGCCTTATACATTAGGGTATATATCCCTTTGGGATCCAAATTTTGTGCCCGCCTACACGCGAAATTAGGATATTTGTAATTGTATTAATATTTTCGCTACCGATTCGTTGTTCGGCCGCCGCCGACGCTATCGTCGCGTTGTTGGAAACACCGCTTTGGCGTGGCACAATCGGCCGGAATTTTTTCATCACCGGCGAATTCGCCAATTTTTCGTGGTCATCCGGCAATTCCCGTCGTTCCCCAGATTCCGCTTTTACGACGTTGAAGGAGCGCTTTTGCGACAATGCTAAAAAGGCTATTTTTACCACAAGTTATGAGGAGTAGTCGGATAAGCGCTTAGTAATTTAGATAAGCGCGTAATAATCCGGTTATCAAACCTCCAAAAAAAATTTTTTAAATGACCTTTTTTAGGTACTTTCTGGCACGAGGAAAAAATGACTTCGAACCGATGAGTTATTTAGGATAACCGCTTATGATAAGCGCTTAAATGGCCCAAAATGAGTTGTAAATTTAAAAGAAATTCTCTAAATGACTCGGAGTCGAGTGGAAATCAATTGCGAGCACCAGCTGCCAATTACCATTAAAAGTGGATCCGGTCGCGCCGATAACCTGCGCGGCTCGCATCATCATATGCTGCTGGTGGCGAATCTCGGCCGCATTGAGTTTTTGATTATTATGCGGTCTAATGTTGTGGGTGGGCGCTCGGAGAAGAACGTTTCGCGCGTCGCCGCCACCGCTCAACGACGCGTAGTTGTTTCGTACCATGGATCGGGGATGCGATTGCTGATGCGTATATTGATGGCCGTTTTGGCGAGCGACGCTCGCCGCCGCCGCCGCGCACATCGTCACGTCGTCGTGTTCTAAAACTTTAATTTCGAATCAAATCATTTTGCAATTGTTGTGTATGCGAAAAAGGTGGCCGCCGTGGCAGGACTTGAACCCGCGACCAACGCTTAACCGCCGGAGCGCTGCTCTACCGACTGAGCTACGCGAACCTTGATCACATACTTCGAATTTCTTCTTATAACTCCGTCACAACAGATTTAAAGCACAAATATAACCTCAATTAATATGAAAATCATTCACATTTTATCGCAGCCACACGCGAAGGAATGGGAAAGAAAGGGAAGGAGGGAAGGCATCTTAAAATTTGAGAGATGTTCAAAATGTATTCAAAATGTATGAAATTTTCTTGTTCTAAAAAAGATTCTTTAAAAATACGCTTATAGGATCTATTTCCCTTATGCAGGAAGAGAGGAAGAGAGATTCCTAAAAGACAAACAAATATAGTATAGAAAGAAGTTCTAAAAATAATCATAAGCAAGTGAAGAGAAGGAAAAAGATTAAACTATAAAAGTACATGCATAAAAAACACGTCACTTTTTTAAGTCTTATTAAGAAAAAAAGAAGAACGTCCATAGTCTGGGAATTTCTCTCTCCTAGTTTCTTATGACGATGTTCGGCTTTAAAATGAGTAATCGCGGCACTAAAGCATTTGTACTACCACTAAAATAGCAATACATGGCATCATTTGTGTTTTGAAATACTCGGATTTCATGCGAATATAATCCCGAGTGATATATGCAAAATTGGCACCATTCTATTATCCTATACCAATTCGCGGAGCTCCAAAATTTTGTGACTGCCGTTATGAAACATAAATAAAAGCGGTCAAAAATTTATACGGATTCGATATAGAGAATTCAATTTCTCTTACAATTTGTGATACAAATTTGAAAAAAAATTGATCCAAACTCTACCGGCTTATCTACACGAAAAAAAACCGGGGGTCAATCAAAGGTGATTGAAAAAATTTAATACTCATAAAAACCAACCGCTAAACGAAGACGTCGGCGCTCCGCCGCCAAAGCCGGACGACACGCTCGACGCAGGCGCCCCATAGAAATTGCTAAACGAAGGCGCGGCGGCGGCGGCGGCGGCCTGTTGCTGCTGCTGTGGCGGCAAATGGTGCTGCGGATGCCCGGCGGCCGACGGCGGGCGCGCGTCCGGCGTTAGAGAAGCGGCGTACGCGGCATGCCCATGTTGAAGCTGCTGATACGGATTGAAGGCCGGCGCTTCGGAGTGCTGAAACGTTTAATATGAATTTCCATATTCTTTTATAATTCGGAAAAAAATTGTCATGTTCAGCAAATGTTGTGTATGCGAAAAAGGTGGCCGCCGTGGCAGGACTTGAACCTGCGACCAATGTTTAACCGGAGCGCTGCTCTACTAGCTACACGGACATTGATCACGTACTTCAAATTTCTTCTTATGACTCCGTCACAACAGCAAATTTTTGCCTAAGTCTAAGCCTGAGCAGAAAAATAAAGTCAAAATTATTTAATAATACATGGATTATTATTTGCTGGAATTCTCGTCAAAGGTCGAAAAATTGCATAATAAAATCCACAATTATTACTTAATCATATGTTTTTTTTTTATTTTGACTCTAGGAAGAAAGCGCTAATTCGTTTGCCCCAACTTTCAATACAAAAAACCCATTAAAAATAGTCAAAAAAAAAAGAGAAGAAAAGAGAAGAGAGGCAAGCAGAAATGTAACCCTAGCAAAGGACGGTTTCTTGTCCGGCGATCGCTTCACGACAATTTTCAGGTCGTGTCGTTGCTCAACGTAGTAGGACGACGACGTGTCAACAACTCCCGGTTTTGTCTTATCCAACTTATTCGAGGACAACTTGCCGCTAATGGCTTGCAGCTTCTTCTTGTTGACTATCGGAACGGACTTTGCTATACGTTCGGTCAAAAATTCTGGAAAAAAAAAACTATATTTGAGTCTTAAAGAATCGGTTAAAAAAAATTGTCAACTTGTTAATGTGGGGATAAACCCGGAAAAGTTTACAAAAATAAAGAGAGATAGATAACCGAAAACTTTTTGAAGAAAATAATTGTCTCTAAATGTTTAAAGGACGCGTCCAAATGCAAAGAAATTTTGCTCACTCTTTCGCTCATGTTCGAATTTTCAATTGGAGTTCATTCGCTTTGTATGCGGATCCAAGCGAGTCCAAATTTTGTCTATCCGTTGGGGTCCAAATTTTGTGCTGCCCACTTTCATGAAACTGAAATAAAGGCGGGCAAAAAATTTGGACCCCAAAGGAATTCAATACAACAGAATGAACTCATTGGCGCGAATTTAAATTTGGCTCAAAACACCCGCGGCTTATACACGCGAAATTAGGCTATATATCCCTTTGGGGTCCAAATTTTGTGCTGCCCACCTTTATGAAACTAAAACGAAGACGGGCACAACCCAAAGAGATATAACTAAGGGACCCTAATTTCGTGTGGATAAGCCGCGGATATTTTGAGCCAAATTTAAATTGGCGCCAATGAGTTCATTCTGTTGCTATTGGATCCCTTTTGGGTCCAAATTTTGTGCCCGCCTTCGTTTCAGTCTCATAAAGGTGGGCAACACAAAATTTGGACTCGCTTGAATCCGCATACAAAACGAATGAGTTCATTCGTTTTGTCAATTCGAAACATGAGCAAAATTTCTTTGCATTTGGCCGCTTAATACATTTAAATTTATTTTTTTAATCGAACAAATATATTTGTCTATTTTTCAATGCCGTCCAACCAATTGTCATATCGTTTTTTGCCCCCTTTTTTTCTCAAAATTATTTTCGAAAATTCCGAACCCGTTTCCGTAACGCAGTCGGTCGTCGGCGTCGTCGCCGATGTGGACGGCAGGCCGTAGTAGGAATGCGGTGGCGAAAGCAAAAAGTCCTGGCATTCGTCGGCGGCATCGGGATGATCGATGCAAAAGGCGCTTTCGCTGTCGTCCGACATGTGTCCGCTCCCGAAAGAAGCGATCATCTCGCCATCATGACGAAAGCGAGCGTGATGGCCGTATCCGATCGGTTTCATGTTCGTTGAGCACTTCTATAAGAAACGAGACAAATATCAATATATTGGTAAAGTTTTTTTTAACTCAGTTAAAAAATACTAAAAGTATTTGTAGCTATAAAATTGTTAATCCTATATTATTCCCCGCAAAGAAAGGCCCTGACCCACCCCGCATCGAATCGAATGCACCGGCTCGGATAAATCCGTCGAGCAAACGCCGTAACAAACCGCTTCTAAAAACAAATAACTGCTAATATGAGATGTCAACTTGTAGAATGTCAACTTTTACTTTTGACAGGCATCGTGCCAACGCCTTGGTCGTGAGAGCCTCGAAAAACCGCCGAGCTCACCGGCGACATCATCGCTACAATGGAGTCGTGACTGCGACGAATGACCTCCTCCATCCCTAGACTATCCTCCTCGTCGTCGGTTGGTGTTCGATTCATTTCAACTCCGTTAAAGAAGCTGTTCCATTCAACGCCGTCTACGGGCACCTCGAAACGCACGTCTTCGTCAGCGTCTGTGACCGCAGCGCTCCGATGGTTGTCTTTTCGATTGGCGGTGCCGCTAGAGCCCTCGTTCACATGCTCTCGATGCGCCCGTGATTGTAAGTCGTCGAGTTCATGACAGACGTTTACGACAACTTGACGGCCTTGCGTCGCGGAAGTCGCGCCGGCGTCCGCTTGCTGTTCCGATGTGGACATACTACTGAAACTTTCCACTTACACATCATCATTATAGAAGAAATGCGGAAATATCGTGCGAAAGACAAAACAATGTATCAAACAGTTCCGCAAGAAAAGAGGGAAAAAACGAAAAATTTAAGCGAGAAACGGTTCAATCAACGTTTTGAGGATTCAAAATGATTTCAAAACTCCAAAACATCTTCAATTTACAATAATTCGTTGCTGAAATATGATTTTTTTTCAACCGTTTGGTTACCAAAAATTTTTAAATTCTTCGAAAATTTTGATATTTTTAAATATACGAATAATTATCAAGCCAATCTGGTTGAGACGATTTTTATTATCCAGCAAGAAACAACATCCCAATTTGAAGAAAAAGACGCGTTTTGCATCCACTTAAAACATTTTTCGGTTCTTTTCCGCTATCGGACCCCAAAAAAATTTGTTTTTATTTTTGCGATAGAAATTCGTATTTCCGAGTTTTTCAACGTGCTGAATTCGAATATGACATTTATTTTTTATGCAAATGTTCTTATGGGTTCTAGAATAGAACCAAGATTCCAAAATTAAAAAAATCTAATGCAAAAATAAAAAAATTGAGGCCCGATAACGGAAAAGAACTCATTTTTCAATTGCGAATGTTTTTTATTCTAGGAATTTACTTATCGTTCCAAAATTTTTAAATTTTTTATCGTAATTAAGTCCTAATGACCCTTGATTTGAATGCGATATTTATTTTTGTCGAAAATTTTGAGAACACTTTAGTTAAGGATCGGTTTTGAAGATTCCTCATACAATACCGCGTTCGATAGGATCGATCAAGATTTTTATAAGAAATAATTTGAGCTCACATATTTGAGCTCTCAAATTTCATAACATTTTTATAATTAAAAATTTTATAAAATTATTACGTGATACCTGAAGGCCCCAGATCAATCCTCATTCTTTAAAAATGACCTTGGAACTAATCATTTTGCGGATTTG
This sequence comes from Bradynema listronoti, assembly GCA_024678965.1. Classification (NCBI taxonomy): domain Eukaryota; kingdom Metazoa; phylum Nematoda; class Chromadorea; order Rhabditida; family Allantonematidae; genus Bradynema; species Bradynema listronoti. The sequence continues at coordinate 1,408,682 of JANLNO010000009.1, forward strand.
GATGGCTCTCATCATGAGAGCCATCCAAATATCGGCTAATTTGCTTGGCATAAGTATGCGGTATCGCTGATGCGGCTTGCAAGACCTAGTCAGCACCGCCACGTATCACCCACGCTGTGCAATGTGGTCTTTCAAATATGGAAAGACCTAAGTGGGGTCGGAAGTGGAAACGAACTTCATCCCAAGCAAAGTGAAACCTATCGCACAACCACTAGGCCACTGCCCCCTTTAAAATTATTAATAACATAAAAACAAAAATAAGAAATTTAACTAAAAAAATTTACATTAACTGCTTAGTTTATGAAGCATTTATTTAAAATTGCATGTATATAAAAATTCAAAAAGTATAAGATTTATATTATTTTTGCATAATTTAGTATGACGAATACAAAAGTATAAATATTTAAAAAAATTCCTCTTTACTCTTAGAATTTGGTAATATGAAAAATGTTGTTTGATGCCGATTTCTGTCTAGAATCAAAAGTTATAACCATTCTTTACTCGAATGAATCATTTTTTTCGATAGACGTCGAATAATTCGTATACCTAACAAATGTAAGTATTGCAACACGCTCACTTTGATCGTGGAAAACTTTTGTAAATTTTTTTTTATAATTTTTAATTAACTTTATATGATCACTGCAAGATTCCAAATCGAGAAAACGAAAAATTGAAATGTTTTGGCTAATTTAAATTTTTTTTCCATTAATTTATTCTGATACGATGATGTTCGAGCAAAGTTTAAGAAAAATTTATTGAGATGTTTGGAAAAAATTAAATGATTCATCAATAAATCAAACAATCATTTACATAAAATAAGAAAGTTATTCGAAAATATAGCAAAAGAAAATATAAATTTTAATTTTGCGCACATTAGCAGGATAGCGAAGATAGAGATGGGGTAAGCAAATCCATCCCATACAATAAAAAACGGACGGAAAAAATATTAAAGTTTGTTTTATAATTTATCACATGGATGAAAGTGTATCTTAATTTATTTGGGGTTTGGTACCTTGTGTAATTCAATTTTTAATATATAAACGAGCTTAGATAATTAACAATTAGCTGAAATATTTCGGTTCAATTTCGTTTTTCCCCCTTGTGCAAAATTTTGTGGACAACTTTAAATTTTTAGACAAATTATATTTTCCAAACTAAAACGTTGTCTAAAATAAAAATTTGGGCAAAGGGGAAAGAGAAAACTGAAGAATAACACATTTTTGATTAAATTATTTAAGTTCAAAATACTAGAACACTTAAAGTTGACGAATAAAAAGCATATTTTGGTTCATATTTTATATTAAAATAAGAAAACAAATATATATATAAGAAAATGAATGCGTAAACGATTATATCACGATTCACTGTTGAAATATATCGCCGAATAAACGGTAATCCAGGAGATCATAAATGTGGCAAACGCGGCACCGAATCCCTCCTTGGCAAGCTCCCAGAAGCCACCCAAGTTTTCGAGATCCTGGTTCTGATAGGACGTCACGTAGAAGTGGCCGATAAGCGTTGTCGCCGCAACATAGATGAGCAGCGCAATGAGACCCTTGAGAGGCACAAGGCCCCAAAAGACGCCGATTAGCAATGCTAGAATCTGCCGGCCCCAGTATAGAACGTCCAGCAATTCGTCCTTGTCCTTCCAAGCGCTGTATCGTGCCGTTGCTTTGCGAAACGTCGAGGAGATGCTCGTCACCGGTGGTTTTTTATTGTCCGGCGTCACAGTCGTCGCTCCTGATTTACCCATGGAATGGCACTAAATTTTTTTATCAACCTTTAATAAAAAAATTTGAGTTGCATACATATTGTAAATATATGAAATGGCGTAATACATATATTGCCAGGGAGTAAAATTTTTGGGAATGGATGGGTGAAATTTTTTCTATTTTTTAAAAGAGACTAAAAATCTATTTCAATGAAAATTTCATCATACATAAAACACTTTTTAAATAAAAATAATGTATTGTGTACAGAAAAAACATTCAAGGTAGAATATTAACTACTCATTCTAATAATTATTTGTTCTAAAAATGGTTGGAGCCCAAAAAATGAAATTTTCACTTTCAATGATATAAAAAAATTTTTTGCGGTTTTTGCCTAGATTTTTCTTTTTTAAATGAGCGTTAGTTTGGCGTTTTTGAAAATAAAATAAATATTCAAAAATTTTATTTTAAAAGCGTACAATAATAAAAATTTCTTCAATATTTATCTACATATACAAACTACGTAAATATCGAATTTTTAGGCTCATGAAATGTCATATAAATTGCATCCTATAGACGGGTTTACATTAAGGGACGATGATTCCATTATTCGCTATGCATTTATTTCAGAAGAAAGTTTTCTTCTTTCCACTTTTCTCACTTCAAAAGGTTCACATCGCACAAACAAAATTTCACGGAAAAATCAAACATCGAAAAATACAAGTTTATAGGTTCTCTCATTGTACTCCATCAGGATGGACGAACGACGAGAGTGGAATCTTTTCCGCCCAGCAGATACTTTCCACAAATAACACGAAACGCGGCAATGTCGCCGGCGCTAATCGGCATTTCTCTGGATGCGTCCATCATTATTTTGGTGCTACTCAATATGGACATAATTCTACTCCCGTTAAGACTTCTAATGGTGAGTATACAAGTTTGTACTCATTTTTGTGTTGATAACTTTGTCAAATAAAATGTGTCAGATTTTAAAAATATTAAGCCGATATCGTGGGGACGTGTGGATCCGGCATTCCGCCGACCAATAAAATTTTCTATAGACCCAGCGTCGTTTTCGTCAAATGGTTCTCCGAGCAGATGCGTTCCAACTGCCATGTTCTGTTTTGATTCCGATAACCATGAATCATATTTGGTGATTGGCGATACGGTAGTACAAAAATTACGATACATACTTATTGTAGATAATATTTTTAGTTTGGAAACATATCAATTGTTGATCTTAAATCGAAAACGCTTAGCATTCGATTAAATTGTTGTGAAAGAATTCTAGCCTTAAACGCCTTTACGAATTCCGATGGAAAATATGCTATGGTCAGTTCAGTTAAATTAATTTAGTTTTTATTTAATTTTTTTAAATTACATATCAAAGGTGATTGCGCGAAACGATTCGTACTTTGTTGTGCCTCTTGAATTAAAGGGCAAATCCGTTCGCGAGACCCTTGCTCTTGTGCCTATATCTCAGCCTTCTGATATCGCAAAAAATGGAAAAATTAAACATATTTTACAAAATTGTCGAACGTCAAATGAAAGTACAAAAATAGCACTTTTGGACAAGGAGTCACAAACTGTAACTATCTTACATTTATATACTATCAAAAAAAATTTTCGTAACTTATATAATAAAAATACATTTTTGCAGATTACTGTAAAGAATTCTATATTTGACGACGATACGATATTTCAAGGTCGAGTTGCTTCGTCTGACTGCCGAATTGTACAATATAGTCGACGAACGATTTTTTGTATATTTGATCATGCTCTAGATGTCGTATATACATATCATCACTTCCTTCCTGTAAATCCATATATTTATTTATTAAGTTGAATGGGAAATGGAATATACTCATTTTTATTCAACGTAATATTCACTCCCAGAGTAGCGACTTGACTTCGATTTGACTCCAGAGCCAGTTCATTTAAAAGACTCAGGAGCCGGCTTCGAAGTTATTTAAATAAAGTGGAGCCGCAATAAAAGTGACTTTAATATGAAATTTGTCGATAAAACTGTTTCAGACACGTATTATTGTTATAGTTACATTTATTTTTCTCTATTTAAAAGTTATTCCAAGGGAGTTTCGGAGTCATCGCAGTCATATTGGAGCCGGCTTCGGAGCCGGAACCATTTTAAAGAGTGAAGTCACCACACTGATGACAACATTAAAAATTAAATAAATTAACGAATTAGTTTATTTCGTAAATTTTTTGGAACAAATAGCATCAAAACGAGCTAGATATACTTATTACCTTAAAATAATAACAAGAAAATACACTTTCGAATATTTTTCTTGTTTTAATTAATTTGTTTTTAGTCATTTAGTAAATAAGATGCGGCCATTCGAAGAATTTTTGAATATTGGCTTGGCCTTCATTCTATTATTTTGTGTCTGTTATGCATAAAATTAACCTTAAAGCAGGCCCAAAGATTTTGAGCTCAACTTTGTCTATAACTTTTTTATCCGAACTTAGGATAAATTTTGCAAAATTTATATGACAAATCTAATATTATTTACTTCAAAAAAAAAATTCAGATTTTAACTTCTTGTTCGACAACTATCTCACATCATTCCAAGACTACCTTCCCTGTAAATATCCTCGGTATTATTCCCTTGCATAATTCAAAAATTGATGAATTGGACGAATGCATTTTTGTGACGCAAACAAAAATTTATCGATTACACTCTAAAAGGTTAAATCATTCATTTTTCTTATTTAATATCAAAAACATTAATATTTTTTAGAAATATTTTTGCAATCATCGCCAACTATTTGGCCAACAATTCATATCAATGTAACGCTGTGCATTCGATTGCTCAAAAACTTGATATGGAACCCACATCTCTTTTTGAAAATATATTTGTTACTGCACTATCTTCAAAACGTGATTACGATATTGACGGATTCATTTCGATGGGTTTTGAAATGGATGTAAGCTTGAAAGCTATTTAATGGAATATTTGATTTATGTAAAATTTTAGTATTCAATCGTAAAATTGACCGAATTATTAAACAAATACAATGAAGCCGACATTTTACTACCGTTTCTGCAAGTTCGATGTCTAAAAAATCCAAAAGATACAGTAACGAAACAATTGCTGTTTAACGCCTATATTTCAAAATTGATCAAGTTAGATAGAGGGGCGAAAATAGAAGGTGAATCAAACAATACCGAACAAAAGCGCAAAGAAATCGAAGGAGAGATAAAGTAAAACGTGTAAAATAATATTGTTACAGGGTGTCCCAAAAAACTCGGATATGTGTTTTTATCAATATTTTATTAATAAATGAAAATGGCATAAATTAAACAATGAATAACATTATCCTAATTTTCGTGAAGCCTTCTTTTAAGTATATGTAGAATTAAGCCCAAATATTAAAAATTAGATCAAATGATACAAAATTGAAAAAGTTATGATAAATTGAAATACAAAAAATAGCTGCGGCCCATAGCCAAAAATTTCAAGTCACGTTTGGTACTCTGTATCATTGCTAAAGGAGTCCACTTCGAAGCCGCCTGAATATATTATCGCTGAAGGTCCATGTTATTGTTATTCATTGTTTAATTTATGGTATTTTCATTTATTAATAAAATATTTATAAAATACATGTCCGGTTTTTTTGAAACACCCTGTATATTTACATAAATTCCTATTCAAATATTTATAGACCATATAACTGTATTTCATTTTCTTGATTTCATGTCTATATCAAAAATTAGCATCCTTCATTCTGTTAGAATACAAAACGGAAGCAAGTGTAATTTAATCGAATGTGATTTAGGCAATTTTTAATCGAGCACAATAATTCATCGGCATCGGTGAAAGTTCTATCAATTTTATTAAAACATTCGCTATGGGAATGCATTGCATTAGTCTTATTGAATGACAAGTCACGAGCATGTAGTGCGGCGGTAGTTCGCTATCTAGCAGAATTAGCAAGCTGGCGGGAAATAACCAACTTAAATGCGCTCTTAAAGTGTCTTTCGTTAATCGACTGGCCCATTGGCGAATCGATTGCTCAAGTACTTATTTCAAAGACAATTTATCTCATACCGAACCTTTCCACCAATCGACAAATACGCACTCTATACGAGATTGCTGATTCATTGTTAAAAAAGTATGAGGTTAAATAAATAATTAAAATGGAATAATTATTAAAAAATGTTTTATTTAGATCTTTCGGATTTGCAATGGCATTATTCCTTATATCATCTATTTGCCTTTTAGAGTCGGTGATCATTTCCGAAATGGTAATTTGATGCACATAAAATAGATGCACATAAAATGTACAATGTACATTTTTACGGTCAAATATGTATATTTCCATCTTAACTTGGACTCTACAGTTTTCTCTATATCTTCAACTTCTGTTTACAGAATCACACACAATCAATTTTGTCTTATAATTTAAATTTGTTTTGATTTCATGTGGATAAGCCCGGATATTTTTAGCCAGATTTAAATTGGCGCTTATTAATAAGTTCATTCTGTTCATAAATTAATAAGTTCATTCTGTTGTATCGAATCCGTCAAGATCCAAATTTTGCTCATCTTTATTTCAGTCTTATAAAGGCGGGCACAAAATTTGAACTTGTTTGGATCTGTTACAAAATAAACAACAGAATGAACTAATTGGCGACAATTTAAATTTGGCTCAAAACACCCGGGCTTATTTACGCAAAATTAAAGTAATTGAAATTATTATTTTGCTATAATATACAAACATTCACCCTAATTTATCGTGTATAAGGCAGGAAATGGCATTTTGTTTTAAACGACGATTTATAAGAAAAATATAAGAAAAGATTTCTTAAAAATTTATTATCTATAAATCGTTTAAAAATTTCTGAAATAAGAAATTTTTCTTATGGGAACATTGGCATTGTATAAAAATTTAAATTTTGAGGGTTCATGTTTAAGTGGTTAGGTTTATATTGCTTATAACTCGATTAAAAATGGTCAAATTTACATAAATTCTTTTACACTTTGATGAGACAATATATTGGCTTTAAAACTTGATTATTTTCATAACCATTAAATTCGTCTTAAGGCCACGAAAATCTATTTTTGGCTTTTCTGTAAGATTTTTATTTACACATATGAGTACACTAGTGTAGCTCTAAGAGCATCCAAGAGCATTATCGATTAGCGAAGGTCGGCGATCCGATTTAATCCACGCGTACCAAAGAATCATTACAGACAATTTTTAGAAAAAAAATTATTTTTTTAGAATTTTACATTATGCCAAAAAACTTGCCGAAAATTTAAATAATATCACTTTGCGAGAAAACTGTATTGAATATTTTCATAAAAAACTTTAAATTTTTACACAATGCCAATGTTCTTTTAAGAAAAATTTCTTATTTCAGAAAAATTTCTTATTTGAGAAATCAAAACGATTTTAAAATAAGAAATTTATAAGAAAAACACAAGAAAAAATTTCTTATATCAGACAAAATGACGTTCCCTAGTATAAGGCTCGACTTATCTAAAAATGACATATCTAAAAATTTTTGTTCGACACGATTTTTCAAAAATTAATTTTTTATTAAAAAAATTATTTGTTCTTTACTTTTTACATACATTTAATCTACATTTGAATCTTTATTTTTAAACAACTATATTCAACAATGATTTAAACAACAAAATAAATATCTTAATTTCGCGTGTATAAGACCGAATGTTTTGAGCCAAGTTTAAATTGGCGATAATGAGTTAATTCTGTTGTATCGAATTCCTTTGGAGTCCAAATTTTGTGCCCGCCTTTGTTACAGTTTTATAAAAATTGGCACAAAATTTGGAACGGATCCAATACAACAGAATGAATTCATTGGCGCCAATTTAAATTTGGTTCAAAACACCCGGTCTTATACACGTGAAAATAGGGTAAATACTTGACAAAATAAAACAAAAAGAAAAATTATGAACAAAATTATTTTTTATTTATTCCCTGAATTTAACACATCGCCAAAATCCGCCTTATCCATAAAACGCCTTAAACACAATAAATTAGGATATTTATTTTTATTTAATATTATTCATTTTATTTAATACAGTTTTATTTTTAAAAAATGTCTAGGATGATAGCGGTGCCGGTGAGCAGAATGCAACAAAGCTAACATGCGGTTCGAATTGTACCGCAGCAATCACCGACAGCGATACCGTACTTTTCTGGGGTGAATTATCACCAGGCGCATTAAGACTTTCAAACGACGCCCGTAAAAGAAATAATGTTCCTACGCCGAGAAAAAATCCTTCATCTAATCCATTCAAGACAACAAAAATCGATGCATGTGTTACAAGTCCAAGACCAGTGACACTTCCACATCGATTAAAGCCTAGAAACGGAGACCACCATTACAAAGTAATTTATATTAAAAAATATTAATTTATAAAATTAGGTAAAAATAAAATTAAAATTTTTTTCTATTAGATTAAAACTGTAGCATGCGGAACTGAACATGTTCTTCTTTTAACATTTGATGGTATAATTCTATCATGGGGTCGAAATCGATATGGACAGTGTGGTAATAATAATAATGAACCAATTGAGAAACCAGTTTTGGTATGTATTGCTTTTTAAGGTCGACAAAAATTTGGGCACCACGAAACTTGCGCATGTTTGACTTTGAGCAAGTTTTTTTGAGCAATCGATTAAATTACTTTACCAAAAATCAAATTTTGGCTATTCCATACAGAATTTAATTTTCTATCGAATGCTTTTTGAATCAAATTTCTTGCTAATCTAGAAAAAAAGTTACAATTAAAAATGCAAAATCATTTCACAAATTTTCAACAAATCGAAATTGGCTTGACTTTTTCAATCTCAATCAATTTTTTTCTATGTTAGCTAGATATTTGGTTTAAAAAGCATTCGATAGAGAATTAAATTCTGAATCCTGTAGTTAAAATAATATTTTTGAAAAATAATTTTATCGTGACGAAAAACTTGATCAAAATCAAAAGTGCGCAAGTTTTGTGGTGCGCAAATTTTCGGCGACCTTTTTTAATATCTTTTTAATACGCGCACATAATTATGTATCGTAAGAACATTTTAGTTGGATGGAAATAATGCTTATGGGAGAGTAGAAGCGCTTTTTGCGGGACATTATCATTCTGCGTTAATTAATAATCGCGGCGAGGTTTGGTTATGGGGCTGGGCTATGTTTGGACAATTAGCGCTAAGCAATAATATTGATCATTGGAGACCAACGAAAGCGCCATCGCTAAGGTTTTCTCTACTTATTTTAGCTTTAAAAAATGTATTAATTTCTTAATTTAGTAATGTGGTTGATATAAGTCTCGGATATGCACATTCACTTTTTCTTTTACGCAATGGTACCGTATGGGGTTGTGGTGCAATGGCGAATGGTCAATTCGGTCTTAATCCATTCATTATGGATGCTTCGCTACCAAATTACCGACCTTTGTATACGGAGAATGGCGTGAAAAGGCGACGTCGAGACGCATACGCGTATTGCAACAGTGAAGTGAAATCATTTGCACTTACAAAACTACCGATTCCTGCACGAGCTGAATTAGTTTCTTCGAAATATTTTCATGGTGTCGCAATTTGCCGTCAAAATGAAGATCCAATAAATAGCTCGATTCGAAGCGAACATTCATTATTCAAAAATCATAGTAATGAAAAAGAAGATTTATTAAATAATGAAAATAAGAATTCATTTATCATATACGAATGGGGCGAATGCCCACAAACAGTTCGCATGCGGACATTTCTCGCCCAGCGTCTCAATAGAAAGTTAGTACGTAATACCGGAAATGCCTCAAGTTCTGAAAATGCAGCAAATTTATCAGCGGAATCATCAAAGACAAACGAGTCGCCAAAATGCAGCAAAGAACTAGGTGAAAATTATTTTACTTTCGTACACACATCCAGATGGCTCCAAATGGCTCCGGTTTCTGCAGATGACTCGGAGCTTTTCGTTCGCAGCGAACCATCTGACTCTAAATGACTCCGGAGCCATTTATGGAGCTGGAGCCACTTATCCAGCCAAGTCACAGCACTGCTTGCGAAAAAACCAGCCAAAAATCGGTTTTTTTTTGGCATTTGACTTGTTGGGTCGCGAGCCATTTAACCATCACTGGTTAATAGTATTTTACTTTATCATAAAATGACGACAAGAGAAATGTAATTTCAAAAATTTCAAATAATTTTCTGCTTTGCTTTTTAGATATTCGAAAATTTTTTAAATTTTACATGCAATTCATTCGAGTAAAAAACACATAAATATTATTTAAGATAATTTAGCACAATTGCAAGTTAATGATGATCTATTATCTCCATTAACGCCTAAACGTGTAATTCCAAGTAAAAGTGACTGTGACACGAATCTGCACGACTATTTACGTATTCGACGTTGTTGCGAGTGGCATGGGGCTGACATTACTCAGTTGTCTGCAGGCTTTAATCACGCAGCTTTTATTACTGCAGAAGGCGATTTATACACATGGGGCCGAGCTCTCGAAATGCAATTGGGTCATGGCGATAAAAAAGATAAAGAAAAGCCAACTTCGGTCAATTTTTCTAATGGAGATCGATCGATCAAATGGGCACATGTTGAATGCGGTGTGTAATCATAACTCATGAATTTATCAAAACTTTTGATCCAAAAGCAGTTTAAAATTTATCGAACACTTTTTTAGCGCGAAATTATACAATGGCTGTAAGCATCGAAGGTGATGTATATGCATGGGGTCGAAATGATAAGAATCAACTAGGGATTGTAAACAGCGTGCCAGCATCAACCGATGTTACACCAAAAATTCGTCGAATCGCGCTTAAGCCAAAGTCGGGAAACACGGGTGTAACTAAATATGTTGATTTGCCGTCAAACATGACGAATGTGGGTAGCATAACACGCTTGTTGGGTGTCAATATTTATCTTCGTAAAGGTATTTCTATTTCCATTTCTGATCTCAATCTTAATACTCTAAGTTCGGATAAATAAGAAGCGACCCTTTTGAAGAATTTTTGAATATTGACTTGACCTACATTCTGTTATTTTGTGTTCGTGAAGCATGAAATTTAATAAACACCTTCGTTAAAGCAATTCAAGTTGCATACTAAAAATTATAAGCTCAATTTATAACAGAATGAGGACCAGGTCAAAATTCAAAAATTCTTCCAATGGCCGCGTCTTATTTACCCAAACTTAGGGTAATATGAAAATTAATGAATTAATATACTTAATAAACTTATTTAGCATTATCATCTAGAGAAATTTTGGATTTGATTAATGAAAAACTATCATATGCTGATCAAAACGCAATAAATGTGGCATCGCGATTCTTTTCGAAGAACCATATCGGCGATCAAAATTTACAACACGATTATGACTCTAAAATTTCAAATGCTCGCTCACATACTTTTCAATCATTCAATATTAATTTTGCTATCGCCAATGTACATATATATGCCGGTGATTTATTACGCGCCATCGATGCAATCCTTTTACCGGCAAAGTTTTTAGGCGAACAGCATTTCAACGAATTATCGCGAAGTCAAAATTCATTCATAGACGATAGTAGCATTAAAAGTTCAACTAGTATAACACAAAAAATCATAAGAAAAACTTCTAAAAGTAAAAAAGAAGGAAGCGATTATTCGCATTTAAAAGAAAATTCCATTCTGTATTCTTTGGAAAAACCGGCGAAAGCTGATAAATTATCAATATCGACGAATATTGTTGATAATGAAAACTTACAAAATCTTGTCGAATTGTTTAACAGCCTTATCGATCGTATTTGGAATTTGGTTCGAGCTCATCCACAACGAGAAATACAAACTATCGCGATTCTATTAATGCTGCGTGAATGTTTTCCAATTTATCAACGATTGGCAGCGGACACGCATCTTTGTCGTATGCTTGATCCATATGTAAACGAATGTGCGCGTATGACATTACCATTCTCTTTTAATTGCGCGTCACCTGGTCAATCTACGATTTTTGGGACAAATTCTCTGGCTTCACGCTCGTCGGTACGAATTTCCGATATGTGCATTAAGGAGCGACATTCATTTTTTAAAAGCATCAAGCTCGTCACTTTCCTCAAACTAAATTCCCAACAAATACGATTTCGCGCACTTCGTCAAAAATGCGATCTGACAATGGCGAGTCGAAGCCTGCGCTTCTATTCCGATTGTGGACATTACGAGCGCTGTATTGTCGAAAGTGGCGCTGCAAAGTTGAAACTTGCAACACTCAGAAATCGCTTGCGAAAATGTAGTCAATGCATAATGCGCAGTCGTTATGCATCTATTATATCCGGTTCGTCGTCGCACGTTAATAGAAAATAATTTCAAAAATACCTTTTAGTGCGTACCGTAGTTTGCAACTTTACAATTTGCTGCTCTAGGATTCATTGAGTTTATGTTGAGTCTAAGATCTCGCGTGTAGGCCAAAAAACTTGCTGTCTAAGTCTAAACATTTTGAAGAGATGTTTATAATTTTTATTTTATGTCTTCTTTTAGAATGTCTGTATTTATTAAAATTTTGTATAGATGTTAGGTATTTATGAAATTTTGTCAAAAAATTGATGACAAACATGTTATTAAAAAACGGTTTAAAGATTTAGAATTTTTCTATAATCGTAAGAATAAGTTGCAGAATATGCGCAAGAATCATTTGCTAAAAAAATCCATTCTACTTTAAAATTTTTTTGGCCAATCCACACAGCATTAAGCCAAAAGTGTATTACCTATTTGCGTAATATATTGTATATATGTATAATATGTATTATTTACATTTTAGTATTTTCCAAATTGTTGCCTTTTAACATTGTATACATTTGGTGACGATCTCTTACAGGCCTAGTCAAAAAATTATATAAGTGTATTCAAAAATTTGCTTATAAAATTTTTTATTTAAATATTTTTTATGGTAAAAATCGATATTTAAAAAATTTTTTAACAAACATTTTAAAAAGTGAGCTATATTTTTAAGAATATATTCTCATCACTATAGAAAAAGAGACACATTTTTGAAAAAATGCCCTGTGTGGAGTTGATGGTGTTAGATTCGAACACATGGAATAATAAAAAAATAGATAGAAAAAATACTCAATTTAAATTTATGAGTTAAAAAATAAATTAAAACAAATATTACTATTCTACTTATTTAAAAAAATAGTATACACTATTTTATACGATTCTTTCGATCAAAAGAATAGTCTTCACTATTATTATTACAATTACTATTTTTATTCTATTCTAAAAACATGAAAAAATGAATAATAAATATAACAAAATATTTGAAAAATAAAACAATTTCACATGAAAATTTCGAAGAAATTTTTTATCAGGTTGTGCAGTTTGTTCTTCTTCAATCTCCCATTCCCCATGCAAAATTTTGATGACTTACTACATAATTTTTGGACCTGTTTAAACTGAGAAATCGTTTTCATTTTGTCAAAAATATTGCTTAATTAAACAAAACGCAAAAAAGTTTAAAAAACAGCAATTTTATATAAAAATTAGTGATAAAAAAGCAATACAGACTGATCGAAACGTTTTTAAAGAAATGGGCTCCCCATCCAAAAAAAACGTTTTTTAGCGTATCCGGTGGTTATCTTGGATCCTAAGAATGAATCCAAAAATTATATTTTGCAATCAATTTTGACTTATTGTCTGAATATCAAAAAAATTTTTATGATAATTTTTTTATTTGTTTCCTTGAGAAGTTACGTAAAAAAACTTTAAACTAAAGGGTTAACTATTTTTTTCCGATTTTCCAATTTTTCGAAAACTTATATTTTAGGTTGAACCTAAACCTAATTTTTAGACTTATAAAATCAAATTGACCCAACAAAGTTGCACCTAATTAAACCTTAGGTTCTATGAAATGAAACGATTTCGCATGAAAATTTGATGCAGAGGATAAAGTGAAGTAAAGGAGAAGTAAAAGAGCGTTATCAGCTCCGAGGCGGAAGTGAAACATCTCAAAGCACCCAAAAACAATAAATTTACTGTAGTAAAAATTAATTATCAAATAAAATAGAGAAAAAATAAAAAATCGACAAACATTTTTTGTGCCAATTTAAATTAATTTAATTTTAAGCAGTTTGCTACATGATGCGACATTTGGGGACGGACGTCAAAAAGATGCTATAATAGCTTACAACGATTAAAATGAGGCTTAGTTTAAATGTAAAGAAACGAAGTCTAATGGTCTAAGTTCAGTCTAAAATCTGTGTCTGTCCCGAATTGTCCATCTCGAAATTTTTGATCTCGAATTGTCCTTTGCGAACTGTTCCAAATCGGAAATTTGCTTTTTTAAAGTTTTTAAAATTAGGCATGGTTTCAATGAACATGGTGGCACTTCTAGTTCCCCTTGCCAAAATTTCAATGTAAAATGTTTTTATTTATTAATTAGCTCAAAAATCGAAAAAAAATTGTGACCGACATTTTGGTATAAAATTTTGTTCTTCTGTGATATACCAAAAAAATAACTTCTTTTTTCAAAAGTATTTTTTAAGTTTTTCGAAATCAAATTTATTTATTATTAGGTATTTAAATTTAGCCTAAGCTTAAGACTAGGTTTAAGTTAAGCCCAAATATAATTTTTCAAGTCAAAAAACTTAAAAAATGCTATTGAAAAAAGAAGTTATTTTTTTGGGTCCAATATTACAAAAGAACCAAATTTTTTTTTTGAATAATTGTATTCCATAATATATATTTTTTGATATATGTAAATAGATAAATATACACAATATGCATTCGTATAGGTAGAAAATCAACATGAATTTTATGTAGAAAACTGAAGAAAGGTTGTTAGATAGAATTTTAAACGAGGACCGAATACCGCAATTTTGAATTTTTTTTTAATTTTGAAATCAAACCAAAATTTTTTTAGTACTTTAATTTTTAGAAAAATAATTTTGATTCGATTGATTGACTTAAGGCAATGAAATTGTTTTTTTCGAATGTCAAAATTTTTTTGATTAACTATTAATTTGTACAATCATTATTATTTTCTAATTTATCAATTATCAAATTAAATTTAGCTTTTTTATGGACTTGTTTTGGGTTTGTTTGATTTTAGTTTGAGGTATAATAAGTCCGTTAGAGTCATGTTTGTGCCAATAAAATTTTATGATACGATCCTATTTTTCAGTTATTATTATTAGAAGATTTTTTTGCCTACGTGAAATGGATGAATTTCTAATTTAATGAACTTAAAAAAAATTTTATATGCTGTTCATATTGACGAGGATAACTGCAGCACACAGATTTTTTATTAAAATTTTTTTAAATATATCTAAAAGTTTTTTTAATGATTTAGAATTATTTTTTATAAAAAAAACGACTAAAAGGCACCATTTTTACTGCATGTATGTACACTATTTTTAATTTATTATTTTTTACATAAATTACTGACAATTGATTACTTTTTTAAAATCTTTATGACATTGAAGCCGTAACAAATAATAAAAAAAAATCTTTTTTTTAAAAAAAATTAGTTAATCTTAGCTCACTTTTTTTAATATTATGAATACAATTTAGTTGAAAAATGTCCACAAACTTGGAAGAGCTTAAAGACGAAGCCAAGCGTGTCTTCAGACATTTAGCAGTTGACTTTTTGACGAAAAACGTTCCAGAAAACGATATTAGCAGCACATACAAGTACGAAATAAATCGATATTTTATTGGCGATAATATCTGTGCGCCAGCACTATTTAAAAAAGATAAATTAAATGACATTCATTATTAGAAAAATTGACAATTTTTTAATTATCTTATTAATGGTAATGTTAAGTATAATTTTATTAAAATTATTTTTGTTTTAGTATTTCCAATCCGATCGAAGATTCCATGGAATTGATTTCATTGATTGGCGCAAGCGGTGATAGCTTTCCCTCGTATTTGCAGCCGATTTTGTCGCCGGACGACGGCGAAATTATCGGATTTGGCGAGCGCTTCTACGACGAGGAAAAGGAAGAGGGCAACGCCCAGCGTTCCATGTCCATTCGAAGGTTTTTTGAATTTTTTTCTAGAGTTAAGTCAAACAGAGAAGAAACAGACTTTTTTGATATTTGCAATATGAGATTATTATTTTTGTTAAATTAAAATATTGAAAATTAGGACGTTAATTTTGGTTTAGAATTGGAATTTTTTTTAAATTTAATTGTTTATTAATACAAAATAATGGATATATGCAAAAGAAATTTACTTTAGACTGCCAAACACAAAGGCGTTTCACAATTTGCGCGGCAGTTCGATTAACGTTCCGTTTTTGCCCGGCGGATTTGATGAGGAAATGGAGAAACTTTTTTGTCTCTCCGATCGCGAAGAGACGGCCAACGAGGAGGAGGAAAAGTATTTGAATGGCTCGATTATTGGTGGGGATTTTTGTTGTGAATTTTTAGATCTTTAAACTAATTTGAAGAAAAAAAAAACTTAGGATTTTGCTAGTATTTTGTTGCTTTAAAATTTTTAGAAAATATTCAAATACGTTTACAAAATATATTTGACTTTTTCGATATCATCCAATCTCGTATGGCCACTATTGTGACCGTATTGAAGATTAAGCCGATAGAAACGAATGCTAAACTTTTATTTGACCGGATATAATTTCTTTTCATTTATCGCTTTTTTTCATTTCAGAATTGCTCAGCACACCGCCCGGTTTTGACGCGCCGGTGCCGCCGCTTTCGGAGTTGGCGTTGGCCGTCGACGTTCTCCGATCGCCGGTGAAAGATGACGCGACGGCGCCGGCGCCGTCGCTCACGCCGTCGGACGTGCTCAATCATTCGCAGCACATTCTCGGCATGCTCAACTTTATGGACGACGAGTCGGACGCGCCGCCGTCGCCGCCTTCAGCTGGCACGAATTTTATGAACGCAAAAGCGAAAGCCATCGACGCATTCAGCGCGCCGATTGTGCAGCATGACAAGGCTGGTTTGCCAAAAAAAAAAATGACGTTTTATATTTTTTTTTGGCATTATTATTGCAATTATTTTTTAGTCTTCTCAAAATTCGATTGGCACAAATCCGACGGCTTTGAACGCCGACGTCAACATTAAACTTCAGGTCCGTGTGATTTCAAATATATTTTTTATTCAAAAAAAATAATGTCGGAAGAATGAACATTTTCCGTTCTCGTTTAGGAGGCTATTCTAAAAAATACGACTCCCTTGCAAGTCGAGCACGTCGGCAAGGTGAAGCGCCAAGTGGAGATTCGCACCGACGAGAAGTATTTGCACGCGCAAATGATCGATCCGCACAAGCCGGCGCCGAAATTCGCCGAAATGAAAGCGTCGTTGGCGAAAAATGTAAATCATTTATTTGGAAATTAATTTTTTTGACTCCGAAAACTCTTTAAACATTTAAAAACATCGATTTCGTAAATCGGCGAGCTAATCAATTTTATTTTTAGCCAATCAATTTCATATTGACTTGTAAAATTTTCGCAAATTTAAGACGGATATTTTTTCTCTTTCTCTTCTCGATTTTCGAAAGAAATTGGAGTCATTTCGAATTCGAACCGAAATATAGCCGATTCATTTTCGTGGTCTTTAATTTGTATTTGCTTTAGTATTCCTTCGAATTGGATCCATTCCAACAGCATGCGGTCGTCTCGATGGAAGAGGGCAATTCCGTTTTCATTGCCGCGCATACCAGCGCCGGAAAAACGGTTGTGGCCGAGTACGCAATCGCGTTGTGCAAAATTCACAAGACCAGGTTCTTTTACATCTTTTACGAATCTTTGATTGATTGGCTGAAATTGATTAGCGCAAATTTGGACTCTAACGGATCCAAATACAAGTTCAATTGCTTTCTTGGCCTTTTAGTTTATAGTTATGATATGTTAGAATTACTAGATTGACTTAGATCTTTTTATTTGGTAGAAGAAAATTGCTCAAAATGCATTATTTGAAAGCCTATTTTATTATTCTTTTAATTGAGATATTCGATTGCTTGTTGGCATTGACTTAAAGGACGCGTCCAAATGCAAAGAAATTTTGCTCACTCTTTCGCTCATGTTTCGAATTGGCGCCAATTGGAGTTCATTCGCTTTGTATGCGGATCCAAGCGAGTCCAAATTTTGTCTATCGAATCCGTTGGGGTCCAAATTTTGTGCTGCCCACTTTTATGAAACTGAAATAAAGGCGGGCACAAAATTTGGACCCCAAAGAATCCGCATAAAACAGAATGAACTCATTGGCACCAATATTATTAGACTATCCGAATTACCCTAATTTCGCGTGTATAAGGCCGGGTGTTTTGAACCAAATTTAAATTGGCGCCAATGAGTTCATTCTGTTGTATCGGATCTGTTGGGGTCCAAATTTTGTGCCCGCCTTTGTCTCGGTTTGATAAAAGTGGGCAAAAAATTTGGACTCGCTTGGATCCAACACCAACAGAATGAACTCATTGGCTTCAATTTAAATTTAGCTCAAAACACCCGCGGCTTATGCACGCGAAATTAGGGTATATATCCCTTTGGGGTCCAAATTTTGTGCCCGCCTTCGTTTCAGTTTCATAAAGGTGGGCAGCACAAAATTTGGACTCGCTTGGATCCGCATACAAAACGAATGAACTCCAATTGGCGCCAATTCAAAACATGAGAAAAAGAATGAGCAAAATTTCTTTGCATTTGGACGCGTACTTTAATACATTTAAATTTATTTTAATTTATTTTTGACGAGGTTTAGACATTTAAAAAAAAAAAAGAGAAACGAACATATATTCAATCTTCAATCATAAGACTATATTCAATCTTACGGGCATATTTTCAGTTTATATTTTAATTTCTTTTCATTTATTGCTTCATGCGTTTTAGGGTCATTTATACGTCACCGATTAAGGCGCTTTCCAATCAGAAGTATCGCGACTTTAAGCTAACCTTTGACGACGTCGGACTCGTCACCGGCGACATTCAGCTGAACACTGACGCGTTTTGTCTTATTATGACGACGGAAATTCTTCGCTCGATGATCTACAACGGATCGGAGGTGATCCGCGAGTTGGAGTGGGTCATTTTCGACGAAGTCCACTACATCAACGACGCCGAGGCGCGTGATTTGTGTTTAAAAATCTTTAAAAAAAAACAAAAATAATAATTATTTGTTTAAAAAGTTAGTTTTTTAAATGATATTTATATTTTAATAATTATATGCATATGTTTGAGCAAATGCATATAAATTTATTATTTATTTTAATGCTGCTTTCTTGTATTGAATATGGACGGCCAATTTTTGACATATACCCTAATTTCGCGTGTATAAGGCCGGGTTTTTTAAGCTAAATTTAAATTTGCGCCAATGAGCTCATTCGTTTTGTATGAGATCCCTTCGGGGTCCAAACTTTGTACCAGCCTTCATTTTAGTTTTATAAAAATGGGCACAAAATTTGGACTCGCTTGATCCGCATACAACAGAATGAACTCGTTGGCGCCAATTTAAATTTGGCTCAAAACACCCGCGGTCTTATACACGCAAAATTAGGGTATTTAAAACCAAAGGGCTTTAAAAATTAGGGTACAAGTTGTTATAATTTAAAAAAAATTTGCAGTTGTGTTACACAAATTATTTGCTCTACATATGAATTTGATTTTAAATTATTTCAGCGAGGCTACGTTTGGGAAGAAATTTTGATTATGTTGCCGTCACACGTGAAGATTGTAATGCTTAGTGCGACGGTGCCGAATTGCATGGAGTTCGCCGACTGGGTCGGGTGAGAACTTTACACATTTTGAATGTTTAAAAGATACTTGGTACGTGAAGGCTCCAGATCAATCCTCGCCCGTTGGAAATGACCGTGGACTAATCATTTCGCGGGTTTGGATGAGAGCCATCCAGCCATCCAAATATCGACTGGTTTGCTCGGCGGTATGGAGCTGATGCAGCTTATACAAGGTCTGGTCAGCTGTGCAGATTAATCTTCCTCCGTTAGGAAATGATTTTGGAACTTTGCGGGTTCTGAATGAAGGCCATCCAAATATCGGCTATTTTGCCAGGCATAAGTGTGCGGTATCGCTGAAACATGCGGTATGAAGCTGATGCGGCTTATGTAATGCCTGGTCAGCACCGCCACGTATCACATCCACACTGTGCAATATGGTACCTATTGTCCATCCAAATATGGAAGATACTTAAATTGGGTCGGAGCTAGAACTGAACTTCGTCTCAAGCAAAGTGAAACCTATCGCACAACCACTAGGCCCACTGCTCCCCTAAAAAAGACCTATTATTATTTTATTGTGACCTGTTTTTTAGACGCATTAAAAATCGTAAAATCAATGTGATTCAGACGCTAATGCGTCCCGTGCCGCTGGAACATTATTTGTATACGGGCAAGGACGGTAAAACGAAGAATGACATGTTTCTTGTGTTGAATAAGGACAGCGAATTTTTGACATATAAGTTGGTCTTCTTTCTTCAAATAATTTGATTGAATTAATGAGTTTAATTATGTGTTCACAAATGGTTCTTACAAACGTTTTCTTTTTTTCAAGCATTAAATTTATAATTTCATGGTTTAAATCAGGGTTGCCAGGTTGTTCTTTTTAGAAAGATTTGTTCTTTTTTTTGAGGGGGTCTGTTTTTTTTTATTTTTTGTTCTTTTCCATTTTTTTTTTCTTTTTTCCATGAAGAATGGCTCTCTTAGACACAGGATCAGGAGTTCCGAGAAGTATTAATTGCTGAGAGAATAAAGAATCTGACCCGAAAAGTTAACGAAATAGACCAATTTAGATATTTTTAGAAAAATCTTTTTTGTTGTTGGAAATTATCAATAAAATATTTTTTTGCGTGCCCAGCATTCTTTTTTATTTGATTTTCATCTGGCAACCCTGCATTAAATTTATATCACTTATTTAATTTTTGGTTTATTGAACTTATTTTATATTCAATTTGACTTCTTCTTTTCAATTCATTTAAAAAAATCAAAGCAAAAATCGTTAACTTTAGCTATAAAAAAGCGATTGAGGCAAAAAGAAGGGCTCCGCTAAGAACCCACAGCCCGATCGGCGTCAATACGCGCACGCTAATGTAAATGCTAAATTTCATCAAATTTAATCATATATTAAATACAAAGCAAATTGCGTTATTCAGGATCGCAACATCTACATCAACCTGATCAATCATTTAAAGGGCAAGGATCTTTTGCCGATGGTTGTGTTTGTGTTTTCGAGAAAGCGCTGCGATCAGGCCGCCACACTGCTTCAATCCATCGATTTGACGTCGGCGAGAGAAAAGTCGGAGATCCACAAGTTCTACACAAAGTGCATGGATCGTCTCAAGGGCTCGGATCGGCTTTTGCCGCAGGTGGACAAAAAGCTTTTTAAAAAATTTATTATTGAGTCCAGCTAAACAATTTGTTATTGATTTTGAGTGTAGAAAAAGCTATGACTTTAAGTTAATCTAACAATTTAACTTATATAAAGTTAAGACTTTGTTCTTGTTTTTTGCGTTTCATGTTTCACGTTTCTTGTTTAACTTTTTTTTTAATAATAATAATAATTTATTGGACAAACAGGTGCTATAGCAGGGTTGCCAGATGAAAATAAAATAAAAAAGAACGCTGGGCACGAAAAAAATATTTTATTGATACGATACTAAATTCGATTATATTGTTCTTTCTTGTTGAATTTGAAGGTATAAATCGATGTATGCTATATGTAGGAAGTGCATTGTCAATTGTTTCATTACTACATATACGTATTTTCCCGGCTATATACGTATTCTTCCCGGTCATTTACGTATTTTCCCGGTCATATACGTATTTTCCCGGTCATATACGTATTTTCCCGGTCATATACGTTTCTTCCCAGTCATATACGTTTTTCCCGCATATACCCGTAGTTTTCCCGGCCATATACGTTTCTTCCCGGTCATATACGTTTCTTCCCGGTCATATACGTATTTTCTCGGCCATATACGTTTCTTCCCGGTCATATACGTTTCTTCCCGGCCATATACGTATCTTTATATAAGAAAACAAAATTTAGATGAATGTGAAAAAAATATGGCCAAGAAAATACGTATATGACTGGAAAAATACGTATATGGCCGTGCAACATATTTTCTCGTAACTTATATACAAAGTAATTAATAATAATAATAATTTATTGGACAAACAGGTGCTATAGGTACACGAGTCAAATACAACAGTTTAATAATTACAATGATAAAAACTTTTGGTTTAATTGGCTACAAACAAGAAAAAGAAATAAAAATACAATCATTCGAAAATAATTTCTTCGCCATAAGCCCCTGGGTTTTGGGACCCAAAGCTTATTTGTTTAACCTAAAGCTTATTTGTTTCTGATTTTATAGCTTCTCCTAATGCAAGAACATTGTAAGCGCGGCTTCGCCGTGCATCACTCCGGCATTCTGCCCATAATCAAAGAGGTGGTCGAGCTGTTGTTTCAACGCGGTCTCGTGAAAATTCTTTTTGCCACCGAAACCTTCGCAATGGGCGTGAATATGCCGGCGCGAACCGTCGTTTTTGACACCATCGAAAAGTTTGACGGCAACACGCGCCGCTTCTTAAACTCCACCGAATATGTGCAGGTTTGTGCTCATTTGTTTAAAAAAACTAGAAATGCGCCTCCACATACGTGGCGAACATAAACTATTTTATAAGTAAAAGCGCTTTGTCCGTTCCACCGAAAAATATTTGAATATTGATCGCGCCCGCCGCATACGCGGCGTTTATACACCCCTTAAAATATTTGGCGTCGCCGCATAGTCAGGATTAAAAAATTACCTCGATTTTAGGATTCCCCACACTTACCCAATATTCCACTTTAATCTCGAAAAATTTTTTTCAGTTTACGGTTTGACGTAAACTGATTACGCAATTGCATTATCAGAATATCACAAAAAGTATCATACATTAATATTTTTGCTTTGAAACAGCTTAAATAAACGTTTTTTAATGGTTTATTCTTTTATTAGATGGCCGGACGTGCGGGACGCCGCGGCTTGGACTCTACGGGCACCGTGATCATTATCTCTAAGGGTCCCGAACCGCCGGAATTGCTTTGTCTAACCAACATGTTGATGGTAATTTTATTGCTTTGTTCTTATTGGGTTGTGAAGAAAGTTCATGGAGTTTTTATTTGTCGATCGGGTCTTTTTTCAGTCGAATAGCCTCATTCACGCGGTCCTTGTAGAGGTCCTTGCCGACCGTGGGGTTCCTTTTGAGCATTTCCCAGTGCACCACGCCTTCCCAATGTCCCACCAAACGCAAAACATGTCCTTTTTTGGGTGGAGATCTCGGAGGTATAATTTTCGCCATTTTTGAGCTCCGCATTTGTGTGCAATAGACACGCCTAAGACTCCTTCTCCATGCACACGCTGCATATGATCCGAGCGTCTTCGGCAGCTTTTTGACCTCGGTGAAAAGCGAAGAAAAACAGGTGTCGAAAATGCTGATTTTTGCCTCCTTGATAGTTCATTTCTGAGCCTGACAAATGATGAAAAATTAAATTATTCAAAAAAATCAAAATCACCGTTTGTAGAGCAGAGGAAGAGCTTCATCAAATGAATATACAGGGTGACACAAAAGTTCCCACACACATATTTTTAACAATAACTTTTTTATTAAGCAAAAAATATAACAACAAAAAATAAATTAAAAAGCAAACGAAATTCTCTACAACTTTCATTTTAAACTATTTTCAAAATTTCCGCCTTCTAATGCCACACAAGCTTCGAGACGCTTCCTAAAATTTTTGATGATGGTCGATAGTTTTTCGTTTGAAATTTGATCCCATGCTCGTTGGAGAGATGATTTCAAAGATTCTATCGTTTTGTGTTGGATAGAGCATGCTTTTTGCTCCAAAATCCAACTCGCCGGATCTTAATCCTATGTATTTCTCAATTTGGTCAATTTTGGAGTAAAAAGAATGCTCTATCCAACACAAAACGATAGAATCTTTGAAATCATCTCTCCAACAAGCATGGGATCAAATTTCAAACAAAAAACTATCGACCATCGTCAAAAATTTTAGGAAGCGTCTCGAAGCTTTAGAAGGCGGAAATTTTGAAAATAGTTTAAAATGAAAGTTGTAGAGAATTTCGTTTGCTTTTTAATTTATTTTTTGTTGTTATATTTTTTTGCTTAATAAAAAAGTTATTGTTAAAAATATGTGTGCGGGAACTTTTGTGTCACCCTGTATACACTTTGCTAAACAGCAAACAAATCGTTGTGAAACACAAGAAAATATGAACTTTCTTTACAACCCAATATTATGAATAGCAGTTTAAATGAATACACTTTTTTCTTTTAGGGAAAACCCATTCATCTAGAATCGCGTTTTCGAATCACCTACGGAATGATTCTCAACTTGTTGCGCGTGGAGCAGTTGCGCATTGAGGATATGCTTCAGCGCTCGTTTGTTGAACGCAATTCTCTACGTCTCATGTCGTCGCGAAAGGAGAAACTTCAAGAGGTATATTCTCATTTTTATAATTGCTTTTAGAATATCTCCTAAAATATCCTATATATAAAGAGAGATGCTTTTTTTGCGAGATTAATGAAAAAAATAATGAAGAATGACTTATTCGTTTCTTTACTTAATAAATAGCTTTTTAAGAGACAAAAAAGTTATCGCTATTTTTTTAAATCAATTGTTTAAAATCATTGTTATTTATTTGTAAAAAACATTATGAGCATCGAATTTTATTCACGATTTTGTCTTAAAAATTGCTTAAGTATAAAGCAGAGATGTGGCGGAAATAAATTCGAGATTTTGGAATTCAGAATTCCGATAAAATTTCGAAAATCGAAAAATTGGTAGGGAAAAATTGCCAAAAGTCGAAAATCGGAACAAATAATAAAAAATTTTTTTTTTAAATCTTCAAATGAAAATTGAGGCAATTGATTAGAAGATGACTGAAAAATTCGGCGACTTTTTTCGATTTTATTAGTCCATGAACAAGACAATTTTCATTGTTTTATAAATTTTTTAAAATTTCCATCTTTTTCACATATTTTTGTAAATTTTTCAGTCAATTTTAGAAAATTTTTTAAAATAGCTTAAGCTTTTTTTTTAAATTGATCATATTCAACCAGCCTATAGTTCCGAAATTACCAATTACATTTTTTCGGAAATCTGTAGGGAAAAATCGTCAGAAATTGGAACTTTTCGACATCCCTGGTATAAAGCACAAATTTTTTTATTTAGAAAAAAAATTTATTTTGAAAAAATTACTGGGCCTACAAACCCACTTACTTTAAAAAAGTTTTTACGACGAACGGGAGGGAAGGTCAAAGGTCCTATTCCCATATATGAACTGTTAACGATTGTTCTTAACTATTAACTCTATAATTATCGAATTCAGCATAATTTTGTCTTAAAAATTGTCTTTTGTGTAAGCACAAATTTAATGAGTATTAAAATATACTAGAGTTGTAAATTTTTTAAAATTTCCATTTTTTTCACATATTTTTGTAAATTTTTTAGTCAATTTTAGAAAATTTTTTAAAATAACTTAAGTTTTTTTAAATTGATCATATTCAGCCGGCCTATAGTTTCGAAATTACCGAAATTGCCAAAATATACTAGAGTTTTGAAAAAAGGTTTTGTTATTTTGTATTTGGATTACCCTAATTTCGCGTGTATAAGGCCGGGTGTTTGAGCCAAATTTAAATTTGCGTAATGAGTTCATTCTGTTGTATCGGATCCGTTGGGGTCCAAATTTCGTGCCCGCCTTCGTTTCATAAAAAAAGTGGGCACAAATTTGGACTTGCTTAGATCCAAACAACACAGAATGAACATGAATCCATTGGCGCTAATTTAAATTCGGCATTTTTTCCTCTCGTATAATTTCAGGCGTTAAAATATTTATTTTTATATTAATTTCACGAATATCCTAATTTCTCATGTATAAGGCCGGGTGTTTTGAGCCAAATTTAAATTTGCGCCAATTGGAGTTCATCCTGTTGTATCGGATCTGTTGGGCTCCAAATTTTGTGCTCGCCTTTGTCTCGGTTTCATAAAAGTGGGCAGCACAAAATTTGGACTCGCTTGGATCCCATACAACAGAATGAACGCAATGGCGCCAATTTAAATTTGGTTTAAAACATCCGGCCTTATAGACGCGAAATTAGGGTAATCATAAATAAATATTTACAATATATTGAAACATGTATTAATTTTATGAAATTTCAGCTTGCCGACGAGATTCGCCGCCTGCCGACCATTCAATGCGCGCTGTGTATGCCGTCGTCTGGCACCACAGCGGCTAGCTCCATCGAATCTAGCTATTCATCACCGCTTGTTGCTTCCAAATCGCCAATTTTGCCGCCGTCGACGCGGTTCGCCGCCTCTACCTCGATTGTCGACTATTTCGAGACGCTGCGTTTGTACACGTCCAAAATGACGACGCTCTGGCCGGAGTTGATAAGGCACGGCGTCGATCGACTCTTCAATCCGGGACGTGTGCTCATCATTAACTATCCGCAACTCGATCTCTACGGACGCGTTGCCGTGCTCTTGCAGGCATGCGAAATTTTACTATAATATAGCAAATGAATGATTTTGTAAAAATATTTAAACACTTAATTTGGCAATTTAAAATAAAAAGCCGTTAATCTCTTTTTCTAGCATGGTTGCTTATTGTTGCAACGTTTCTGGTTTTTTAGTCGAAATTAAACTTTCTTTTTGACTTACCTTAATTTCGCGTTTATAAGGGGCCTGATGTTTTGAGCCAAATTTAAATTGGCGCCAACGAGTTCATTCTGTTGTATGCGGATCCGTTGGGGTCCAGACTTTGTGCCCACTTTTGTCTCGGTCTCGTCTCGAAGCGAATTCATTCTTCAATTTTTTTGTGTATAAGGCCGCGGGTGTTTTAAGCCAAATTTAAATTGGCGCCAACGAGTTTTTCTGTTGTATCGGATCCGTTGGGGTCCAAATTTTGTGCACACTTTTATGAAATCGAGACAAAGGCGGGCACAAAATTTGGACTTCCAACGGATTTGCATACAAAACGAATGAACTCATCGGCGCCAATTTAAATTTGGCTCAAAACACCCGCGGCTTATACACGCGGAATTAGGATAATTACATTCAAAGATATTATGAAAACAAAATAGCAAAAAATTTGGATTCGCTTGGATCCCTAGAACAGAATGAACTCGTTGGCGCAAAATACCCGGCCTTATACACAGAGAATAAAGGGATCCGATGCAACAGAATGAACTCATTGGCGCCAATTTAAATTTAGCTCAAAACGCCCGGCTTTATACACGCGGAATTAGAATAATTGTAAAGAAAAATTAATTCCAGGGACGACAATTTGACGAGAACTCTTTCCATATCACCGTTCTTATCGCTTCCAATCGAGAGTTCGCCGAGAAGGCACCACAAAAATTGAAGGCATTTGAACGTCTTTCGCCGGAGGTTTTTCTTTGTTTATATAAGCCAATAATAAATGGTTCATTACCAGTTATTAAACGCATATATTAATTCATTTATTAATTATTTTAAGGAGCGTAAATGGTATTTGGAGTCGAAGCTTTTAACGCATTCGGCTGTCAACGGACTCGAGGCGATTACAGCGCCGCCGATGGGCGCGCCCTTAACGCATTCTGCATTTGATCGACATTCCTTCTACGTGCTCGAGCGCATCAGTCTGGCGAATTTGTCGGCTATTTGCAAGCAAAGCGTCAAGGTTTTCGACGTCGATGCTATCATACACGAATTCCAGGGGCTGAAACGCATGAACAGGTTCGTTTAAGTTCGAAAAAGGATTCTTATAATGATTGTGCTTTAAATCTGTTGTGACGGAGTTATAAGAAGAAATTCTAAGTACGTGATCAAGATCCGTGTAGCTTAGTCGGTAGAGCAGCGCTCCGGTGGTTAAGCGTTGGTCGCGGGTTCAATTCCCGCCACGTAAGTCACCTTTTTCACATACACAACAATTTATAAGAAGAAATTCGAAGTATGCGATCAAGGTCCGTATAGCTCAGTCGGTAGAGCAGCGCTCCGGTTAAGCGTTGGTCGCGGGTTCAAGTCCTGCCACGGAAAGCACCTTTTTCACATACACAACAAAATCTTATCGAGTTGCTTGCCCTAGCCCATACTCAAGTCTAAAGATTTTCTCATTCTCTCGAAACGATGAATGCATGATTTTTATGTTATAGAGACTCGTCGCCGACAAACCTTTTACGCAACATAGTCACGCAAATCAATCATTTGTCCGAGATGTGGATAAACGCACCAGCGCCGAGTAGCGTCGTCGGCGTTGCGGATGGCGGCAACGTGAAGCCGATCTACGTTGTCGGCAAGGATATTGTAAAGACGGAAATCAAGTTGCATTACGCGATTAATGAGGCACGTGAGTTGCGCGTACAGCTTATGGACGTCAACCATTTTCCCTGTCAGACGTGTCCGTTATTTGCCGAGCATGTATGTTTAAAAAAAATTAAAATGAAAACAATGATTGACCATACACCATAAGTTTCCACGTATAAGCAAAGCGGCCGTTCGACGAATTTTCGAATTTTTGACTCGGTCTTCATTCCGTCATTTTGTCTCTCTTAAGCGTAAAATTTAATGAGTACCTTCATTAAAGCAGTAATAAAATCAGGGTTGCCAGATGAAAATAAAATAAAAAAACGCTGGGCACGAAAAAAATATTTTATTGATAATTTCCAACAACAAAAAAGATTTTTCTAAAAATATCTAAATTGGTCTATTTCGTTAACTTTTCGGGTCAGATTCTTTATTCTCTCAGCAATTAATACTTCTCGGAACTCCTGATCCTGTGTCTAAGAGAGCCATTCTTCATGGAAAAAAAGAACAAAAAATAAAAAAAGAACAAAAAATAAAAAAAGAACAGACCTCCTCAAAACAAAAGAACAAATCTTTTTAAAAAGGACATCTGGCAACCCTGAATAAAATAATAAATTGAAGCAGACCCAACCTGCAGGTGCCGGAACCATTTTAAAGAGTCAAGTCACTCCGGAGCCAGTTCATTTAAAAGACTCAGGAGCCGGCTCCGAAGTTATTTAAATAAAGTGGCGCCGCAATAAAAGTGACTTTAATATGAAATTTGTCGATAAAACTGTTTCAGACACGTATTATTGTTATAGTTACATTTATTTTTCTCTATTTAAAAGTTATTCCAAGGTAGTTTCGGAGTCATCGCAGTCATATTGGAGCCGGCTTCGGAGCCGGAACCATTTTAAAGAGTGAAGTCACCACACTGATGACAACATTAAAAATTAAATAAATTAACGAATTAGTTTATTTCGTAAATTTTTTGGAACAAATAGCATCAAAACGAGCTAGATATACTTATTACCTTAAAATAATAACAAGAAAATACACTTTCGAATATTTTTCTTGTTTTAATTAATTTGCTAAAAAAGCATACTCCAAGTCCGTGTAAATAAGACGCGGCTGTTCGACGAATTTTTGAATATTGACTTGGCCTTCATTCGATTATTTTGTGTCTGTTATGCATAAAAATGATTCATTGAAGCAGGCCCAACCTGCAGGTTTAAAAATTATGCGCGCTCAATTTTGTTTAGAACAGAATGAAGACTCAAGTTAAAATTCAAAAATTCGTCACGGCTTATACGCCAGAGGAACTTAGGGTAATTTGAGTCTATTTACCCTAATTTCGCGTGTATAAAACCCTAATGTTTTAAACCCTAAATTGGCGTCAATGAGTTCATTCTGTTGTATCGGAATCCAATCGAGTCCAAATTTTGTGCTGCCCACTTTTATGAAACCGAGGCGGGCGCAAAATTTGGACCCCTTCCCCTTCCAACGGATCCGATACGAACAGAATGAACTCAATGGCGCGAATTTAAATTTGGCTCAGAACACCCGCGCCCTTATACACACGAAATTAGGGTATTTGAAAACTCATATTCACCAATTAAAATTTTTCTATATCTGTTTATTTTTTCTTTTAGTTCAGTAAGTTGTTGAAGCGCGTGGAGTTGGAAGAACGCCGACGTTTGCTAGCCTATCAGACCTCGTCGGAGGGATTGCTTATGTCGCGTGACTATGCCGATCGTTTGGCTGTGCTGAAGGCGCTCGATTATGTGGACAAGAACAATATGACCGGACTCAAGGGCAAAGTGGCCTGTGAGATTAATCACCAGGTCTGTTCATATTTCAGCATAACTAGTCAATTCAAATAAAAACGTCGATTAATTTTCGCAGGAATTGCTCATCACTGAGCTCATGCTTGAGAACAAATTCGAGGGCTTGTCCTGTCCGGAAATCGCGGCGCTTTTTTCACCGTTGACGTGCAAGATTGCGGGCGGCGCGAAGGCATCCAGTTCGTCGATGAGCGGCACGCACGGCACGACGGCCGCGTCGTCCAACATTCGAATTGTGCCGGCGACGTCGTCGTCGGAATGCGGCGACAATCCATTGCCAGAATCCATTGCCATTGCCAATCCATTGCCATTGCCGGAAAACAATCTTCTCGAATCCATCGACGAGAATGTGCCGAACGTCGAAAATGGCAACGGTAGTTGCATTATTTCGGCCGAAAAGAATGGCAAAAAGAAAGGAATAACAAGCAGCCGGAGGTGGAAAGAGCGCCGGCCGGTGTCATTGAACAGGTGCGAAAAAATTCTCTCATCCAACCTCTTTTCGAATTTCATATAAATAGAAAATTGCAGCTCAAAAACAATCTGATCGATGTAGCTCTTCGCATAGACGCCACTCAACAGAATTATAACGTCCACACTTTCGTATCCAACGAACTCAGCTATGGACTTATGGAAGTGGCCTATCAATGGGCCAATGGAATGGTTAGATTTTTTGAGTATGATTTCGCGTCTGATTTCGCGTCTATAAGGCCGGATGCTTTGAGCTGAATTTAAATTGTCGCCTATGAGTTCATTCTGTTGAATTGAATCCAAGCGAGTCCAAATTTTGTGCCCACTTTTATGAAACTGAAACGAAGACAGGCGCAAAATTTAGACCCCAATTGGCACAAAATTTGGACTCTCTTGAATCCGATACAACAGAATGAACTCATTGGCGCCATTTCAAATTTGGCTCAAAACACCCGGCCTTATACACGCGAAATTAGGGTAATTGATCCTTTAAGCTAGCTTAATAAATTATACAGCTTAATAAATTATCTGTTGTATGGGGGTCCATCCGTTGGGGGGTCCAAATTTTTGGGCACAAAATTTTGGCCACTGGATTTAGAATTTAATTCTCTATTGAATGCTTTTTGAACCAAGTTTAAATTGGCGCCAATGGGTTTATTCTTTTGTATGCGGATCCCTTCGGAGTCCAAATTTTGTGCCCACTTTTATGAAACCGAGACAAAGGCGGGCACAAAATTTGGACCCCAAAGGATCCGCATACAAAACGAATGAACTTATTGGCTCAAAACACGCGGCGGCCTTATACACGCAAATTCGAGTAATTGGGGTTGTGCTATTATTGCAGGTTCAATTTTAATTATAATGTTTCATTTTTGCAAGAAATCTATTTTTTTTCACTACGATTTTTAGCCGTTCTCGGATATCATGAAGTTGACGGACGCTCAGGAGGGCATAATTGTACGCTGCATTCAGCGTCTTGACGAAGTCTTAAAAGATGTACGCAAAGCCGCGCGAATCGTCGGCAATCCCGACCTTTATGAAAAAATGGAAGCCACCAGCGCGGCAATTAAGCGTGACATTGTATTTGCGGCCAGTCTTTACACAATTGAAGAATAATAATTATGGCGCCCTCGTATAATAAATGTGACTAATGTGAAATGTAGTGATACATACTACTCTTTTTTTGTATCGCCACGTTTATGAGCATGACCATAGATCTTTAAGTTGACGAATTTTTAAAGTGCCATACCCAGAAAATTCCTCAAGTACATTTTAGCTTACCATCGCTGATAAAATGTTTTTTCTGCTATTAATTTTTGAAAATTTCTTTTTCATAAAGCTTTCACGTGAATTCGTGTGATCATGTTTGAGCCTTTGCCAAATTTGAATCCGAACCTTTAAAAAAAACGCAAAAATATCTGTAAATTTAACTTTTTTAAAAACAATTCATTATTACTATTTTTGTTACCGATGAAACTAGTTGAAGATTTTTCCTGTTAAAAATGTAACATTGCTTTCTTTGTGAAACCGAATTGAAAAAGCAAACCGGAATGTTCTAATTTGGCAAATACGACTAGAACATGTACAATTTCTGATTTATATTGAGCAAGGCGACAATTTGTTTTTTCCTCCTTTTTTATATTATTTTTTATGCTTCTGTGTAATATATAATAATAATTTTCAATATAGGACGTAAAATATTAGGCTGGAAAGAATCTGACACCTCATTTTTATTTTTTTCGTAACATTGTTGATAATCAATATCAATCTATAATATAATCATCATTATTACTCAAGACCTTTGTCCAACGATTGGGCAAATCATTAATCCCTTTCTTCCAGAATTCCGCTTTCTGTAGATCGAAAAAGTTTCGGGCCCCCATTTTCAGTTGGTCGACATCGGCGAAGGTTTTATCGTGCATGTATTGTTTTAGAGCGAAGAATAAATGGTAGTCAGATGACGCAATGGCCGGCGAATATGTTGCTGTATCCCAGCCAAGCTTCATCAATTTTTGGCGAGTGATTGTTGCGATATAAGGACGAGCGTTGTCGTGTCGGACATCGACACGTCTTTAACGCTTTTTTCGAATTACTTTAGCCAATTTTTGAAGCTGATCCGCGTAAACGGTAACTGTTACACTCATCTGCTCTTTTATAAATTCATAGTAGAGCATTCCTTCGGAGTCCCACCAGCAGGACAACATAACCTTTCTACAATGCAGGTTGGTCGCGTTGGCGGGTTTTCTCCTCGCGGAAGCCAGACAGCTCCACGCGCGTTGTTCTCGTACTTGATCCACGTTTCGTCACCAGTTGGAATATGTCTTCCTGTTGGAGGAGAGACTGACAGATGGTAACACGCGCCGCTTTATTGGTGCCGCTCAGATGGTGCGGTATCCATTGTGCCAGGATTTTTCTGTAACCAACAGCGTGGGGCGATTTTTAATGGTTGTGTGACTACACCCGAGAGCCGTCGCTAAGTCTCTAGTATTTGTATCCGGATTCTCGTTGATGCTGCTGCGGAAGACGTCGTCGCCGAGGCCCTATATGAGGCTTGTCGTCGAGTGCCTTATCTCCTTTTCGAAAGCGATTGAACCAAGTATTAACAGTCGTATGGGTAACGGTGTCTGGCCCAAAGATATCGCATATGTTTCCAGTTGTGGCCCGTGCGCTATGGCCAAGGCGTCGCTTGTGAAAGATGATTGCCTGAATTTGTTGTTTGTTAATTGAAGTCACAGCTAGCTTGCTGCAGCATCCTTATGTATCTTTAAGTGAGAAACGCATGGAAATTTCTAAAAGATTCTACCATCCACCAGACTTGAAAATGTTTCAGTAAGAAAAAAATTTTTTTTGTCTTAAGTGTGAAGAGAATTTCTTTCCAGCCTAATATTATTTATGTATATTTTTTGTAATCTTTTGCTAGATATTTGAGATTTCTTCGAGATATTTATTATATTTTCGTTATGTGATATTTTTCCCATTTCTATTTATGTATATTATGTTTACTATAATAATTGTTTAAATAATGCCTCAGAAGAATTGTATTATCTATCGTGGCTGATATCGCGGCTATATGCAGATTCGATTGTGTGAAATTTTCATTTTTTTCCCACGATCAAAATTTCCAGCCTTCCCATTATTGCGCTGCATTACCGCGATATGTATCATATTGCTGACACATCAATGATTGAAAAATACTGGATAATTAAATATTTAATTAGCATATAGCATAGGATAGCATTCTTGTTAAAAATGTGATACTACCACCAAAAAAAAATTGTTAATTGTAATATGACGTTTGCTCTCTTAATAAAGTATGTTAAAATTATTCTTTGAATTAATATCCCTGGGAAAATTTTTAGTTGGTTAAACAACATTTGAATCTTTTAAACATAGTTTTGGGTTCGAGTAGGAACCTTTTTGAAATAAAAACAGCATGTAAGCCAATATGGGGAGTCTGAAAATTGAATTGATTTTTTTAATTCGAGTTGGGTAAGACCCTAGACGTTATTATTCCAACGTTTTTAGGCGGCGAGACTATCCTGCAAACATTTCAAAAATAGGTTTTGAAGAGCCGCAAGGCATACAGCTGCCAAGAATTTACGAATTTCCTAATTAACTAGCGGTACATTCGCCTATTTTCAACATTTATTTCTGAAGAGCAAAAAGTTTTAAGAAAATCAATTTTTCAGCTATTGGATCCAGAATTTAGGAAGTTTCAGAACTTGTTACAATTGGAATTCGACTACACACTCATCATAAATCAACGGAATTTTCGCTCGAGTAATTATAAAATAAACTTAACAATATTTATTATTATTGAAAGAAATTATTATAAGCTCCAGAATCGAGAGATCAGAGCAGAAAGATTTGGAATATTTTTTTTTTTGCTAACGAAAAAAGAGAAAGAGAACGAAAGATGAAAAAAAACAATCGAAAAAAATTTTTTTCTTTTAAAAATTAAGCGTTCACGCGGCGCGTGCCAAACAACTCGCTGTCGTAATAGCCGAGCGCTTCGTTGATGTTTTCGTACGTCGAGTTGGCGTCATCGTGCTCCGAGGACTGCCTGAAAAACATGGGAGAAATTCGCTTTTTTTAAATTTTAGCGTTGGAAACATTTCTACTACAGTCAAGCCTCTCGATCTAATGACACCTAGGCTCGGTCCCGACGAAAACCTAACGTAAAAACCTTCTTTCAATGACAGTTGTAAGGAATCCAAACCTCGATCCAATGACACCCATTGCGCTCAGCTAGCCATTTTTTTACCTTGGTGTCGTAAACTTGGGTTTACGAAATTTCTTTTTAAATTCAAATTTTCTTTTCGCTCATCTCTTCTATGCGCATTATGTCCAAATTTGCGTTGGAAACGTTTTGAAATAGGTCGAAAGCGGACAAAATAATACAATTGCACTTACATGTACTTGTTGTAGAGCTTACGACCGCGCTCCGCATAGCGCAAAGCGACGAAGACCGGCGTCGGCAACGACGTCGGCATGTTGACAATCTGATGGCCGTAGCAGAGCGCGTACGTGAACTGCTCAATGTCCTTCAGCGTGTACGGCGACTCGTTGACGAGCACGGTGTAACGCGGAGTACGCGCAGTACCCTAGAAAATGAGGGGGAAAAAAGTCAGAAATTCTCAATGGAAGAAGAAAACACGGCAATGCGGTGCGAAGGGGCCCGATGAAGGGTTCCGAAAATGTGCACACCTGAAGCGCACGATGCGAGTTCAAGTAGAATTCGCACAGATTCGGATGCACAATGCTATGGTCGACGACGAGGCCGGGCTTGACGTTCTGGTCGGGCGGCTTGGCGCCTGCATCCACCTGAAAAGCGGGCAATGCACGTGAGAAAATTTCGGCGTCAAATATATGCGAATTCAATCATCATAACACGTTGGAATGGGAAGCGGGAAGAGAGGAGGCCGGCTTCACAACCGGCCCACTTACATCTGCCGGAACGAATCGGATGCTTTGCAACTTGTTCGGAATAACGACGACCAAATTGGCGTTGCAATCCAACTTCTTCATCGTCGACTTGATAAGCGGAATTTCGAGACGCAAAATCTAGAAGAAGAAGAAGAAAAAAAACGTTTCTCTTCGTCCGATTGGAGTAGTAAAAAATTCAAAAATAACAATTGGTACAAGATTTGCCTTGTTTTTTTTAAATTTTATAGTCATTTCCTGAATTGCTTTTAAGGCAATTCAAATTTGTGAATGGGTTATTTGAACTGAGGCCGGCTGTCGGCCCGGTTTTTTCCACAGTCCGCTAGAATAAGAAGGGGAAAAAAGCGCGGCCCGGCCATTCTCAATTTGAACAATTTTATAGAAAAAAATCGACCATCGAGAAGTTTCCCTCGCTGGCGCCGTTGCGATACATCACGACGGCTTTCGGCTCCGCGCTGCGATTGCGACGATAGGACTCGACGCAGCGCATCAAAATCTTACGCATTAAACCCATTTTTTCCTCGCGAAGAGGCTGCTAAAAAAAAGAAAAAATTGGCCCATGAAAAGAATTGCAAAGTCAATTGGAAAAAGGAAAAAGGCGACATTTTCTGGGCGAATTGGGAGGAACGTCAAAAAAAAAGAAGACAAACAACTCATAACGATGGTGAAAAGCTGATAAGTTAATATGAGGCTTAGGCTAAGCCGAAAAAGCCTAAGAGAGGCCGAATGGCTGGGTTTAGACCCGGGTTCCGCTTAAAGCGTTTCAATCTCGATTTTAGAGCCAATTTACGTGCTAGTAAACCGATCAGTTGGCGCCATTAACTTCTCGGTTCCTTAAACTTCTTTCTTTCTTTCCAACACATCACCATTAAAAAAATTCCCCGCCATTTGTGCGATGAATATTGGAAAAGAGGAAGAGAAAAAATCCGCACATATTTGGGCAACGAACCTGGAGCAAAAAGTCGCCGACGTACTCGAAGTTGTCCGCGAGACCGATATTGGCACAATACTAGAAAAGGAAACGCCGATTATAACATAAAAAAAGAAGACGAATATTAGTCAGATTGGAAAAATAGCGGAATTTTCCCCCGAAGAATCTATTCTCCGCCGGGGTCTCGCAGAAAATTAGCTAAAAACTTTTGAAACGAGGCTATCATAAAACCAAAAAAAATTCAGCCACTCACACCGACGACGGACGGCGGCGGCGTCTTGCCGGTGATGGATTCCTGCAGGACCTGAGCGTCGTCTCCTCCGCCCAGTCCGGGATGATTCACGCCGACGCCGATGAACAAAATGTTGTCGTTCAATACCGCCTTCGCACTGAAGAAGAGAGTGAAGAAAAAAATTAGAAAATTGTAGAGAAGAAAAAGATATAAGTTCGAAGTTAAAGAATCCACATTACTATGAATGTATTACAAATATCAATAGAATGGAATACAGAAAGGTATGAAGAAGCGAAGAAGAAGAAGAAATAAACAAACCCCGGAGAGGTAATGCTAAGCGTGAAATTCAAACCGCCCAACTTGATGTTCGTCTTGTTGACTAAAATCAAAAGGAAAACATAAAAAATAAGTTGGCACAAGAGTTATATATGTTACGTGAACAAGTGAAGGCCCTGGGATCAATCCCCCCCTCTGCTGGAAATGATCTTGGAACTAATTTTATTTCGCGGGTTTTTGAATGAGGGCCATCCCGGCTGGTTTGCTCGGCACAGACATATGCGGTATGGAGCTGATGCGGCTTATACAAGGCCTGGTCAGCACCGCCACGTATCACTCAAAGTATTACCCACACTCTGTGCAATGTGTGGCACCTATTGTCCGTTTCCAAATATGAACTAGGTCGGGAGCAAAATCGAACTTCGTCCCCATTTACAAGGTGAACAGGCCCACTATTATCGCACAATCACTAGGCCCCTTTTATATGCTAACGCACCGATATTCTGCAGTGTGAGCGGCTGTCCCCGGGTCGCCATATTGTTGAACGTACTACAGCGAATTCCCTGGGTAATAATGGCGTATTTACGCTCATAGTACTTCATGTAGCCTGAAAAACAAAAAAAAAATCACAAAGTATAATAATTGTGAATAATAATAGCTCATCGAAAACAAAAGTCGGTCGGACGCAAAAACCCCACTGTGCATGTCGTCGACCGAGTCCGAGTGAATGATCAACGCATAGTTGCACTGTTGCTCGACGGCGATTTTGAGGCGATTTTCCAGCTCCTGAAAGGGATCGATTTAAGCGAATGAATGAATTCAATGTGAGCTGTCAATTGTTCTGTAAAAATATCAAACGGAAAGCAAACCCCACCTTCGGATTGCACGTTGAAAGAATTTGAAAGTCCGCCGGCTGAGCGATACGCATGCCGCGACTCTTGCATTCCTCGACGAAACGATTGATGAAGCGCCGGAAGAAAAAAACAAACAAACAATTAATTATTCGTATACGAACACTAAACTTCCCCTTCTTCACAACTAATCGAAATGATGAGCCTTGCAAAAATTTAAATTACTTCAAGTCCTCTCTGTCCATGCGATCACGATATCCGAGAAACGCGTAGACCACCCAGTGCGAACACGACATCGGAATGAGAAAGCCGCGTCCCTGCCAGGTGAAGTTGTTCGGATTCGGTTTGGCAATGAAACGATTGGCGAACTCGAGGTTCGGCGCCGGAAGAGACGCTCCGCGCTAAACGCACGTGAAACAAAAAAATAAGCTCAAAAGTCCGTAAAAAAATTTGTTCTCAGCTCATTGGCTCGGAAGAAGGGAGAAGGGATCGGCACCGCTTTTTAAATTGATTTTTTCAACCGCAAAAAAGCCAGGCATACCACCGAGACTTCGTTGGCGATGAAGGAGATGCCGGCGTTCTTGAGGTATTCGCTCGAGGACAAGTCCATAGCGTTGAACATATTGCGGTTGTGACGCAAAAGAGTCGCCGGCGGAACCGCGCATTTCTGAAACAAAAAATTCGCTTAAATATATTCGCGGCCGCTTCGAATGCTTAAAAAAACTGGTTTATTTTTGTCCGATGTATGTTGTCGACTAGCTCTTGTTATTCTCTCAACAATTAATACTTCTTGGAACTCCTGATCCTGTGTCTAAGAGAGCCATTCTTCATGGAAAAAAAGAACAAAAAATGGAAAAAAATAAAAAAGAACAGACCCCCTCAAAAAAAGAACAAATCTTTTTAATGGCTATACTTTGTATGTTGTCGAATAGCTCTTGTCACGGACTTTTGCATGTATTTTATTTTACGGCCTATAATAATTCATAACAATGCTGAAAATAACTTAAAGTGAATCTTAGCCTATTGCCTAAAGCAAGGCCTGATGACTAAGCTTAAGTTTAGCCTAAAATCTTTGTCCATCCCGAAATGTTCCAACATCATTATATGAAAAATTTTTCAACATGTTGGAACATTTCGGGATGGACAAAGATTTTAGGCTAAACTTAAGCTTAGTCATCAGGCCTTGCTTTAGGCAATAGGCTAAGATTCACTTTAAGTTATTTTCAGCATTGTTATGAATTATTATAGGCCGTAAAATAAAATACATGCAAAATTTTTCAACAGTCAAAAATATCAATTTTTAATGATTTTAAGTTTATCTTTTATATTAGGCTTGTAAGAAAATATTGTAAGAAAAAAAATTTTTTAATCCAATTTTTTGTTCCAATATTTTCAGATTAATACACTAGGTAAAAAACTTACTAAAGCATTTCTAAGCTATTGTTTTATTTCAAACCTGAGATTTTTTAAAAAGATTTGTAAGAGAATTTAGATTTTTGCATGATTTTTTTCGGTTTAAAATATTGTTAATGATCGAAAATATCAACAACGAAGATATGGACATTTTGTCTTTGAAGCGGCATTGCGTTAATGCTTAAAATGATATCATCATATCCGAATGCCGTTAAGGTTTGCACATATTTTTCAATTTTTTATTATTGGGTTGTAACATAATTATTCGCGGCCGCTTCGAATGCTTAAAAACTGGTTTGTTTTTGTCCGATGGCTTGTATGTTGTCGACTAGCTATTGTCACGGACTTTTGCATGTATTTTATTTTACGGCCTATTAGATCGCGAGATATTTGTTTTGGAATATCGAATAAATAAGCGATTTTAGGAACATTCTTGCAGGCATTTTGAACAGAATAATGAAGGAAGCTGCGCTGCTCGCGTAGTGAACGAAATGTTTGGGCTTTATCTGGTATCGATACATCATTATCAATATTTCCGAGATTTCATAACGACCGAACATTTCGTTAAGTTTCCGAGCAGCACGAGTGATTTTATAACATTGTACAAATCGCTCCCGTAAAACCGCTCTTACCATTTTCCGATTATTCGTTATTCCAAAACAAATCGAATATCTCGCAATCCAATAGGCGTAGAACCATGAAATAAAATACATGCAAAAGTGCGTAACAAAAGCTATTTAACAACATACAAAATATAAACATCGAACAAAAACAAACCAATTTTTTAAGCATTTTTTAAGAACATCGAACAAAAATAAACAAATTTTTTAAGCATTCCAAAAGGAGGCGGATAATTATGATACAACCCAGTAGAATGAAACCCAATTGAAATGTTCCAAAAAAAGAATAAATAACACAGACAATCACGCGTGCAATTCGACTAGGAAAAAATTTAACTCATTCAAAAGCCCGGAAAAAATCGTGTGAAAATTTTTGAACAAAAGCGATAAAAAAAACGCAATAACAATAACAATGAAAATTCAATCCATACATACGCCAAACTCCCAATTAAATATGTCGCACCTTAATCATATCCTGGATTTGCTTCGGCGTCTGCTGATTTACGCTGAGGCGCTGATTGTCGACCACCACGCACAACTCGATCGGCACATAACAGTCCAAATTTTGTGCGCCACGAGCGCGCAAAAGCGGAATAGACGGCTCCCTTTAAAATAATTCCAATTAGAATAGACACATACATCCATATAAAATACCTCATACGCTCCCTGGTGCATAAGCCGCGGCCGCTCGACGAATTTTTAAATTTTGACTTGGCCTTCATTCGGTTATAAACAAGGTTGAGCTCATAATTTTTATAACCTACAGGTTGGACCTGCTTCAATTTATTATTTTTAATCCTTTATGAAATGTGTTCCTAAAATTTATTTTTGAACTCTATTTAGTAAACAATTTCTTCAAAAATTGACTTTTGAAATGTGCTGTTAAATGGCCCACGAAGGTTTGACAAAGAATCAATATCCGCGATTAAAAAAAAATACGAAAAAATCTGGATTTTATTTTGCATTATAACGGAATAAAAGAACCAAAATTATGCCGAAATTTTAAATTTGTTCTAACTTCAATTGGGTAATACTTATGAAAAAAAGTGTATCCTAAGTTCGGGTAAATAAGTCGTAAATTTTGACTCGACTTTCATTCTGTTATAAACGAAGTTTAGCCCAAATGTTTTAAACTACAGCTTAGGCCCGTTTTAATGAAGATGTTCGTGAAATTTTATGCTAAAATAACGGAATAAAGACCAAGTTAAAATTCAAAAATTTGTCGAAAGGCCGCGGCTTTTTTGGTGTCCGACCAGAGAACTTTTTCCAGAAAAATAGAAAAAAATTTAAACAATAATATTTGAGACAACTCTTTTATGGATCATAATATGTTGGACGCAGAGAAAAGACTTTCTTTCTTTCGTATAAATTAAATTGAATGTAACCAGACAAATAAAAGTATAAATAAAATGTGCCGCGCAGAATTGTGAAAATATGCCCTAGATACGAATGAAACGTCCTACTATATATCAATGTCTTTTTTACTTATGAAGTGAAAATATTGTTTCTTTATTTCCTCTGTGAAATGTAGAATTTGAATGAAAACATTTAGTATGAATTAATTTAAATTGGCGCCATTGAATTCATTCTGTTCTATCAAAAAATGAATGAAAATTTTGGTGTGAAGCTTTATTTACTTTCAAAACATTTCTACTACAGTCAAGCCTCTCGATCTAATGACACCCTCGATCTAATGACACCTAGGCTCGGTCCCGACGAAAACCTAACGTAAAAACCTTCTTTCAATGACAGTTGTAAGGAATCCAAACCTCGATCCAATGACACCCATTGCGCTCAGCTAGCCATTTTTTTACCTTGGTGTCGTAAACTTGGGTTTACGAAATTTCTTTTTTTAAAATTTAAATTTTATTTTTGCTCATCTTTTCTCGGCATTATGTTTAAATTTTGCCACCAAAATATCATCAGATCGACAAAGAGATGCAAATGCTCCGTCAGAAGAAAATGCGCCAGCCAACCATCGCCGAGATCTTTGCCAAGCACTAAGAAAAAGAGGATGAGGAAGAATTGCTGCTCTAAGAATTATGCTTCCCGATTTTATTGCTTTACAGTTTTTTTGCTTCCCTGGTCTTTTGACGAATAAAGTGCATTGACCGACAGAAATTGAGACAGGAATTCCTCAGTGGTGCTAGCTAATTTCGAAAACCTTGAGCTAATGACACCTAGGCTCGGTCCCTAGAGGTGTGTCATTAGATCGAGGTTTGACTGTATTTCACTTCGCTTATAATGTGGAAAACCACTGGAAATATAGACAGCGAAAATTATTAAATTTAAAAAAGAAAAAAAACTCACTGCAAGTGGATTTCGTATTTCTTGCGAAAATACTCCTCCACCGTCATGTCCACGCCGTCGATGTTGATGAGTTTGCGATCGGCGCCATCGCGCTCAATGCCGCGAATGCGAAAACGTTGCTCACGGTTCAAGTGATTCGTCTTCACGTAGAGACCTAAAGAGGAGGCTCAAATCAAAAAACAACAAACAAACAAACAATAAAAATGAATGGAAACTTATATAAAAAAAGGTCTCTCAATATAGATTAGAAAAAAACGGTCAACAACAATTAAAAAATGGACAAAAAATCCGGTTTAACTTCGATTCGTAAAGCTTTTCGAAAAAATTCTAATTAATTTAGAAAAAAATTATTTAGATTGGTAAAAAAAATGAGCAAAAAAATCTCAAAGATCCTAAAAAAACTCAAACAACTCAACAGCCTTCATAAAATATTAAATTAAATTGAAATCCATTTAACACAAAAAACAACTCGCATATCACCCTAGGTTCGGGATGATAAGCCATGACTTAATTTTATTCATAATTTTTCATGTTTTCTATTTTGTCGAGTATTTGCCCCAATTTCGCGTGTATATTCTGAGCCAAATTAAAATTCGCGCCAATGAGCTCATTCGTTTTGTATGCGGATCCCTTTGGGGTCTGTTGTGTATGTGAAAAAGGTAACTTCCGTGGCAGGACTTGAACCTGCGACCAACGCTTAACCGGAGCGCTGCTCTACCGACTAAACTACACGGACCTTGATCACATACTTCGAATTTCTTCTTATAACTCCGTCATAACAGGGTCCAAATTTTGTGCCCACTTTTGTGAAACCGAGACAAAGGCGGGCACAAAATTTGGACTCGAAGGGATCCAATACGAAAGAATGAATTCATTGACGCGAACTTAAATTTGGCTCAAAACACCCGCGGCTTGTACACGCGAAATTTGGGGGGGGAGAGTTTATTC
Organism: Bradynema listronoti; assembly: GCA_024678965.1. NCBI lineage: Eukaryota > Metazoa > Nematoda > Chromadorea > Rhabditida > Allantonematidae > Bradynema > Bradynema listronoti. The sequence continues at coordinate 1,451,494 of JANLNO010000009.1, forward strand.
TATTCGTATCGGATCCGTTGAGATCCAAATTTTGTGCCCACCTTCGTTTTAGTCTCATAAAAATGGGCACCAAAATTTGGACTCGCACGATAAATTGGGGTCGAAAAGACAGGCGCCAATTTAAATTTGGCACAAAATACCCGCGCCTTATACACGGGAAATACACAGGAAAGAGGGGGAGTCGCATATTAATTTGTAAAAATAGTTAGGAAATCACTTTTTTCTTAAAAAAAAGAGAAGAACCTGTGCAAATCTTCTCGATGCGCGAAAATTCGCTGTTTTGCAAATTGCGTATGTTCGGAACCATACGCTTCACCTTATCCAAGAGGTTCTCCACGACGTGAAAGGGCGTTTTTTTCGCTAAACGAAAATAAAATTATTATTCCATCGATTCCGGTCCGTCGATCCCGCGATCCCAAACTCAATCCGGCCAGAAAATAATCGCATGGCGGCATTTTTTTTTAAACAAAGTCACAAATTGGTTTCGTTTGAACGTGCGGTCGGGGGGTGGGGAGGGCGATTTGTTCGGCATCGCCCGCCCATTCCGCGAAAAAATTCGATGCCCATTTTGTGCATCGAATACACCTCTCTCTCTCTCTCGGGAGACAAGAGGCGAAATTCTTGCGGCCATCAGGCGGAAATGGACTTTAAGTTTCGAGAATCGGAAGGATCAATTTTTTGCTCCGTACACACAAATGAGCGTCTAGGGTAAAATCCAACGTACAACAAATAGGCCCCCACTCTCGCTACTCCTCTGCCCACTACTTTTAATGCAATAAAAACTGACTCTCGACAACGATCGCTGCGCTGCCCGCCTTTTTAGGACCTTCCATGATGCGAACGCTCTTCTGGACGCCCAACGCCAAATAGGAGCCATTGTCGGGAAAGAAGCAGATGTCATCGTTGGAAAATCCAAAGTCGTTCGGCTCCAAGAGAAAGCATTTAGTGGACGATAGCAGGACGTACGTGTCGCTGGAAGACAACAAAAACATCGGAAAAGAAAGAAACATCACGTCAAAATAAACACAAATATATTGCTGTATATGTTATAAAAAGCTCAAATATTGAGATACTCAATTCACTGAAATCAAAAATCACGCGCATACGGATTGAAAAACATATGCTGGCTGGTGGCCAAGTCGAAGAATTGTATGAGCGAGCGATCCGCATTATCGAGATTCCTGCCCAAGACGCGAGTGACATCGCCGACGGCCAGCTGAAAGTCCTTTGTGATCTGGCGAATCAGAATCGCGCACTTGACAAAATGACCGAAATGCTCGGCCGGCAATGCGGTCGACGGCACCTCAAACAACTTTCCCGCGTCCTAAAAATGGAAGCGTGAAGACATAAAAGAGAGGAAGGGAGGGGGGCGAAACATTGCGGGCGAAAGAAAGCGACAAACTTGCGGAACGTCAAGCAGGTTAAGCGAATACATGATCGACTGAAGATCGTAGTACACCGCCGACGTGTTCTTCAAAAAGTCTCTGTTAGCATTGGCAAACGCCAAATAGACGTCACGACAGCGGTCCTGACAGTCCACCGAAACCGAGCTGGAAAAATAGAAATATTCGCTGAACCGAGAGATTTGAACCTACAATTTTTTTTGGGCTCCGAAAAGAAATTTGAACCAAGGAGCATATTGAAAATTTTTGTTTCACCTAATTTAATTAGAAACTTTAATAACGCAGATATTGCTAAATTAAATCAACAATTAGTAAGTGGGGAGAAAATGATAACAGAGGCTATTATTAAAAATAGTAGATGGTCTTTAATTTAAATTCCATCATAAAAGCCTCCGATATTTGGCAAGTCTTTTTTGCTCCATATTAATATTTGTAGGACTCTCATATAATATTTGTAGGACTTATAAGTTTAGAGCTTTAATTTGATTTAAGCTTAGAATTGACTTAAGAGCTCTTTTCCGTCATCGAACCACAATTTTTTATTTTGCATTAGATTTTTTTAAATTTCGAAATCTTGTTCCTATTCTAGGACTTATAGGAACATTTGTATAAAAAATGCCATATTCAGCACGTTGAAAAACTCGGAAATATGTATTTCTATCGCAAAATAAAAACAAATTTTTTTGGGATCCGAAAAGAACCGACTTAAATTTAAAATTCAAAAAAAACATTATATGGACGGGGGAAACAACCATTCTATGAACAAGCCCGTTTTTTGGAATCGTCCGAAAGCAATGTCTAATAGGATTAACACGCCGATCAATCCGAACAGTAGAAAGAAAATATACTCACTCCGCCGCACATTTTTTGGTCAAGTGAATGAATCGTTCGCTACCGTCCGGTTTGCGCACCGTGCCGGTGATCGTAACGTCGTAGCGATAGACCGGAATCTGTCTGGCGCACTTCAAACCGTGAATGTTGGTGATAACCTCCACGTCGCCCACGCCGCTGCCACCAGACTTGGGGGCCGGAATTGGCTGCGCCGGCGTCAACTGCAAAGAAAACCAAGGACATATTTGGATTTGGAAATTTGGGAGATCATAAGAGCAGGAATGAAATAAAACAGACGCCTTCAGCGCGAAGCATTTCCGCAGCCTCCGTTTCCAGCTGGGCGCAAATTGTAAGCTTCTGCTCGAAAGCTGTAGAACATAAACGTGATAAATTTTCATTAAGAATGACATAAAAGCAAAAATAAAATTACCAGGATCCTTGCTTCCACTCATTCTTTTTCCAATTATAGAATCTGAAAAAATGAAAAATATGGCCAAATTCAAACCGATGATTTGACAAACCATTCTGAAATTCTCCTTAAAAAAAATGTGAAATGACAGCCGAACATTTTTAGATCAATCGAAATTTTACGCTCGCCGAAAAAATATGCATAAAAAAATTCGCAAATTACTGTGGCGAAGTCTTTTAAAATTTTAAGCAATTCTTTTTTTGTCGTCAATTAACAAACATTCTGTAATTTTGTACAAATACAAAGTGTTTTTATGAAATTAGATGCCTATTAACCGGTAACAACGTTCGAAAATTTTTGTCTTCCGCCCACCCAGAATTCTATTTTCGATGATTTAAAATATTTGTTTTTTTAATTAGGTAACCTGCTTCAAACTCTAGCTTTTTTTTTGAGATTTACAATCAACACCAAATTTCACCAGGAGGTAGAGAATTTAATGGGGAATTGAATTGATGGTCCGAAATTACAATTTTAAGGTCCTATTTTAGTGACACCTGTCTTTCTGTGGTCCTGCTGCAGTGATGGTAGCGATGTCGTGAATGTGTACAGCTCAGTGGCGGAAGGTGCACTTAGAGCGGTCAGACTCGGTGCCGAAGCATTGGGGACAACCTGCTGCTGCTTTTCCTTTTGCCCCCACCGGACCTCGACGGCCTTCTTTGCTTCCTCGGACGGATTCATTTGAAAATCCGAAAATTAAGAAATTTAACACCAATCACTATAATCTTCTTTTGTAGGTGCCCAAGTGTCTAAACAGCACCAAACCACACCAGCAGATACAGAATTTCATGGGAAATTTGATGGATAATTTTTTTTCGATGATTTTAGTTGAAAAATTTTGAGAAATGACCCCAAATTCAGGGAGGGTCCCTCAGGTACGCGTTCAAATCGGGACTACCAAGGGACGGAGAGAAAAAATAATGTCATTTTCGGGTTCCTAACCCTCGAATTCATCGCGCTTTGGCCGCTTTTTTCTACGACCGCTACAGGCCAACATAACCGTAGCATTTTTTCACCGCCTTGTTCGCACTTTCGCGAAAAAAAACCTATTTTTTGTCAATTATGCAAAAACAAAAAATAAAAAATACTTATACATCACAGGGAAGAATATACTGGAATTCCAATTTCCAAGGTTTTTAGCCAATTTTTTCTGGTTTTCGATTTCCCAAAAAATGGTCAAAATTTCGGAGGAAACTTTTTATAAATAAATTTTTTTAAGTTATAAAAATTTTCTAAAAATTTCCGATTTCGGAAATTTTAAAATCTTTTCCGGTACCCACTGTTATACGTATTAGGTTGTTTCTGACAATGCTTTTTTAAGATTTCAACTTTATTTTTTTTAAAGATATTGTATTCATTTTTGTATTTCATTTGCCATATGTCTTTATCGAACGGTCTGTAAACCTAAATTGATTATTCTAAGTTTGGATAAATAAAATTATTTTGTGTCAATTATTTTGTGTCGGTTAAGCATAAAATTTAATGATCACCTTCATTAAAGCAGGTTCAAAAATTTTGAGATCAACTTTGATTATAACAGAATGAAGGCCATGTCAAATGTTAAAAATTCTTCAAACGGCCGCGTCTTATTTACCCGAACATAGGGTAATTATAATTACACATTTACAACATTCAATTAGGTAAATCGAAATCATAATATTGTTAAATATAAACGATAAGATTAATTAATTAATTAGTGAAGCCAAAGTTTTCTATAAAATATATACATACATTTTTTAACTATAAAAATATCATGAGGTGTTTATCTCTATTATGTGAGTGTTTAATAACTATGAAATAATTATGAAATAAATATGTTTTACGTTTGATATATTTTATTCTCATAAGATTTATTTTAATTTCCTAACATTTATATTAATATCTATATCTATTAAAGTTAATAATAAAAGGAATATACAATTTAATCAATTCATATCAAATTATAAAAGGAAGGGATTCTTTAATAGTTCAATTTTTAGCTTGAAATTTTTAATAAAAATATGTAAGTATAATCTTCATTTAATTTGATTAGTGTTTATGGTTTTGAAAGGAATAAAGTCAATGTTTTAAATTTTTTAAATTTCTCATTTGTGTATCAATTTATTTCAATATTAACAACTACAAATTTGAAAGACCTATGTAATCGTAAAATTATATCGAAAACATATTAGAACTACAAAAAAAAACTAGGGATTCCTCATAAAAATATGTTTTTATTTGCACAATTATTTTATGCTTCATTTTGCGTATTCTGATTTATTTTTTTACTTATACCTAGCTTAATTGAAAAATTATAAACATGCAAAATGAGTCTTTTTTAATTATGAAGTGAAAATGTTTTTGTTTTTTATTTCTTTTGTGAAATGTAAAATTTGAATGAAAACATTTAGTATGAATTCTAAAGAAATAGGTAGTTTATAAAAATAGAAAAAAAAACTTTTTCGTCAATATTATGTATTACAAAATACATACCCTTTATTTCTTTAGTTTAAAAAGCTTAATGTACAAATAAATTCATATGATAAAAAATTTTTATTAGATTTTTTAATTTTTTTACTAAATGAAATGCACTATTTTGATACAAAATTTTATGTACTTTAGAGATTTATGTATTGAATAGTTATGTTTACTTATTAATGAAAAATATTTATTTAATTTATAATTGAAAATGAGCTTTCCACTTTTAGGCTGTACCTAAAAGAATAGTTCTTATAAATTAAGGATTCGTTATTTTTTCATAAAATCTATTACCCAAATTTTATTTGTATTCAATACGTAATGTAAAAATGGAATAAAAGCTAAAATAGGATTCAAAAATTAAAAGTCTATTGTATAAAGAGTACCCAACTTATGTAAATTAAATTTTTTTTTGTTTTATGCATACTTTATATAAGCAAAAAAAAAGTAATTTTAGTTTCAAATATTTTATTAGTCAATAAAGTTAATACAATAAGTTTAAACAAATAATTTCAATTATTAATGGAATAAATTTTTATTACCTTAATTTCGCGTGTATAAGGCCAGATATTTTGAACGAAATTTAAATTGGCGTCAATGAGTTCATTCTGTTGTATCGGATCCGTTAGGGTTCAAATTTTGTGCCCGCCATCGTTTCAGTTTCATAAAAGTGGGCTTGGATCCAATACAACAGAATGAACTCATTGGCGCCAATTTAAATTTAATACAAAATATCCGGCCTTATACACACGAAATTAAGATATTTATTGCATGTACGTACTTATTTATTCAATATTTAAATTTTTATATTTTAATTTATGTTCTCACAACTTTTATTTTTATTTTTACTATCGATATTTTTTAAAATCGAAATAGTCTTTATTTTTATTTATTGTCTTTGCTTCTACCTATTTTCTGCCTTTCTTTCCTTTAAAAATGTCTTTATCTTTTATGTCTTTGTTTTCTCAAATTTGACTTTACAATTAGCTTTTTTCCACCAATTAAATTTACGACACGCATTTTAATTAATAATATTATGCATTTTGCTTAATAAAATGTTTAGTGCTGCTGAAATATATGATTTTCTCTCTTTCTTCTAACTCTCAAATCACGTTTAAAAACTTTCTTGTGTACACGTTTTTTTTCACCGATTTATGTTCTTTTTTACAAGCTTTATTATTAATATAATAGTTCCATTTTGATTTGTATGAATTAATAGGACATTATAAAACACGCAATGCGTTTTGTGTTTAAAAAATAAATATACATAATAAGTAATGATCTCAATTGGAATTTTACGGTGAAAGATTTTTTGCAAAATAAATTAGCTAAAATTCATAAGCCGATGAAGTTTTCCATAAGCTGATGAAGCTTTACTTCAGCCTGTTCTGGAATTTTTCAGTAGTTTAGGTTTTGACATCAAAAATTATTTCTCATTTATAGCGCTGATTTGAGTTACCTAATTTGCAACAAACATATGATATCATTTAGAAAAATTTTATATGTTTCTTTTTTATAAAATATCAAATTTGTTTGCTGAATTAACAGAATAAAACGCATTTAAAAAGTTTTACATAAGATGAAGTAAAAAGTCAAGTACAAAAATATTATTGAATATATGAATATTTAATTTTATATACCAGAATTCATGTTTATTCTTAATACATATTTCTAATAATTCTTTATTTTTTTCTTCTAAATTTTTGTTATACATACATATACTTAATATAACTCATCGCAAACGCGGATGCCATTTTTATAACTATATAATTAATTTTTATTAATGTCAGATTAATTGTATATTTATGCTCATTTTGAGGAGCAAAACATTTTTGCACAAAATAACTTAGCTTTTAATAGGCAAATTTATTTGGACTCGTTTTATGATGATGATTAAAACTAAAAGTGACATCAATTTTTTCCATAATTCTATGTGCATGAGTTCCTTTTTTTCAACCTTCAGTATCTGCTTTAAATTTATTTCCGTAAATACTTTTAGGTATAAATGATATTAACTATATTTACCTATTTACTGTCTAATGAATATCCCTGATATCCGTGGCTTTGTATTTTTTGAGATTTGTAGACAAATATGAAAAATTGTATGCGTGTGAATTTATTTATGTGACTACAAAAACTTAATTTTTATTATCAATTAATTTAAATAATAAATTCAACAAAGAAATTATTTCACTTATCCTTATGATAATAATGTAATGTTATTTTAATATATTTGACTTTATCAGTCATCGTAATTTTTCTTTACTAACAAATAAAGAAACGGCAAATATAGGAAAAGGAAAAGGGCAGGTGATTTTTTTGAAATCGAAAAAATTTTTTTTTCCATTACATAACTACAATTTATATTTTATAGTAAAGCTAAAAGCGTTTCCAAGCTTTTCGAATTAAAAAAATTGTTAATACATTATTCAACTAATAAATCCTTTATTATGAGCCTTAAATAACTATGCCTTGTATTTAATCAACGTGTTTTTACGCTTTTATTTCTTGCTCTTATAATATTTTTGTTGTTTCTTTTAATTTTCTAAAATGCGGAACTCAAAACTTATAAAAATTTGTATTGCAAGTCACGTTAGTTTATAAAAAATAATATTTTGATTTTTAGCTAATATTTTAAATGCCTAATATATTTAATAATTTAAGCAAAAAAATATATAAAAATTTAAGGCGGCATATTCGACAGTGTCGATTTGGTCGATATGCTAGACGTGGACGTTGAGACGTTTCAATCGCTTTATCATATCCAGTTTGTGTTGGCCACTATAGCGCTTATAGGCAACTTATTCATCGCCATTTACGCATATGCTAGCGATTCCTTTCCGCCTTTTACAATAATGTATCGCACCATTCTTACGGTGGACGTGATTGAAGCAATAGGCTATATTCTCGACTATTTTACTATTTGGACAGCAGTCGAGGATTTTGAAAAAATAGTTCATTCGCAGCTGACTCAAAATTATTGTAAGAATTGATTTTTATCTTGTAGAACAAAAAATTCTCTATCAAATAACATTAAACGTTACACTAAAACATTTTATTTTTAACGCGTAATTTTAATTTAAAGAAAAATGCAAAGACTCATCAGACAACTCAATATAATAGTTTTATTCGCTTAACTCGCGGCCATTTAAGCATATTTCAAAATTATATTCAAAATTTGACATTATGTTAAAAATAAGATGACTAATAAAAGATCGTAGGATCAAGAGTATTTAAAATAGATAAATTTGAGGAAAAATAGAGAATTCCATTTCAGATTATAACAGAATGAATGGAATGTTAAAATTTGAAATTTGCTCAAACGGTCGCGACTTATACGGCTAAAATTAGAGTAATTTTAGAACAATAAATTCAATTTTATTTCTAAATTTAATATAAAAAATTTGTTAATAAAGTGTAATTGAGTTATAAAATAATACTTTGTTTATTTCTTTTATTAAATTGTCTACTTCAATAATTCTATTTTAAACTCGTAATTCGGATAGAACAAATGAACTAACGATCAATAAAACAATAGACAATAGCAGCAACAATGGGATTTCGAGTTTGTTAATCAGCGTCAGTGACTGCATCACGAATCGACCCTATCTTTTCGCGCTGCTGATAGCACGTCAATGGAGTGCAGTGGTTGTAATGATTATGGGTTTTGAGAGATTTCTATTTGTCATCTATCCTCTTTGGTTCAGCTCAATTCGTGTTCGGTAAGTCCTCTCTAAATATCGAACTCATTTTCGAGTTCTATGTAGTATTTAAAAAAAGTTAGTTATTGTTGTCTCAATATAAATATGCTCTGTTTATCGATATTTATGATTCACCACAGATCATATTTATGATTCAGCTTCGGGTCCCATAGGGATTATAATTTAGATACAATGATTTTTAACTTTTCATCAAATATCTATATTTTCAGACGTGGTCCAATCGTAATTTTCACACTTTTATTTGCCACAATGTCTGCCTCAGTCGCCTATACAAACAGTTTATTTGTTACGCCAGAAGAACTGACCCATTTTACTTGCCAGTTAACATGGGCTTTTGGAGAACATTATGGGTATGCTGTCATGTTTTTTTGTAATATTTATAAAATTTAGTCAAGAGTTAATTACCCTAAATTCGGGTAAATAGGACGCGGCAGTTCTAATTTGACTTTTGATTAGGCCTTCATTCTGTTATAAACAAAGTTGAGCTCAAAATTTTTGAACTTCAGCTTGCGCCTTAGTGCTGCATTAATGTGCTTTAATGAAGGTGTTTATTAAATTTTATGCCTAGCCTACACAAAATAACAGAATAAAAGACAACTCAATACTCAAAAATACTTCGAATTTATTTACCCAAACTTAATTAAATTATTAAAATTATCTACTTAATTTTTAGATGGTTTTTTTCATTCTTTGTATTGGTGCCACATATACTCGGTTGTTCGTTTACGATATATGCAAAATATGCGACCTCGACGAAATCCGCATTCACTCGTTTCGGCAACAATCGTACGAAATTGGCATCCGAACGTCGGAAAATACAGTAGGATTTTTATTCATGCCGATTGATCAGCTAAATTTAAATTGTTTCCCTAATTTTAAAAATAAAATTGGGGATTCAATTAATTGTGTAATTGTGATATATGATATGCATATGTATTAAAAGGACACGTAACTAGCTTTTAAAAGCATAACGAATACTTGAAAAGTTTTAGTAATTTTTTTTTCAAATTCTGAAAATTTAAAATGATATCTTTTTGAAATTAGCTTGTAAAATTTTTTTTGACTTGATTAATTTTGGTGAAAATTTTAAAGATTTTTCAAAAATAATATTCATTTTTGTTGCATTCCTGATGTACACACATGTTTTTGATACGTGATACGTGAATGCCCCAGATCAATCCTTCCCCGTTGGAAATGATAATTTTATTTCGTGGGTTTGGATGGGGGCCATCCATCCATCGAAATATCGGCTGGTTTGCTCGGCATATGGGGTATGGAGCTTATGCGGCTTATACAAGTTAGAACCTCGTATCACCCATACTGTGCAACGAATTGTCTTTCAAATATGGTGACACCTAGATGGGGTCGGGGCGGAATCGAACTTAGTCCCAAGCAAAGTGAAACCTATCACACAACCACTAGGCCACTGCTCCATTTATGTTTTTGATGTTTTTCATAATTATATAATCTCAAACTACCAGTAAATATGTATTACCCTAATTTCGCGTGTATAAGACCGAGTGTTTTGAGCCAAATTTAAATTCACGCCAATGAGTTTATTCTGTTGTATGCGAATCAGTTGCACTCCACGTTAAAAGTGATGATAGTGGCGTTATGTATAAAATTATTTTTTATAATTTATCTGTTATACTTTTTTAGTAAAATCAACTATATTAATTTTGCTTTAATATAAAGAGTGTATGCACAAAAGAAAGCCAATAAAATTCTGAATCGAATGACTATAAACTTGCAACATCACATGCAAAAATTTTACTCCAATTTTTGCCTTTTCTATTATGCCTACTTTTCTCACTTAATGTAAAAACTATTTTTGCATTCAAATTAGAATCCAAAATGAAAAATCGGCTTCATAGATCTTGTTCCCCGTCCTTTGTTCTATAAGTTGGTAAAATTTCAGACCAATTGAATGCCTAGTGTTATTGTAAAATACGTTTTACTGAAATTTCAGTGTTTTGTAAATTTTCAGTTTCAGATAAAAAGTAAATTAAGGGAAAGAAAGGGGAAAGTTAGAATGGAAAAGCCCGAGCAAATGATAGCTGAAAATGAAGCAAAAAATCGCAAATCGGATGAAGCCGCTCCGACATCATGTGTCGACTCTGTGCCCCCGATTTCGTCGTCCAACCAAGCATCCACTTCGGGAGTCATTTCCACGAAGGTGAGTATTTCTAATAAATTGAATTTGGAAAGTCAAAAATAGAATTTGCTATGTTGTTTGCCTTATATTTCTCTGTATGTGGGTAAAGTTTGAGATCGATTGCTCTGTTAGAAAAAAGTTGCTCTGACGGAAGTGGACCTAGGTCGAATTTTTCAATTTTTGATTTTTCAGATAATCAGCCCCGAAGTTGGGTGTGCTGCTCGAACAGCGCTAGCAGACAGAAAGAAAAAGAAGCAAGAGCATCTAGCAAAGATGCACGAAGCTCGGCGAACTGTGCCAACGGCTTTTGTCGACTCTGTGCCCTCGATTTCGTCGTCCAACCAAGCATCCACTTCGGGAGTCATTTCCACGAAGGTGAGTATTTCTAATAAATTGAATTTGGAAAGTCAAAAATAGAATTTGCTATGTTGTTTGCCATATATTTCTCTGTATGTGGGTAAAGTTTGAGATCGATTGCTCTGTTAGAAAAAAGTTGCTCTGACGGAAGTGGACCTAGGTCGAATTTTTCAATTTTTGATTTAGAGCGATGGGCTGTGGCCACCAGCTTAAAAGATGCAAATCTAGACAACTTTTGCAGCGACATCGAAAAACTGTCTACTGAATGGCGTTTTGCTCAACTACCTGTAATTAACAAGTTACACCTGATTGAGGCGCACCTCGCCGATTTCGTCAAAAATCATCGGTCGTGGGGATTATATAGCGAGCAAGGTTGTGAAGCGCTGCATCACAGCGCTAACACTGCGATATTGAAGTGCTTCGGCGCTAACGCAGAAAAGCGCCTTTCATTCTTCATGCAACAACAGCTCATCACGGCCTTCACAAATGCAGCTGAGTTTGCGCCAAAACGACGTTCTCGCAGCGTGACGCCCGAAGAAGAAGAGCCTATCTTTGACGGCGAGATAAATTTAGAGCACGACGAAATTGTCGAATGGTGCGCTGATGACGAGTAAACGATTTGTTAAACATGTTTTGATATCAATTTTTTGTTATTTCCATTTTGTTTGTTATTGCCATTTTGTTTAAATAAAATTTCGAAAAATGGCGTATATCTAAATTTATTTATCTGTTGAGACATCCATGCGATGGTCGAATTGTTATCAAATTTCTCCTAAAAATTTTAATGTAAAATAAGTGTTTTTCGTCTTTTTATAAATAGGACCGGTCCTGAACCTAAAATAGGGTCTTGAAAAGGTTCTATAAAAATCGTTATAGAAAGAGCGTCTTCGAAAACCATCCAAGGCAAAAATTTTAACTCGCTCAGAAAAGTTTCTAATTTAGAACGTTTTGGACCCTAAATAGGATTCCGGAGACCCTGAAACAAAAAATAAACTACAAAAAAGTAATTGTCATAAAATTCTGAGCCGAATATACTATCTTATCAATAAAAAAACCAGGACCGGTCCTGATCCTAAAATAGGGTCTTAGAGGGGTGCTATAAAAAATCTGTCAGATAGAATCGAAAGAGCGTCCTTGAAAACCCCTAATGCAAAATTTTCAGCTCGCTAGGGGCAGTAACGTGAGCTCTAGAATCTATCAACACTTTTCCTATAGAGTGAACGTGGAGTGCAGTTGGGGTCTAAATTTTGCGCCTGCCAGTTTCATAAAAGTGCGCACAAAATTTGGACCCCAAAGGGGTCCGATACAACAGAATGAACTCATTGGCGCCAATTTAAATTTGACTCGAAACACCCGGATCTGTACACATGAAATTAAGGTAATAAAACTTTGTAGGAAAACGAAAACAATCATCTTGCTGACCGTTTTTTTCGCATGTGCACCGCAAATTGGCGCAATCGCATTACAATTTTCGTTCTTTTGGCACTTACACGCGCTTAAAATTATTATTGCTCAAATTCTTATGTTTAAATTTCTCGCTAATTTTTACATTTGTCGTAAACTTGGTCGAAGTCGCCGCGGAATTTTCTACGCGGTATTTTTTTTAATTGAATAACAAAAATATCTTTGAATAGACATAATAATAAAGTAAATTTTTTAGGCTCGAATATGGATGCATAATAGACAAAAACGACGTACAAACTCAAATGATTCGATTACATCTGTTTCCATTAATGTTCCATAAAATTAAATCCATTATCTATTTATATTATAAAAGCAAATCGATGCCATATTACAATTTGTAATATGTTGAATGACTCCGGAACCGATGAGCCATCTGTCTCTGATTTTGTCTTAATGGCTCGCGTCATCTTTATGGAGTCATCTAGCTTTTCGGGGCCCCCCTTTTTTGAAAAAAGGAAAAGTGTCGCTCCGTAGTCAATTCCAAATATTCATTTTTCGGCTCATTTCTTAATTTTTGGGTACGACCATACAGTATAAATTCATCTTTATATGCGTTTAATGGATATATGGCGTACCGATATTTGCGGATGCGACATTTGCGGATTTTTTAACTTTGACTAACTTTTTAAGCATCAAAAAGTTATTTTTAAGAAAATTAATTTTACTACTTCGATTCAGAATTTAAACCCTTATCCAATACTTTTTAAATTAAATTAAATTTCTAATTAATTAGGAAAAAAGTTACAGCTAAAAAAGTAAAGTTAATTTTTATTTTTTCAAAATTTTTTGAGTGACTTTACTATTTTAATTGTAACTTTTTTCCAAATTTGTTAGAAATATTATTTAAAAATAATCAATAGAGAATTGAAATTCTGAATTCAATGGTTATAATTAATTTTCTTAAAAGTAACTTTTTTTAAAAAATTAATCAAAGTAGAAAATCCGCAGATGTCGCTCCACCTTATTTGCCTTTCTTTTATATATTGAATTTATTATTTAAATTATTTTATGTAAAAAATTATGATTATAGTAAATAATTATTATAGGATTTTAAATGATTAATGACTAAATGAAAAAATTATTTTATTTACGTAGAAAAAATTTTAATATTTTTTAATATGTTGAGAATTTTAAAATGATATTTTGGATCCGTAATTTTTAGGTTAAAAAAACGATAAGAACCAATGTTTTAAACTTTTCAAGAAATGTTATTGGACGAGGCTTCCAGGCCGCTCATACGGCCGTCCTTCAAGTCTTTTTGCATTTTGAGCAAAAAGAGTAGTGTTAAAATTCAAAATCAAAAGTAATTATCATATTCAAAATTAGCACTCTTAAAAATCTTAATATGAAAATTTTGAGAATGATCTGGTGCATTTTTTAAATAGGGTCAGGGATGATCCTGAACATGGGGTCGGATCCAAAATCTGATAATGTGCACCGCATTAGAAGGGTCGAAAACCTCCCGAGTTCGAAAAATGAGGTGATTTGAGTGAGAATGAATGGGTGAAAAGTCGTAGACAGAAAACATTCAATGAAGTAGAAGATTCGAGAAAATGTTTTTGGCTGATATCTCATTAGATTTCGCAATTTTGAAAAAAGTTTGAATCGATATTTCTATACATATATGTACAAGATATATACCTGTATATGTTCTATACATATATGTTCTATACATTATATACAAGATGCTTCAATTTCGTGTCCACTTTTGTTTTTGTTATAATAATAATATAATAATTTATTGGACAAACAGGTATAACTTTTTTAATTTGCAACAGATTTTCAAAATTCTTTTTGCATTCGATTCCCAAGCATTTTGTTTGATACCAAGCTTGTTAATAATGGTTTCGAATTACGAATTTACTAATCATTTAAACTTTTTTAAACCATTTCAATAAAACAAGACATTTTCATCCTAAGCATTAAACCTATTTTGGAACATTTTGACTTTTTAGTTTAAACTGGAAGTAAAAATCATTTTAGAAGACAATATTTGAGCTAACAATAAAAAATTAGCGAAAATCAATTCAAAAATTGCATCAATTTTATATCATTTTTCACATTTTTGACCTTTGGGAAAAGTGACAAAAAAAGTTCAAATCATTAGCAAATTCGTAAATCAAAACCGTTATTGACAAACTTGGTGTCAAACAAAGTGGTAAAACCTTGGAAATTGAATATAGAAAGAATTTTGAAAATCTGTTGCAAAATAAAAAAGTTATGGCTAAAACAAAAGTGGACGCTGAATTGGAGCCCTATATAATTTACACTCACAGAATTTTTTTTTTTTGGAAAACGCAAAAGTTGTTTCTAGTTGTTTTCTGTTTATGTTGCATGTTCATATTCATTTTGTAGATTAAAAAATCCTGCACAAAATGGTTTTTAAAATATTCATTAGGGCTCTTTTTAGAGAAGTTGAGTACTAAAAGAGACTAACGTCTCCAATAATTTGTTCTTGAGTATATATTCTATGTAAATATGTATACAATTACGTGCCTACTTTATACATTTTACAATCCGACTTTTTGTGTGCATTCCCCTTTTTTTGACACATTTTTTCTTCATTATTTTATGCATATGCATTTAGCTTAACTTTAAGCATTCGTCTCGCTTGTCCAGCTTATGCTTAGCCGTTCTGTTTTAACGAAAGAATTTTGGCTCATAACGTATACAATGGCATGTCCTGCTGAGTTCCGTGCAATTGTTCTTTATATTTTCGTTTTTCTTTTTATTTTGATATTATTTAAGAAGAAAATAATGCAGAAAAATGCAAAAGCAGGCTAAGTGGATATAACAAATAAATAAAGATCGAAAACATATTGTCAAGAAGTTGAGGATAAGAAAGATGCAAAAAAAAGCTAAAAGAAAAATGATACAATTTTTTAAAGAAAAGAAATATGTAAAATAAAAGAAAGAAACTCGAAATTGACATGTACTATTAAAAGAAATAAACGAAACCGAAAATAATTTTAAAAATGTAAAAAAATTGTGTGCACGGCACGATTACCTTGTAAATAAAGTTTAAAAAAATCCCAAATGTATTTGGAAATTGAAAATTGGCTTACATATATTTATTTGCTTATATAATTTTAAAGATTGGCATATATAATATTATAAAATTAAATATTGTTGAGCATCAAAGTTTTTTATTTTAACTTGGATTTTTTGATAAGAAAAATTTTAATTTTTTGGCTAACATTAAAGTTAACCTTATCTCTTAGTTCACTTTAATATAACACTAGCGAGATATGAAATTTTTTATTTTATTCAAATTGTTGAGACACTAATTAAGTTAAATTTTTTTTGACTGCCCAATAATAGTTGAGAACCTAAAATTATATAAATTTCTTCGAAAATCTTTTAGTGAATAAGTGTTTTTCTTAGAAACTAAGAGAAAATCTTTTAAACAATTGTATCTTCATGTTGAAAAGCCAAAATATTTTTTTTATTAGTTCTCTACCAAATATTTTTTTGGCAGTTTGCTGTTTTTTAGGCGATTTTAAGAAGTTTTTCCATCAAAAAGGCAGAATAATTTTGACATTAAATGTTCGCTATATCTCTGATAACTATATAAGATGAATATGTATGAATATGCATGCGTATATTAGACATCTGTACGAGTATAAATTTTCGAATAACGAAATACAAAATCATTTGATAAAGAATTATAATAAAATAAAATTTTTGGAAAATTTAAAAAATCTAATTCAGCTTAAAAATAGACAAAAAGATTCTGATTTAAAATATCTTTAATATATGTACGTTTTTTGAAGTTTCTTTTAATGCAAAATTTTTTTTAATTACCCTAATTTCGCGTGTATAAGGCCTGGCATTTTGAGCCAAATTTAAATTGGTGCCAATGAGTTCATTCTGTTGTACTAGATCCAAACGAGTCGAAATTTTGTACTGCCCACTTTTATGAAACTGAAACGAAGGCGGGCACAAAATTTGGAACCCAACGGATTCGACACAACAGAATGAACTCATTTGCGCCAATTTAAATGGTACATATTTTTAAGTTATGTTTTTTTGACTCGTATTTTAGCTCTTTTCTGCACCATTTTTTTCTGAACTAAAAATTTCCACATGTTTTGTTAAAAAAATTTTTCGATTTGATGTCCACTTTTTTTCGTGCATTTCAACTTTATGACATCAAATTTATTGATAACATTTATGCAAAATTCTACGCATTCACTTTTCATTTATTATGTTATTTACACAAATTTTGCTCACGCTTTTTTAACCCAATTTATTTATTTGTTTAAATTTTGATTAATTAGAGAAGTCAACTATAAACTAAGAAATAATAAAAAAATTATAATGAAAAGATAGTTATAGATTCAAAAACTTTTTGCTTAAAAAAGTGTTTATATCATGATCATTATTGTTGCAAGGATTGTCTTTGCTTGACTGAGAAGAAAATTAATATTGGCTAGCCATAATCAAAGGAGTTAATAATTACATAACGTTTAGACGGGGCGGCCAAAAAGCGAGCTAAATTTAACTGTGAAAATATCACACAAAACTCGAAAAAAATAAGACATAAACAATTATTCTATAACATTTGTCAGCACTTTTATGACCATCTGTATTTAAAAGTTACGGCGGAGGCGAATGAAACCTAAAAACGAAGTGGAATTATTATAAATGGAAAAGAAAAAACGAGCGGGAGGAATGGAGAATGAAGGACGCATGTCAAAGGTGGAAAAAAATTCCCCAATATGTCCATTTTCCTAGCCCGTATTAGATTTGCCTGCTTTGCTGAATATGTACCTTTTTCTTTCGGCGAAGTCGTTTTCTCGCTTCTTCGGTGCTTTGTTTTCTCCCACGACTTTTCTCCGCTTTTCTTTTTATTTTTTTATTAAGCGTTTCCCTGTATATGTCAAATATTTGGTCCTTCTTTTTTCTTTTTTTATAACATTCATACTATCCTTTTATGGCTTTACAAAATATATATGTTGAAAATAAACTTTCTCGAGTGCGTATTCAGAACAATTACTGAATTTTTAAATTTTTACTTTTTTAGTATACATAAAAATGCCCTTTGAATAAAATGTGAAATAGAATAATTTGTTTAATTTTAAATTGTTGATTTGGTAAAAAATTTCTCTCAAGCTTTAAGCACCTTCGTTCATAATTATTTTTCTGTTTATGAAACTTGCAAATTAATATGTTATTTTTCCTTATTTTGATCAATAAAAAATGTTTATTTTAAAATTTTAAAGCAGAAGGATAATTCGGCAATCAGTTAAGAAAAAGATTCGAGAAGTTTAACTGAAGTTTTTCGAGCTATTTTATTTAGTACATATACATTAGTAAGGGGAGCAGTAACCTAGTGGTTGTGCGATAGGTTTCACTTTGCTTGGGATGATGTTCAGTTCCACCTCCGACCCCACCTAGATGTTTCCATATTTGGAAGACAATAGGTACCACATTGCACAGTGAGTTATACGGCGGTGTTGACCAGGCCTTGTATAGGCCGTATCAGCGATACTGCATGTTTATGCAGCAAACCAGCCGAGATTTCGGTGACTGGATGGCTCTCATTCAAACCCGCGAAATGATCAGTCCAAGGTCATTTCCAACGGGGAACGATTGATCTGGGGCCTTCACGTATTACGTATATACATTAGTACATATAGATTAAAATAGCAATAAATAAATTTATTTAACGCGAAATTTATACCGTATTTCCTCTAATTGAAGCCCCCCTCCAATATAAGCCCCCCTCTAATATAAGCCCCCTTGGAGGTTGAGTAAAATATATAAGCCCCCCTCTATTATAAGCCCCCTAGAGGACCATTTTCTCTACACCGTTTTTTGTTTTTGTAATATCACTACAGTCGAAGCTCCCAATAGTGGCAACTCCCAATAGTGGAAAACTCTATATAGTGTCACTTTTTTTGATTTGGTTGGTCATCACGATTTGGACCCAACCTTATAAAAAAACTCTACATAGTGTCAATATTCAAAAAATTTATAAAATTTTTTGTCCCGCCATGAAATTTATTGTCCCGCCATGAATTATTTTTTGTTATTTTTTGAATTGTGTCAAAAAATGGATCTTGTTCAAGCGTAAAATGGTTATGAGTTTTATATTTTGATGAAATTTTGTGAAAAATATTGCCTTTTTTCCAAATTTTTCGTCGCGCCTTCGGCGCGACGAAAATTGCGACGATTAAAATATACAAGCCCCCTCCAATATAAGCCCCCCTCTAATATAAGCCCCCCTAGAGGGTGATCGAAATATATAAGCCCCGGGGCTTCAATTAGAGGAAATACGGTATTCATATGCATAAATTGATTGTAATTTTTTAAATATTTCTAAACAATAATATTAAAAAATTTTTACCTAATGATATTAAAATTACTTTTAAAAATGTTTTTCATATTTTATATTAAGTTAATGCATATATATTGCAGGTTGTTTTTTCAGCAGATTTTATTTCAAGAACTTAGAAAATTATGAAAGCTAATTGGATGGGTCCAAAGAAATGTTTTATAATAACAAAGTCAAACATGTCCGAAAAAATATTATTATTATTTTTGTAGAAAATAATATGTTAAAAAAAGTCGCGATAATTATGTATTAAATTTTTTTCTTTCCAACCTATTTTATGAATTCAAACTTATTTTTATAGTTTTATAAAGTCACTTACTGTCTGTTTGGTTGATTTTTCTTTACCGGAAAGTTTATTCATATTCAGCCTTTGCTTATAAAAATTTTTAATTTACCATTTTATTACATCTATCTTTTCTTTCAAATTTACATGTTTCTCCTAAAATTGTCATATTTTTTCCCTCATTTTGTTCTTTGTTTTAAAAAAATTACAAATGCATATATGCGAAGTAATGTTTATACATATTTTATACACGCATTTCATAAATATAATGTATGTGTACACAATTGTGCGTACACATAGGCTTAAAGCTAGGCATTTTTGAATTTTTACATAGCTTTTTGAGTGCTTGCATGCTTGTTTAAATATGTTTGTTTAATATCTCATTTTTTTTGCGTTTTTTATTACATGTACATGTGAATCTTATAAATGAATAAAGTCGTAATTATTAACAATTAAAATTATTTTTATTTAAAAAACATTTAATACAAATAAAATTCCAAAATATTCGCAAAGAAATTGATTGCTAGAAAGTTGTGTAATATAAAATATTGGTATTTTTATGCCAGATCATAATAATTAGCTTTTGCATCAGTTTTTCCCTTAATATAATAAGTAGCTAATTTAATTGCCACCTTTTAGCTAATTTAATAAACGATCGTGTTTATTTTAGAGAACGCAAAAGTCGAATGAGTCAAAAGCGCCGATGATTTTCAGCTAGGAAATTTCTTCTATTCGAATTTCCTTTTTTCTTATTACTTGACGCTTTTTCGATCTCAACTCTCTCGTCCTTCTTTTCTATCGTTTCGTTTGAAAAACTTTTCATAGTCTCTTTTCTAATTTTTCCTTCCAACTTTCTGCTTCTTTCTGGCTGAATTGATCGAGAAATCAATTCCGGCTAAATATACATGCTGAAAATTTTATACAACGTATTCGTCATTTTCGCCTGCATTTTTTGATAGCCGGAAGATAAACGACAAGAATAGATAGAAGAATAATGACAGGTAAATATATGGAACGTCTTGTTTATTCATTTTTTCATTTTTTTAGCTTTTATTTGCATTTATTTTTTATGTTTTCAACTGAATTCATATTTACAGTTTATAATAGGAACTTTTTTAATAGGAGCTTGTTTTATTTTTGTTTTTTAAATGATTTTATGTTTAATAAGCTTTAAAATTAAATTTAGCAAAATGCATTTAATATGTCGATGCATTTGGTATAAAATTACTTTTAAACAAGTGGTCATTTTAAGGTGGAGCCACGTTTGCGATTTTCAAATTTGATTACCTTTTTAAGGGAGATAAAGATATTTTTTAGAAAAATAATTTTATTCATCAGATTCAGAATTTAATTCTTTATTCAATACTTTTAAAATCATATTTTTAGTAAATATGAAAAAAAGTTATGATTGAAATAGTAAATTTGCTCAAAAAATAAAAATTAACTCTACGTTTTCAATGGTAACATTTTTTCTAAGTTACTTTAAAAGTTGATTTAAAAAGTATTTGATAGAGAATTAAATTTTGAATGGAAAAAATAAAAATAACTTTTTGATGTTTAAAAAATTTGTCAAAGTTGAAAAATCCGCAAATGTCTGTTCCTCAAATTGTCGTGTGTCCATTTTAAATTGCTTTCGATGATGGTTTTTTGTTTATCGCTTAGCTTATACGATTATAATACATCATCTAATTCAACTTATTATAATAAACATAATTTATCCAATTTTATTCAAAATATTAAAGTTTAATTTTTAAATTCAATCAGTTAAATTTCAAGATTTAATTTAATATGCCGATGAAATACTGAAAATTGTTTTTTTTATTTGTAGAAAACAAAGCGAAAATGTTTACATAACTTCTTTATTTTTCATCATCCCATGTGATGTGTTTATATGTTTAGATGAAAACACATTGGATACAGGTGATGCAAAAGATAATCCAGCAGCTTCTATAATAGAAATACGATCAGCCCAGCAAATAAGTATATATCATTTTGCTAACTATTTTATATTCAAAAAATAGTATCATTACTTGTTTTTTACATACAGTGTTGTGATAAGTGACTCCGGCTCCATAAATGGCTTCGGAGTTATTTGAAGCCAGATTACTCGCTGCGAAGCGAAAAGCTCCGAGTCATATGCCGGAACCGTATCCGTCTGACTTTTTCTTGGCTCCGACTTTTTTGAAAAGTGCTGACGGAGCCGCTGGCTGCTCGCGGCTCCGGAGTCAACCCGGAGCTGAGTCACAACACTGTTTACATACAATTAAATACAACTACAATTAATTAGATACTGAAAACTTGCAACAAGCTTCCACACGTTCTGATACGTCGGAAAAACGTGAGAATCTTTGGCTTTCTATGGGTATTCATCGCGCCGACGACGGCATACGCGCCTCAATTCGCAAACGTCGAATGAGTAAACACTGCGAAAGTCTCGAGCAAATGTCGCAGAATCTCGAGAATCTTCGTAAGCGATTGTTGTAATCAATAATCCATATGTAAAAATCAAAACACTCAAATTGGGATCATGAATAAATGCACAACATATACGCACGCGTTTTGTGTAAAAATCTAATATATAAATATAAATTTAGCTCCCGGTGCCCGTGTGATGATTTTGCTTAAAGAAAAAGATGAGGCCCCTGCACTATTCACGGAAATGGGCGAGTTGACGCGCGGCACCACCGCCGGTGTTGAAGAATGGAAAGAAACGGCACGTTGGGTGAAATTTGAGGAAGATGTCGAAGAAGGCGGTAATCGATGGTCAAAACCGCACGTCGCGACCCTTTCGTTACACGCCCTTTTTCAATTACGGTATTTAATTAGACTAATCTTTTTTCGGGCGTATGTTTAAAAACTGCCTGAAAGTAAGTAAAATACCCTAAGTTAGGGTAAATAAGACGCGGCCGTTCGTTGAATTTTTAAATATTGACTTAAGCCCAAGTTAAGTCAGACCCAAATTGCAGATTAAAAATTATGAGCACAATTTCGTTTATAACAAAATGAAGACCAAGTCAAAATTCAAAAATTCTTCGAATGGCCTGCCTCGCCTTATTTACTCAAACTTAAGGTAACTGATTTTTGTTTATATCATATAATTTTAGATCTTATCTTTTAAACGGTGCCGTATTCATTGATCTCGAAGCTGAATCCTTACCTCATTTAATTGGTAGTCCATATTTCATATTATTTATTCATGAATATTTACTGAAGGAAATTAAAAATAAAAATTAAGAAAAAATTCTCGATGAACTTATGCGCAGTGGTCATATAAATGAATCTGAACGCGACGATGTTCGTCATGTTCTAACACGCAAACACACACATCAATATGAACAAGTACATAGCATAAAAATAATTTCACATTAGATTTTCTCATAAATTTTGTCATAAATTTTTCAATTTTTGTGTTTTTTTCAAAGGTCTGAAGCAAAGAAAGATAAATCAAATTTTATAAGACAACCTAAATAGAAAATATAAATGATGCAACCGAAATATGGGTTCTTGTGTGATATCGGACCGCCAAAAAAAAAATTTTTTTTTTAGTAATTTTTTTAGGTTTTCTGGCACGGAGAATTCGAATTTGATAATGGTTTTTACCGATTTTGTTGTTTTTGTGCAGTTTTTGACATTTTCAACTTGCTAACCTTATGTTCAGTTTGCTAACGTAATAACATGAATTTTACACAACTAGGTCCGATATCACACAAGAACCGAAAAGGTGTTAAGTTTCGCAACAAGAAGCAAAGCGGTACTGCTCGCGACTTCATGGAGTCATATTTGGCGGAGTACATGTGGCGCACACACTTGAATGGTCGCAATCCTTTTACCGTCATTTTGCAAGATATCGCCGAATTTCGGCCCATCTAGTTGTTAATTATTTATCGTTGTTTTGTTTACTGTTTGTTATAAATTATTTCATAAAATTATTTTTCGAAAATGGACAAAAACAACAAAATCGGTAAAAACCATTATCAAATTCGAATTCTCCGTGCCAGAAAACCTAAAAAAATTACTAAAAAAAAATTTTTTTTTTGGCGGTCCGATATCACACAAGAACCGAAATATGTAGATCATTTCTTTAAGTGATTAAATAAATCTAGGCAAAAAGTGGATCATTGGCGTCTGGAAGCGGCGCTTCGCCGGGCGGTTTTCTCAGCGCGGTTCGATCAATTTCTGACATCGGTCGCTCATTTTCCCATGGCAAGAATCTTCATAAGCAAAATACCAACGAAAGTTCGTTGACTGGTATTAGCGGTGCGGCAGGTGAGGTTTCCATTGCAACTACTCCCGCAGCTGCCGACACAACAAAGAAGCCACTCGGCAATCAACTAGAATTGCCGAAAGTCGGCTCCACTCCGAAAGACATGCAGCGCGACTCGTCGCAGAGCGATTTTTCACGCAATTCGCATTTTATGAAGAAATTGCCACCTGGCGCCGAAGCTTCGAATATTCTCGTCGGTGAAGTAGACTTTCTCACACGTTACGTGACTGCATTCATTCGCCTTAAAGAAGCTTCCATTCTCGGCGATTTTACCGAAGTACGATTAATATAAAAGTTTTAACCATTTCTAGCGTAAAATGTAATATAAAATAATTGAAATATTAATGCATAAATTCTTAAAAATAATAATGTATTAGTTGTGTATTAGTTAATGCCCTTTTATTTGTGTTAATGAATAATTTTTGCTTATTCTTGATAAAATCAAACTTATTGCTTTGAGGTGCCTGTTCCAACACGATTTTTATTTCTTCTAATCGGTCCGGAAGGAAATGCTGTTCAGTTCAAAGAAATTGGTCGTGCGATGGCTACATTAATGTCAGATGAAGTAAGATATATGTATCAATGTATGTATGTTACAGACAAATCTAAATTTGCTCGATCTTTTGTCAAATCTGAATTGGCCTGCCATCTCGAATAAATATGAATTTCCCCGTGTCGAATCTGAATTTTTTATGAGAATATTATTCTTTTGCAAGAATTTGAATTATTTCAATGATTGATGATTTTTTGAAATTTGATTTTTTCAGCCGTATTAGACTTTTTTCAAAAAATTTATTTTTTAGACTATTGGAACGCATTTTTTTTAATTCAACGTTTTTTGACATGGACAAATTTAGATTTGCCTGAGATGACGGGTAAATTCAGATTTGACCGGTCAAATTCAAATTTGCCCGATATTCAGATTTGCCAGTAACATTAAAAATAACTTTTTAATGAATAATATGCGAGTTGTATGTCTGTTCATCAATTTTATTTTAGATTTTTCATGACGTGGCTTATAAGGCAAGAAATCGGAACGATTTAATTGATGGAGTAGATGAATTTTTAGACGCTGTTACAGTACTTCCACCCGGCGAATGGGATCCTGCCATTCGCATAGAGCCGCCGACGGTCATTCCGTCACAACAAAAGCGTGTGCAAGTAAAAGTATTCTTTATCCCATTGTTGAATAGTAATTTAAAAAAATAATTACCTATTATAAATTGTGCAATTTACTGCCAATAAATAAAACTTTAATTTAGTTGCCCAGCCAATTTATGAACAATGCCACTGGCGGACAAAAAGATAAAGACAGAAATGATTTGTTTTCGGGAAAACAACTTGCCGAATCAAAAAAGCTCGAGGATTTGGATGGTGGTCACGCGGCGGATCCGGCACTTCAGCGCACAGGCCGCCTTTTTGGTGGCTTAATGGCGGATATACGACGCAAACTGCCTTGGTACGCGTCTGACTTTACCGATGCGCTCAATCTTCAGTGTGTGGCCGCGTTTTGTTTCATGTACTTTGCGCTCTTAGCGCCAATTGTCACATTTGGCGGGTTGTTGGAAGAGGCCACGCATCAGCGTATGGCAAGTTATTTTTGCAATTAATTTACTCTATTCCATTGTTCGTTGAGCATTCGTTTTAGGCTGCAATGGAAAATATGGCAAGTGGCGCAATTTGCGGCATAATATATCATTTTTTTAGTGGTCAGCCGCTTACCATAATTGGTATGCAAACCTTTGACTTGTTTTAAAATTTCATCAAATCACTCTTATCATTTTGAGGCAATTGTGAAATTGATAAATTTAGGTTCAACGGGTCCTGTACTTGTATTCGAAACAATTGTTTATGATATTTGTGCGTATTTCGGATTACAGTATCTCTCTTTTCGTTTATGGGTGCACATGTGGACAGCCGCCATTTTGTTCATAATGGTCGTAACCGATGCCTCATCACTCGTAAGTCTATATATGAACATACATATAGATGAGACTACAAATACACGTTATTATTAGGTGTCCTATATTACACGTTTTACCGAAGAATCATTTGCCACGTTAATCGCAGTAATCTTCATTTATGAGGCAATTGTAAAATTGGTAAAAATCAAGGATGGACTCAATGTAATTGAATTAAACACTGCCAAAGATGGAGCCATAGCGCGTTGTCATTGCGTACCTACAGGCGCGTCAATTAGTAAAATCGCCGCAGCTGCACATAAAAACCATCTGGATTATCTTGTTCCACCAAACGCCACTTCTTTTGACTATTCCACCGTCAGTTAATTTAATGAATTAATCATCTCATTTGGTGAAATATATACAGGGTGACACAAAAGTTCCCGCACACATATTTTTAACAATAACTTTTTTATTAAGCAAAAAAATATAACAACAAAAAATAAATTAAAAAGCAAACGAAATTCTCTACAACTTTCATTTTAAACTATTTTCAAAATTTCCGCCTTCTAATGCCACACAAGCTTCGAGACGCTTCCTAAAATTTTTGACGATGGTCGATAGTTTTTCGTTTGAAATTTGATCCCATGCTCGTTGGAGAGATGATTTCAAAGATTCTATCTTTAAGTTTACCAAAATCTAATTTTAAGGGACGTTGTACTCCCCTGGACTCAAAAAATTTTAATGGTAAACCTTGGACGCTTCAACAAGACTGGGCACCAGCTCATTCCGCGCGTTCGACAATGAATTTTTCCAAGAAAATGGAATTCGCGTTTGGGACAAAACTTTATGGCCATCCAACTCGCCGGATCTTAATCCTATGGATTTCTCAATTTGGTCAATTTTGGAGCAAAAAGCATGCTCTATCCAACACAAAACGATAGAATCTTTGAAATCATCTCTCCAACGAGCATGGGACCAAATTTCAAACAAAAAACTATCGACCATCGTCAAAAATTTTAGGAAGCGTCTCGAAGTTTGTGTGGCATTAGAAGGCGGAAATTTTGAAAATAGTTTAAAATGAAAGTTGTAGAGAATTTCGTTTGCTTTTTAATTTATTTTTTGTTGTTATATTTTTTTGCTTAATAAAAAAGTTATTATTAAAAATATGTGTGCGGGAGCTTTTGTGTCACCCTGTATAAAAATTTATGTAGATATCCTTGGGTCAATGCAAACGTTTATTGGGACGACTAGAAGGCGATAATTGCTTTGTGATGTACGATAGATTTTTAATGTCAATCGTATTGATGTTCACTACATTCTTGCTCGCAATCGCTTTCAAAGTAAACATATGGGGCAAATGTAAAACATTATAATACAACAATATGAATTTAGAAAATGCGAAATAGCTGTTATTTTCCCACGCGCATACGACAAATTTTCAGCGATTTCGCAGTAATGATCGCAATTGCGATAATGACATGCTTCGATTTCTTCATGGGCATCGACACGCCGAAGCTCAACGTTCCATCTACATTCAGGGTAAATTACAATTTTTGTAATTAAGGATGTATTTTTCATCGTCTTGGAGATTTTAGCCGACGTGGAGTGGCCGCGGATGGTTTATTCCGCCATTTAACGGTAATCAATGGTATACAGCAATAGCGGCTGGTATCCCTGCTCTATTGGCTTGCATACTCATTTTTATGGATCAACAAATCACAACTGTTATTGTTAATCGAAAGGAGAATAAACTTAAAAAGGGTAATTTTCATAAACAAATATTGAAATTAAATAATTTTAAATCAAAAATTAAAATTAAAAGCAATATTTATAGGCTGTGGATATCATCTCGATCTTTTTGTGCTCTCTATACTTATCATAATTGTTGGCGTACTTGGATTGCCGGTATATGTTGCTGCTACCGTACTTTCAATAAATCATGTCAATGCCCTCAAAAAAGAGTCGGAAAGTCGTGCGCCCGGTGAAGTTGCACATTTCATCGGCGTTTGGTAAAATAATTGTATATGCTAGTTATAAAAACATAGATGAATAAATGAACTGTCACGGTTTCTAGACGTATTAAATTGATTTTAGCGAGCAACGCGTTACCGGTATAATAACATTTTTATTAATCGGCCTATCTGTGATGATGACGAAAATCCTTGGCCACATTCCAATGCCGGTTCTATATGGCGTATTTCTCTACATGGGTATTTCAGCACTAGGAGGTTGAATCCACTAACATTTAGTTACATGAAAATAATAAACCTACTTATTACTTTTTAGGAATTCAACTTTTCGATCGTATTCTTTTGCTACTAATGCCAATGAAATATCAACCTGATACGATATACATTCGTCATGTTCCAATAAATGTTATTCACAAGTATACAATGTGTCAGGTGGCATGCTTAGCCGTGCTTTGGGTTGTAAAATCAATCAAGGCCACATCCATTACATTCCCACTTATGGTATCTTGTTGAGTATTGAAAGAGTTGTTTTTAATGCATTAAATTACTTAAATTATCAAATTAGCTGGTCACAATGGTAGCCGTACGAAAATTAATGGAAAAGTTCTTTGCCGAAAAAGATCTCAAATATCTTGATGACAAAATGCCCGATTTTCATTTGCGAAAAAAAGAGGATATGAGGCGCAAAAATAAAACGGTATAAACGGCTATATAATAACAAAAAGAAACTTAAAAAAACAAAGTACTATTTTTAGGACGAGATTGAAATTAATTTGGACGAAAATCAAGGAACTATTCATGCTGTTAAAACGGAAGCTCATCTACACATTTATTCGGAAACCGAGTACGATTAACATAGCAAAATAGTTAGTGTCACAAAATTAATGTGCACATAATTATAGAAGCGGAACGCAAGGCAATGTAATTAAAATACCACTGTCTGCAATCAACGACTCTTCGCAAAACATAAATATTTCGCGTGAGCTTGACTCAAGTGGCATGTGGAAACATATTACGAGCGAGTCTAAGGCATCACTGCAAAATTTCATTGGTTCAATTGGTGTCAGCGAACAGTTAGTTTTTTTTATAAAACAATATTTTTTAACCTTTCAAACTCGATTCGCAAGCCATTTTTAGTTCTATGTATATGTACAGCAAAACATGATATCTTACGTTGTCTATTTCATGTTTTAAATAACTAAAAAAGCTTAGAAAACAAAAATATTTTTATGTTGAAACATTCGATTTTTAGCGAAAATCCGCATTCCCCTCGGCTGGCCACGCCGGACGAAGACGATGAAGCGATAACCATTAACATTGTCAAGAACTCCGGAATCGATAGCACGGCGTCATCCGCTTCCGCTGCTGAGGCACAGCCCTTATTGCGAAAAAACCGTCCAGCAACGAGAATGAATCTCCCGTGTAAAACGCATCTTTATGCGTAAAAATAAAGGCCTAATTAAATTTTAAGCATTTAAAAATAACATTTGATTTCTAGAAAATAATTGGAAAAAAATATATATATTCTGGCATTTTACCTCTTATTAAACTATTCAAATATTAATATTATAAATTAATTATAAATATACTATTTAAATATTAAAGGACGCATGCCCTTCAATATGCATTTTCTGACAACATTTTTTGACGCCAAAATGGCGGAAATTTAAAAATATTTATGAAAAATTTTTTTTGCTATTTTTCCTGTTTCGTTTTTTTATATTTTATATGATTTAGTCCAGTATATTTGGAAAAACTCGATCAAGCACATTGTTGATGGCACCATTGAGGTTTTCGAAGAGTTTCGCAACATAGACTTGAACGAAGAACCAAATGATGATGAAAAAATAAAAAACAGGAAAAATGGCAAAAAAATTTTTCATAAATATTTTTAAATTTCCGCCATTTTGGCGTCAAAAAATGTTGTCAGAAAATGCATATTGAAGGGCATGCGTCCTTTAATGGCAAGTTATAATATACAGGGAGTTTCAGCGAAATTCCCTGATTTGAAATTTGAATAACTTTTTTGTTTCTGAAACTAATTTAAAAATAAAAAGTTTTGAAACGCTATCGTTATAAGGCTTTGTTTGATATATCGCGCGCAAAAATTCTTTGCCGCGCAATTGTTGCGCGGTAAATTTTGCGCGTTCGACGCGCAACTTTATTCCGAGTCGATTGCCAAAAATGGCGTGGCAATTGATTAGGTTAACAAAAAATTATTATCAAAAATGTAACGGCATTTTGGCAATTTTATATTAAATATGCAGTAACACTGAAAAAATTTTGCAAAAATTATGATAAATATGCGTTTGTTTCTTAGCTATAAATTTTTTCTAACTTAATCATTCGGTACGTCGTCTTCGGCAATCGACTCGGAATAAAGTTACGCTTTGGTCGGACGACATATAACTTGTCGAGTGCGCAAAATTTACCACGCGACAATTGGCGCGCGATATATCAAACAGAATCTCAGAACGAGAGCATTCCAAAACTGTTTTTACTTTTAAAATCGATTCAGAAACAAAAAAGTTACTCAAATTTTAAATCAGGGATTTCGCTGAAACGCCAGTATATTTTATGATAGAATTAGGACCTAGTCATAATTATCTCTTATTAATTGTTGATTTAATTTACCTACATTATTGAAGTTTTCTATTTAAATATGAAAATTGTGCGGACGATAAAAAAAAATCTGATAATTTACAAATACAGTCAAACCTCGATATAACGTCACCTCGCTTTAACGTCAACCTCGGTATAACGTCACTTAGGCCCGGTCCCGATGATTTTACTATGCCATAAGGTCACCTTCAATTATATGAACCCTCGCTCTAACGTCACCCTGTGTCGTAAACTTTGTTCTACGAAAAGTTAAAATTCAAATTTTTTCTTTTTGCGCTTTTTTCTTGGCATTCTGCTCAATTGTTATCGTTAAAATATTTTTTGCGCTAACGTTGTTAAATTTTTCATTGATGATGCGATGCTGAAGCTCCGTCAGAAGGAGATGCGCCGGCCGACTATCATCGAGAGCTTTGCAAAGGACAGCTCCGCCTTTCATTTTCTCAGTGATATTCGGTGTTAGTTAAAAAAATAAAGTATATTGTAAATCTTTTTCTTTGTTAAACATCATTCAGAAACATAACAGCTTCTTACTCAAACTTTGGGGTCTGCTTATTAAACCCTCGCTTTAACGTCACCCTCGGTATAACGTCACCTAGGCCCGGTCCCGAAGGGTGACGTTATATCGAGGTTTGACTGTACCCTAAAATTTATCGTGCATGGAGGCGAGACTTTTTTGAATATAGTATGTCTTCATTCTGTTATAAAAATTGATCGGACCGTTACAAAGTTTCGCATTCCTTCTCTATGCATCGTAGAGAATATGTAAGGTAAAAATAAAACCCCAGCATTCAATTGTAAGAGAATGAAAGCGAAATGTAAAAAAAAACTCAAACCGCCTCGTCTTATACACCAATAAATTAAAATTTAAAAATAAAGTTGAAATGCGCGAAAAAGATAACTCAATAAACATTTTTATTTTAAATTACATTCAATA
Source organism: Bradynema listronoti (assembly GCA_024678965.1). Lineage (NCBI taxonomy): Eukaryota > Metazoa > Nematoda > Chromadorea > Rhabditida > Allantonematidae > Bradynema > Bradynema listronoti. The sequence goes on from JANLNO010000009.1 coordinate 1,482,666, forward strand.
ATAGTCATATAATAATAGTCATAAATGAATGAAGAAATTGTCCTTTGTCCTAAAAGTCGCATTCTGCGTCAGCCATATCCAAATCCTGTAAATCCACCTGTAAAGAAGAATAAATATATTTGCTGAAACATTACTATTTGACAAACATAGTTATCTACTTTTTCTTGAACGGAAAACGTTGAAGAAAGATTTTTAAAAAAAATCTAAAAGCTCAAATACTATATATGTTTTAAAAAATTGATTTAATATAAAAAAAGAAAAACTCCTACAATCATCTCGTATTTCATCATGGTCTTCGGTTCTTCCCCGTCGTCCTTGTTGTCGTAACGAAGAGCGCGCACGGCCGTATTGTGCAACTCGAGGCAATCGACGATGCGCTTATCGAGTACAGCCTGCGGCAAATTTGTTTGATAAATATTTCGCGGATCGGAGGTTTCCAAATACGGGGCGCCATTCGCGTCGTAGACGATAGTGGCATTCGCCACCGTTCTATCCTTTATGGCTTTTGCCACAACGTACACAGCCTCAAGTTCCGATGGGAGCTAGAAAGTTGATTGATGTGAAATTAATTTAAAACAATTTTGTGTGGATAAGGCCGGGTGTTTTGGGCAAAATTTAAATTGGCGTCAATGAGTTCATTCTGTTATATGCGGATCCAAATTTTATGTCCACCCTCATGAGATGAAAATAAAAGTTGGGCACAATATTTGAACCTGGTTGGATCTAGTATAACAGAATGGATCTGATACGGAAATTTTCATCATCAACCTGAAGCTTTTTGGCAATTTCGCTTAGGTAGATTCGCGAGTAAGTCATTGCGATTAGACGAATAGCTGTCTTGATCACATTGGGACGAAGGCGCACTACCAACGTTTGGGTCTCGTCGTTCTTGAACGTTGTGGCCAGCTCCTCCAATAGCTTATCGAACTGCATCAAATTCCCAAGACGAACCGCTAAAATTTGAATCGTCCAAATAAAATCTTAATAGTTGGAAAAATTCAATCTACTCTGCGCTAGCTGCAAATAGGGCGCCAATGTTTTGCGGTGAATTTCCTCGCGAAAGATGGAACGTTTCGGAATTTTGCCCTGGAGCAATTGCACGATAACAATCCATTTTTGGATGTTTTGTCGGAAACCAACGGCGCCCGCCTGCGGCGCTTTTTGCAGCGATTTGTAGAAGAAGCTCGTGGCGCTTTCATAGTCCAATTCAAGTGCCTAAAGAATTACAGTCCAACCTCTCGGGGGTGCCCAATCAGAGACGTTGCCCAATTATAGAGGCTTTACGAAAATACAGTAGATAACTTTTCGATGGGAGCGCCGAGAACTAATACTTCCCAAATAATCTTTATTCCATCAACTCTTTATTCCGCCTGCAGTCAACTGAAGCGACAATATAACTATCCTAGCTTGCAAACTTTGCCGAAAATTTATTGTTCAATATAAAAAAGAATTTATTTGAAATTTTGTCGGGAGTGCCCAATTAGAGAGGATGTCCAATTACAGGGGTGCCCAATTAGACAGGTTTGACTGTATTGACTGTACAGACAAGCCGGTCTAATTGAGCACCCTCTCGGACCGCAAAAAAGTGCTCAATTAGAAAGGATGTCCAATTACAGGCACTCTCTCTAATTGGGCACTTTTTCGCGGTTCCTAGAGGATGCCCGATTACAGGGGTGCTCAATTGGGCAGATAAACAAAAAAAATGCGTTTGTAAAAAAGTGGAACGTCGTTGGGCTGCTAGATATGGTTTAGTATATTAAAATAATAAAAACCAATGGCCAATTTATTAACCCTAATTAATTGTCGTTTTTTTGTCTCACAAATTAAATGAGTCAACTTCAATAAAAACAAAAAAAAATAAATAAATAAAAGTACAATATTTTTAAAGCTTCAAAAATTGCTCAAAAAAAGGTAAAAAATATTCGTCCTATAAAAAGCTTTTGATTATTCTCTAATAAGCCAATGAACTTTAGCCCATTCATGCGCACTAATTCGAATATGACATTTATTTTTCATAAAAATGGTCCTATGGGTCCTAAAATAGGACCAGAGCGCCAAGAATTTTTTTATGATTTTTCAGGTTTTTCGCACGGGGAATTCGATTTTAACCATGTTTTATAAATAATTTATGCCCACTGTGGTTCCATATGTAACATTTATCAGTTTTTCTTTTCCATCAAGTTGGCATTTGAGCTCAAGCTCTTGGTTTCGGTTACACAGATACGATCAATCTTAACAGAACGGAGAGGTGGCCACTAAGGAAGATTGACAAAGAGCCGAGAAATTCCTACGAGTATCGGATGGATTTATCGACAGGCGTTCTAGTCATCTCGTGGAACGATAACAGGCCATATTGCCAGCAGTGATCAGATCGAGCCAATTCGCCAATTGGTCTGCTCAGGAAAAGAAGAAGTGTCAATTTCGCGGCCGAATACCATAGCTGCCTACAACAACTACATGGGAGGAGTTGGTCGCATGGATCAAAACATCAATAATTATCGCGTGAGCATCAAGTCAAAGAAAAGTGCGGTCGAATGCTGTTCCTTCGTCTCCAGTTGGCCGCAAATCCAATGAGCCGAAATCAAAGCGATCGAAGCGCGTCATCGACGCGGTGCGGTACGATGGGCTCAACCATTGGAAGGTGGTTGCAAATGCGGTACCGAGATGTGCTCTTTGCGATGGCCGAGCAAGAATCTCGGCGTAGGACTTCGTGAAAAGTGTAGAATAATTCTGTTGAAAACTGTGTTGCGTTTCGTTGTTTCGTTAAAATAAAATGTGGAAAAATATTATATTGAAAAAAATATATTTGCGGGTCTATTAGGTCAAAATAGCCTACAATTTCGTGTTTTTCAAGTAAAAATAAATTTGGAAAAGTGTTTTTGAGAAAAAAATTTTTTTCAAAAAATTTCGAAATTTTTCGAAAATTCGGCCAAAAATGGATTAAAAACCAACTTTAATTCGCCCTTGATAATAGTGGAAGCGAGCAAAATCATTGTTGCTAGCCGATTCAGGAAATTTGACATTTTCCACAAACTTGGCGGCTAACATCAAATTTTTGGTGAGGAGATAGGAGCGAATAAGACAATTTATAATGGTCGCCTGTGTGTTGGGCATGGAACGAAAAATCGCCAAATTCAAACATGGGTTATAGAACCTAAATTTAAAAAAAATTAAGTCTTAAAAATTGGGGGCGATTTTCAAGGACAATTTTAATAATACGCTTACATCGGGATTGACGAGGATTTCTGCTGATTTTCAGCCGCTAAAGCCAAGTCATAGAACGCCTTTGCTAGCAAAAGGTCCTGGACATGCTTGTCGTTGAGTGTATTACTGGATTGTTCAAATGCAGCACGAAAATAATTTGTCGCATCCGGAATGGGAAATTGCCGAAGCAAAGCTGAAATCGACGTGCAATTCTCCATCTAAAAGGCATGATATATGTACATCATAGGCCTGTACCATCTCTCTTCCTATTATCAGACAAAAGGTCGTGCTCCTCCCAAAAAAACAAATATATTGAAAAGTTTTAACGATAACAACTTATAGAGAATGAGAACAATATAAAAGGCGAGTGAAGAGTATAGTCCAATGTCAAAATGGAGATAATAAAATCGTTTATAGAATTTTCGATGAGAATCAAAAAATTTGAGAAAAACAAAAAAATGAAGTGTCATAAAACAAATTCGAATTCTGTAGTCTGGGTGGGGATCTAACAAATTTGTGATTTTGGCCGGGAAAAATAGAACTTGGACGAAAATCGGGAAAGTTACATATATAATTTGTGGGGATATTTGGCGAATATGGGACTAACCGATTTTGCATAAAATTAGTGTTTTTTTCGATGGAATATCACTCACTCGAGGACCATTAAAACGCGCATTTAAAGTTTCGAAAAGATATTTAAAGCAGGTAAAAGTCAAAAATGCTGTTTTATTAACATCAAATAAATCTAATTATACTAACCCATAAAATGACAAAACAGGCCAGACTTTTAGCCTTGGTGGAAAATGACAAGAATTACAATCTTTTGTCACGCACGTGACAAAACAATCCAAACTTTTTGACGCGGAAAATGACAAAAATTGCAAAACGAAATAAAGGCAAGGGTTTCCAGCATTTTTTTATATAGAAGCACTATTATAAAAAAAGGTCATAAAAGGTCCTGTAAGGGGTTCCGAAAAAAATAAATGCATATTTAGACTCCACGAATCACGAGGATTTTAATGGTATATGATATGCATACGAAATCTCATAATCCTATACTCGCCAATTTAGCCTTGGTAAAAAAAATAACATTATATTCGAGAATACAAATATAAATTTCGTGTTAAGACAAAATGCAATAGAAAGAGAATCGAAAAATTGAGAAAAAAATGTAGTGTCATAAACAAGTTCGTATTCTGTAGTCTGAATGGGTCTTAACAAAATTGTGATTTTGGCCGGAAAAAATAATTGGACGAATGATATATGTACATCATACATCAAAAAATCGGGTTCTTGTGTGATATCGGACCGCCAAAAAAAAAAATTTTTTAGTAATTTTTTAGGTTTTCTGGCACGGAGAATTCGAATTTGATAATGGTTTTTACCGATTTTGTTGTTTTTGTCCATTTTCGAAAAATAATTTTATGAAATAATTTATAACAAACAGTAAACAAAACAACGATAAATAATTAACAACTAGATGGGCCGAAATTCGGCGATATCTTGCAAAATGACGGTAAAAGGATTGCGACCATTCAAGTGTGTGCGCCACATGTACTCCGCCAAATATGACTCCATGAAGTCGCGAGCAGTACCGCTTTGCTTCTTGTTGCGAAACTTAACACTGCGCCACATGCGCTCAACCGTTTGAGTGTGCGCACCGGTCGCTGGGTCGACGAAGTTGTAGTGGTGGTTCACGGTCTGGTGGGTGAAGCCAGCCGCTTGGATGCCGTTGTAAGCGCCAGATTATTTTTCGAAAATGGACAAAAACAACAAAATCGGTAAAAACCATTATCAAATTCGAATTCTCCGTGCCAGAAAACCTAAAAAAATTACTAAAAAAAAATTTTTTTTTGGTGGTCCAATATCACACAAGAACCAAAAATCGATCAATCCGCGGATTGATCGCTCACGATTTTTTACGTTTCTGATTCAAAAATACATAATATCATTAAGACAAAAAAGCTAATATTATGGCAACAGTATATGCGAACCAATATCCAAATATTTAATTCCAAAATAATTGGTTAAAATTTAATTTAGGTAAATGAAAAAAAACTTAACTATTGTACAATCAATCTGGCACACCCTGAATTTCGATTTTTCTTGATTTTTTTGTGAGATCTATTTAGAAATCAATTTAGAATAAAGTAGAGATGTCAAAATTGTCGCGCATCAACCACATGCGTTAAGCGAACGTGCAAATTCGAAACAAACTTCTTTTTCTTCTCCGGAATCGGTAGCATAACATCGTCCGCTTCTGCTGCTGAGGCACAACCTTTATTGCATATTATGCAAAAATGTTTGGGCTTTAAGATGAGTTAGATCTTGATACCGTAATCTTCGTGTCAACACCCAAAAATATCATTTTTTCAAAATTTTTTGAATAGAATTGGAGCGAGCCAAATCATAATTAATCTCAAAAAGTTTTCTCCCGATTTACTAATTGGTGATTTAATTTAGCAATATCTACGTTATTAAAGTTTCTAATTAAATATGAAAATTGCACAAAAAATCTGATAATTTACTAAATCTTAACAATTTAAAAGCAGAATTAAAATCAGAGATGTGTCTGAATTCCTATATTTTTCTTTTCCGATTTCCGGAATTTTTGCCACTTTTTCGGAAATTTAAAAGAAAAAATATTGTTGTTAGAAAGAGAAAATTTTATTTTATCTTAAGTTCGGGTAAATAAGACGCGGCCGTTCGAAGAATTTTTAAATATTGACTTGGCCTTCATTTTCTTATTTTGTGTCGGTTAAGCATAAAATTTAATGAACAACTTCATTAAAGCAGGCCCGAGCTGTAGTTTAAAAATGTTGAGCTCAACTTTGCTTATAACAGAATGAAGGCCAAGTCAAAATTCGAAAATTCTTCGAATGGCCGCGTCTTATTTACCCGAGCGTAGGATAACTTTCGATATTTCCCATCTCTAGCAATTCACGATTTCCGAAATTTTAATTTATTTCTGAAATTTAAAATTCATTTTTGACCTTGGTTAAAATGTATGAAAAAGATATGTAAAAAAACATTTTTATTTTAAATTATTACAATAACGGAAAAAGGCACTCCTGCCGAAATTTCTTAATTCCTTATTTCTTGAGAAAAAAAACATGATAAATCAATTATAAAAATAGATAACATTTTTCATACCGAATTTGATATCATTATTCATTTTTCATCTTTTTTAATAGCTTTTTTTCTATTTTATGGGACATCTCTATTTTTGGGATGAAATGAAAACCAGATAATCATATATATTACTCTAAAAACGTTTAACAAAAATATTTTTTATATACAAATTTTATTTTTAGGCTAAAAATAAATTGAAAATGAAATCATAAAAACAAATGTATCATTCAAATAAGCAGCACTTGACAGTGTCGATTTTAAATTAAAAATCGGCACTGAAAGAGTGAAAATCGCTGTCTTATCCAAATATGTGATACATGAAACGTGAAGGATGCTATCTATTGTAACCGAACTTCGTTCCTAGCAAATTAAAATCTATCGCACAACCATTAGACCACTGCTCTCCTTAAAAATATGTATTTTCCAGAAAAATTGTTAGTCCCACCTAAAATAACATGAAATTTCGAAATTAAAAAGTTATTCTTAATCATTAAATTTTTAGGAACTAACTTGTACTTTTAATGTACTTAATGCAGGATTTCGTGATGGTATGATCAATTTTTCTGAAAAATTTATATTCGGAATGAAAATCGATTTTTATTCTATCGGTGCAGATTCTTAATATGCAAATAAAGACATTTTCAAGTGCGGCCTATATAAATGGTACATTTGTTATTGTGATTTAATAATTTACTTATTATAGGATTAAGTATAACAAATACAACAGGAATGCCTGTTTTTTCCTCTCTGTAAATTTAATAACATGTCGAATATTCTTAAATTAGCGCTTTTCTTTAAAAGTCGTCTTCTTCGTCAGCCATTTCGCTAGCGTATTCCATCTCCTGTAAAAACAATTGATTGGAAATTTTTTGTTTTTAATATTCTACAAGGCAATGAAAATCGGCCTTCGGCCAGAGATTTAAAAATTAGGACTTGAATGGAATGTACCGTAGGATTACTGACTTCAATCAAAAAAATGTTGTCAACTTTTATTTCAGTGCCTTCGAAAACCTGAGCAAAAAAATTTCAGCAGCTTTTGTTGCACTACGGGTCAAAATTTGGACCCAGCACAACACCGCAAAGGTCCGATCAAAAAATATAAGTTACTCTCCAGAATCAGAATTCAAATATTGCAAAAGTAAATTAAATATCAAAAGTAAAGCCAAACGTAATGCCTAAACTAAAATTTGGCCCCAATATTCCCATTAATAAAAACATTAGCACTTGCCACTAAAAATCACTACAGTATTTCTTTTCGCTATAAGTATATTGAAGATTTGGAATCGTGGGGGATACCTAATGCTTTTCGAAAACTTGTATATTGGGATAGCTAAACTGCAAAAGAGTCGAAATTATGAATAAGACTACGAAAAGGCAAAACAAGATGAAGCTAATGTTTTTTATAAAAAAACGCTTACCATCATTTCGCGTTCCTGCATTGCATCAACGGATAAGGGCTCCGCTTTCTCGCCGTCGTCCTTGTTGTCGTAACGAAGAGCGCGCACGGCCGTATTGTGCAACTCGAGGCAATCGACGATGCGCTTATCGAGTACAGCCTGCGGCAAATTTGTTTGATAAATATTTCGCGGATCGGAGGTTTCCAAATACGGGGCGCCATTCGCGTCGTAGACGATAGTGGCATTCGCCACCGTTCTATCCTTTATGGCTTTTGCCACAACGTACACAGCCTCAAGTTCCGATGGGAGCTAGAAAGTTGATTGATGTGAAATTAATTTAAAACAATTTTGTGTGGATAAGGCCGGGTGTTTTGGGCAAAATTTAAATTGGTGTCAATGAGTTCATTCTGTTATATGCGGATCCAAATTTTATGTCCACCCTCATGAGATGAAAATAAAAGTTGGGCACAATATTTGAACCTGGTTGGATCTAGTATAACAGAATGGATCTGATACGGAAATTTTCATCATCAACCTGAAGCTTTTTGGCAATTTCGCTTAGGTAGATTCGCGAGTAAGTCATTGCGATTAGACGAATAGCTGTCTTGATCACATTGGGACGAAGGCGCACTACCAACGTTTGGGTCTCGTCGTTCTTGAACGTTGTGGCCAGCTCCTCCAATAGCTTATCGAACTGCATCAAATTCCCAAGACGAACCGCTAAAATTTGAATCGTCCAAATAAAATCTTAATAGTTGGAAAAATTCAATCTACTCTGCGCTAGCTGCAAATAGGGCGCCAATGTTTTGCGGTGAATTTCCTCGCGAAAGATGGAACGTTTCGGAATTTTGCCCTGGAGCAATTGCACGATAACAATCCATTTTTGGATGTTTTGTCGGAAACCAACGGCGCCCGCCTGCGGCGCTTTTTGCAGCGATTTGTAGAAGAAGCTCGTGGCGCTTTCATAGTCCAATTCAAGTGCCTAAAGAATTACAGTCCAACCTCTCGGGGTGCCCAATCAGAGACGTTGCCCAATTATAGAGGCTTTACGAAAATACAGTAGATAACTTTTCGATGGGAGCGCAGAGAACTAATACTTCCCAAATAATCTTTATTCCATCAACTCTTTATTCCGCCTGCAGTCAACTGAAGCGACAATATAACTATCCTAGCTTGCAAACTTTGCCGAAAATTTATTGTTCAATATAAAAAAAGAATTTATTTGAAATTTTGTCGGGAGTGCCCAATTAGAGAGGATGTCCATCTACATGGGTGCCCAATTAGACAGGTTTGACTGTATTGACTGTACAGACAAGCCGGTCTAATTGAGCACCTCGGACCGCAAAAAAGTGCTCAATTAGAAAGGATGTCCAATTACAGGCACTCTTCTAATTGGGCACTTTTCGCATTTAGAGATGCGATTACAGGGGTGCTCAATTGGGCAGATAAACAAAAAAAATGCGTTTGTAAAAAAGTGGAACGTCGTTGGGCTGCTAGATATGGTTTAGTATATTAAAATAATAAAAACCAATGGCCAATTTATTAACCCTAATTAATTGTCGTTTTTTTGTCTCACAAATTAAATGAGTCAACTTCAATAAAAACAAAAAAAAATAAATAAATAAAAGTACAATATTTTTAAAGCTTCAAAAATTGCTCAAAAAAAGGTAAAAAATATTCGTCCTATAAAAAGCTTTTGATTATTCTCTAATAAGCCAATGAACTTTAGCCCATTCATGCGCACTAATTCGAATATGACATTTATTTTTCATAAAAATGGTCCTATGGGTCCTAAAATAGGACCAGAGCGCCAAGAATTTTTTTATGATTTTTCAGGTTTTTCGCACGGGGAATTCGATTTTAACCATGTTTTATAAATAATTTATGCCCACTGTGGTTCCATATGTAACATTTATCAGTTTTTCTTTTCCATCAAGTTGGCATTTGAGCTCAAGCTCTTGGTTTCGGTTACACAGATACGATCAATCTTAACAGAACGGAGAGGTGGCCACTAAGGAAGATTGACAAAGAGCCGAGAAATTCCTACGAGTATCGGATGGATTTATCGACAGGCGTTCTAGTCATCTCGTGGAACGATAACAGGCCATATTGCCAGCAGTGATCAGATCGAGCCAATTCGCCAATTGGTCTGCTCAGGAAAAGAAGAAGTGTCAATTTCGCGGCCGAATACCATAGCTGCCTACAACAACTACATGGGAGGAGTTGGTCGCATGGATCAAAACATCAATAATTATCGCGTGAGCATCAAGTCAAAGAAAAGTGCGGTCGAATGCTGTTCCTTCGTCTCCAGTTGGCCGCAAATCCAATGAGCCGAAATCAAAGCGATCGAAGCGCGTCATCGACGCGGTGCGGTACGATGGGCTCAACCATTGGAAGGTGGTTGCAAATGCGGTACCGAGATGTGCTTTTGCGATGGCCGAGCAAGAAGCGCGGCGTAGGACTTCGTGAAAAGTGTAGAATAATTCTGTTGAAAACTGTGTTGCGTTTCGTTGTTTCGTTAAAATAAAATGTGGAAAAATATTATATTGAAAAAAATATATTTGCGGGTCTATTAGGTCAAAATAGCCTACAATTTCGTGTTTTTCAAGTAAAAATAAATTTGGAAAAGTGTTTTTGAGAAAAAAATTTTTTTCAAAAAATTTCGAAATTTTTCGAAAATTCGGCCAAAAATGGATTAAAAACCAACTTTAATTCGCCCTTGATAATAGTGGAAGCGAGCAAAATCATTGTTGCTAGCCGATTCAGGAAATTTGACATTTTCCACAAACTTGGCGGCTAACATCAAATTTTTGGTGAGGAGATAGGAGCGAATAAGACAATTTATAATGGTCGCCTGTGTGTTGGGCATGGAACGAAAAATCGCCAAATTCAAACATGGGTTATAGAACCTAAATTTAAAAAAAATTAAGTCTTAAAAATTGGGGGCGATTTTCAAGGACAATTTTAATAATACGCTTACATCGGGATTGACGAGGATTTCTGCTGATTTTCAGCCGCTAAAGCCAAGTCATAGAACGCCTTTGCTAGCAAAAGGTCCTGGACATGCTTGTCGTTGAGTGTATTACTGGATTGTTCAAATGCAGCACGAAAATAATTTGTCGCATCCGGAATGGGAAATTGCCGAAGCAAAGCTGAAATCGACGTGCAATTCTCCATCTAAAAGGCACTATATAGGTGTGTCTTAATGGTTTGTAGGAAAATTTTTATTACAATTGAATAAGAATACTTCAAAAGCATCATTAAGTAAAGCTATTGATAAGATCTAGAATCAAAAACAAACATCGCTGCCGCCCGTGAAAAATGCTTAAAATTTGAATTTTAAATAATTATTTTTGACTGATGATACACGGAGTTCGTGCTAAGACTAATAGTTTTTAAATCAAAATTAATAATCACATTTTTTACCGTATCCATAAATGCCTACAGTTAATTTTAACATACAGTCAAACCTCAATCTAATGACACCCCGATCTAATGACACCCTCGATCTAATGACACCTAGGCTCGGTCCCGACGAAAACCTAACGTAAAAATCTTCTTTCAATGACAGTTGTAAGGAATCCAAACCTCGATCCAATGACACCCATTGCGCTCAGCTAGCCATTTTTTACCTTGGTGTCGTAAACTTGGGTTTACGAAATTTCTTTTTAAATTCAAATTTTATTTTTGCTCATCTTTTCTCGGCATTATGTTTAAATTTTGCCACCAAAATATCATCAGATCGACAAAGAGATGCAAATGCTCCGTCAGAAGAAAATGCGCCAGCCAACCATCGCCGAGATCTTTGCCAAGCAGAGGATGAGGAAGAATTGCTGCTCTAAGAATTATGCTTCCCGATTTTATTGCTTTACAGTTTTTTTGCTTCCTGGTCTTTTGACGAATAAAGTGCATTGACCGACAGAAATTGAGACAGGAATTCCTCAGTGGTGCTAGCTAATTTCGAAAACCTTGATCTAATGACACTTAGGCTCGGTCCCTAGGGGTGTCATTAGATCGAGGTTTGACTGTAAAATAAAAATTTTCCTTTTTTAATTAGTTAAAAAAATTCGAGCATCCATTCATTTATACCAAATTTACCCGATTTTTCTTCATAATAGAGTTCCTATACAATTCTTAATCAGCGCGATAAGAGCTTTCGAATGAGATATCAAACGACTAAATTTGATTAAAAAAATTTTTTTGCCTGGTAAACTTGCGCGCTCCTAGTGCGTCAAATATTGACGCGCGATAATTTTGGCGCCCTTAAATTACAATAATATGCCATTATGAATAATTTTATAAAAAAATCCGGAAAAAACTCAAAACCAGAGGGATTATAATTCTTTACTATAGCACTCCACGTTCAAATTGATAATAGACGATCATTATTTTTGAAAAGTCATTATTCGCGATTTATTGAATTTTTTAATCTGAAAATTTATCTGTGGGGGTTTTTGGGCATGATGAATATGAATATGTTATTTATTTTTGTCTGGAAGATCATTATGGTCCTATTTAGGGACAGAGTCTGTACGGAGATCCTAAAATGTTCCTAAATGTCGACACAAACTGAATTTTTTTGATGTGATCTTGTTCCCCATTAAATTCTGTATCTCCTAGTGAAGTTTCAAGTTGATTACGTTATTTTAAAAAAATCTTTCGTCGAGTATACTGAGGGCACATTTTTCGATTTTGGGAATTTTCAGATGAATCGCTCGAAATCGATGGAAGCGGCTAGAATCGCTAACGCTGAAAAGAAGAGAAAAATAGCGGAGGGTCACGCGAAGTCTGCTGCAGCGCGCCGCGCGATTTTCGAAGCATCAGTCGATGCTGTGGCTTCAACTTCGACAGCGACTCCGGCTACCCCTCGAAGCGTGAATCCACAAAAAGTGACTTTTTATAAAAAAATTCAAGTGATATCTTAAAATGATCAAGTTATTATTGTTCCCCATTAAATTCTGTATCTCCCAGTGAACTTTCAAGTTGATTGGGTAATTTAAAAAAAATCTCTAGTCGAGTATACTGAGGGCACATTTTTCGATTTTGGGAATTTTCAGATGAGTCGCTCGGAGTCGGCAGAGATGGCCAAGAATGCCAAGATTGAGAAATAGAAGAAAATAACGGAACGTTATGCCAAAATCAACGCCGTAAAGTCGATTCTCTTTCGTCAAATGCGTCAAACGATAATCACACTGCGATGCCAACTGAAGAAACGTGATGATCGTATTCGCCGTTTGGTAAAGGAAAACACGGCCCTGCGTAGGCGATCACCAGTCAAAAAGATTTCAGTAGACCGGCTGAAATCCATGTCACAAAAACGAAATAGACTGCAGCTAAATAGTTTGCAGCTAAATACAGGAAAGTCTCTGACGGTCGTCCCCGCTGAGACTGCTGAGCTTAGTGTGGAGTCCGCCGCAGCCTTCCGCAGCTCATTCGACTTGACGAAAAGACAGTACATAAAATTATGCAATTACTTTACTGCGTTTGCTTTACCGTAAAAAATCATTAAATAAAATAGTGGCCAGAAATTTAGTTATTTATGTATATATTTGTTTTTGTTTTGAAGATATGCCGGTATGCAACGACTGGCCGGACGAAGCGTCCCGCCGCTTCACCACGTCGCAAATGCAGCTGCTCAAAAGTGCTTTGGCATAAATGCGAAAAGGCCCCTACCATTCTTTATGAGGCGGCAGCTTATCACAAACGCAGAGGAATTTGCGCCTAGAAAGCGCGAACGCAGCAAAACCCCCGGTATCTTGGACGACAATGTTTTCTTATTAGACGATGAAATGGAAGACGAAGACGAGGAAACTGTTGAATGGTATGCAGACGACGAATAATTCCTGCATGAGCCATGTTTTTACTTTGTTATATTTTAAAAATAAAGTGTTATGTTAAACTTTTTTAGTTTGAACTTGGACTAAATAATAGTCTTAACTTTTAATTGCAAGATGCTGATACTTTATGAAAATTCTGACACTAACTGTTAATTTTGCTGTAATCATGATCTGGTCCTGTAAAGAGTCTTGGAAGGTTCAGACTGCAAAATAAACTTTACTATCGTCAGTCTCGTAAAATTTCCTCTCTAAATCACTAGGCACTCGAGTTATTATGATCAGGACCGGTCTTGGTCCTAGTACAGGGGTCGGATTAAAAAACTAACATGGCTATAATTGTGGTCTTCAAATTTTGATAATAGTTAATAATTTTGCTGTAATCATGATCAGGACCAGTCTTGGTCCCTGTACGGGGTCCCGGAGGGTTCAGACTTAAATAAACTATACTATCGTCATTTTCGTAAAATTTCGTTCTTAATTATGATCAGGACCGGTCCTGGTCCTAGTACAGGGTCCCAGAGGGGTCGCATCAAAAATCTGTTTGGACAAATCTTGAAATCACCCCTGAATACCCCCGAGTACAAATTTTCAGCCAAAATATGCCAATGTTCCATGACCTAGAATCTATCATCATTTTTTACACTGAGTGAACGTGGAGTGCTATAGCCACTTTAAAGTATTTGGGGCAATTATTTTTAGATTTGGAAAATTTTTATATTCAAATTGAATTGTATATTTTTTTTGTTAAAATTATACATGTATATTCAGATGAAAGCGCTTTAAATGGAATACGCTCACTTGCACTCGATACCGTATTAGCGTCAAATCAGCATTATTGTAACGATGCATATTTACCTCATTTCGATAGTATTAATCTGCCATAATCTACTATTCAACCGAAATTCCTTATTTTATCATATACTTTTAAAAATCATTGTACAAGATGTCTGTTAAAATTTAGGAATATTTATCAATAAATGATATCGAAAACATTCAAACCGACTGATTTTTATAATTTAAATTATTCTTTTAACCGAAAATAATGAGAATTGAGAATTTTTTATTTGGATATAATACGACAAACACCAATGAAATTTTTCATTCAACGAGGTGGAAGACATCTACATTCATAATGATGACCGGGGCATTTCCATTCACATGTATCACTAAACGACACTTTTTTCACATCGTCCGAATTTTCTTCCGTATCTTCTTCCGTATTTTTCTCGTTTTTACGTTCGTCAATTGGTACGTGGCGTTTTTCTATCTTGTGCAAGTCTTCCACGTCCTGCTTTTGCACTATGCCTTGCATCTTCTGTATGTCTTTCTGAGAAAATTTCGATAAATTTTGAGAATTTTGTCCATTCTCAAGACTAGCTGAATTCTGGAACACTTCTGACTCGTTCTGTACATCTCGCTCTGTGGCATACATGTTGAGTTCTATATTAATCAAATTGTAATCGTCTATTGTATGGTACGCTTTGTTCTCGTATTCCACCTCGCTTTTCGTATCATTATTAACGGGTGGTGCCACCGCGATTCCAATAAGGCACGCTAACACTATGCCAAATTCGCCTTGCATTATTATAATAATAGCTTATAAAATGGAAATTTTCACGTTCTTATAAAGTAATGTTCGTGCAAAAATGAACAAATTCAAATATTAAAAATGTAAAAAATCTAAAAGAGATTTTTTAAATTTTTTATATTGAAAAAATGTACTTAAATTTCAAAATTTTTTTGTTAAATATAAATTTACTTTTTTTAACTAGTTTAGAAAAAAGGCGTGTCTTCTGACCCTCGGAATTTTCGACAAAACGTTAAAAAAATTTTGAAAACATCACGGCGAATAATATTGCAAATTTTTGACAGAATACACCGTAATCGAGCGCAAATTTGAAAATATTTCGAATGTTTAAAAGATTACATTTCAAAAATGTCCTTCTAATTCTCGCGTGTTTATTTTTTTACCGTTTATTTTTTTCAAATTCATTTTTGATTTATAATATAAATGATAAAAAACGCTTTTTTGCTTCTTCAGTTGTTTTCATCTGAAAATGCAAAAAATGAGAAATTTGACTTCAACCTACTTTTTTAGTATTAACTTTTTTCTATAGTCTTTCAAATCGCACCAGGAGATAGAGAATTTGACGGAGAATTCAATGGATCGAAGCTTTTTAACATTTCACTAATTCTACCTGAGCATTTGTTGCAAATTCATGTAATAATTTGAATTTCGTAACGTTAATTAAAAATTAAAATCATTGTTTCACAACGTTCAAATAATTATTTTTGCAATCATTTTTACGTATAAATATAAAAATTGTTTTTTTTAAAAAAACAAATAAAAGTTATAATGATTTAAAAATATATTTATAACTACATTTTTTAAAATTTTAAAAAAAAAACATCCAAAATATTAAAACAATTTTATTTAAGATAATTTACCATCGAATATTTAAATTGATTTTTATAAGAAACAAATAAATTATTTATCTTTATATTTTTATTTACTCAAAAGTTGAAAAAAATGTCGGGCCTCCGAAGATGTAAATGAATCGATCCAAAAAGACATTGAAAATTGAAAAGAGACCTTTGCACTTTAACAGATATATTAGTTTAGGATCAATTCGAAACTTAAATGATGAATGATATTTTAAATGCTTATCTTAATACAATTCGAATTGTAAGTGAGTGCTCTGTTTTAGTTGTATCATCGCATTATACAAATAAAATAATGTGTTCTAATGGAAATCTCTATCACGGTGATTTGGATGCATTTGAAATAGCTTTTATCCCTTTACTTATAAATGAAAATCATTGGATTATTGGCATATATGATCGAGCAAAAAATACCCTCTATTACTGCTACTCATTTATAAATCCATAACCAAACTTAGCCATTAATACACTGCGATCTGCAATTACAGACACAAATCATTAAATCCTACAATAATAATATTAAATGAAAATGAATTACATAAAAAGGTAAATGTACAAAAAGATGGAGATAATTGCAGTTTTACATGCGGAGCTTTACGTTATAAATAACGGCGTAATTAAATTGGAAAAATGTGACATTGCATGGCAGCGAAGACGTATTTCAAATATTTTAAAAAATTACAACATCGATATTTTCGAATTTCAGTCTGCATGGGACAATATTGAAAAATCAACTCAAAATAAAAATTTATCTATTAATTTATATTTGTTGTTTTTACAAATATAAAAAATGCAAGCTGAAAATATGTAAACTTATTTTTTTGCATACCGGTTCCTAAATGTTGCCTACATTATTTTGCATTTTTTAATTTCACATTTTAATTGTAAAAAACCACAAACGACAACTCCGGCGGCGGCGGGGCCATTGACAAGGTCAGCGACGCTGCCGCC
The DNA here is from genome assembly GCA_024678965.1 of Bradynema listronoti. Classification (NCBI taxonomy): domain Eukaryota; kingdom Metazoa; phylum Nematoda; class Chromadorea; order Rhabditida; family Allantonematidae; genus Bradynema; species Bradynema listronoti. The sequence continues at coordinate 1,499,629 of JANLNO010000009.1, forward strand.
GCCGCCTGGCGTCGACGCTCCGGGCGTTTGAGCGATATGGACTTCGCTCTGCGCGAGGTGGAGCGCAGAATCCGTGTTCTTAAGAATGCGCAGCGCTGCCGGCAAAAATAAGACACTCATCAGAGCCAACGTTAAACCAAACGGTTTTCTTTAGGGTCAAAAATGCACTTTTTCTATTTTTTTGTGTAATAAATAATAAAGATGTTATTGCTCGCAAAAATTTTTTTTTTGTAATTTTCAATTTTTTGGGAATTTGAATATAATACTGTTTTTGATTAATTACGTTATATTATGTTTATGTTATACATTTATTTTATGTTATATAAATTTATGTTAGAGTGCTTTTATTTACAAAGTATTATAGTTTATGTTCGTCGCATATGCAGTCGCGCTTTTCTAGTTGATACCAAAATACCGAAATTCCGCACAAAGCAGAGTCGATGTTTTTTTCGTTTGAGAATTTGAATTTCCCTTTTATCTTTATTATGTATAATTAATCAGGGATTTTTTCATTTTTGACGAAAACTTACCCCTGAAGAATATATTTCTTTAATTTTATATACATATGTATATAAGAGGTGCAAAGAAAATAATTTTCATTTTCCGAAAATCAAAAAAACTTCAAAATTTCGAAAATCGCAAATCGAAAATCGAAAGAATTTTCAAAAAATCAAAATTTAATCACATTTTCGAAATTTCGAAAAAATTGAGCCAAAAAACACGTATTCTTGCAAATGCAAATTTCAAAAAAAATTTTTTTTTGGATTTGTTAGTGCAAAAAATTTTCAGAAAAAAGAAGCCAATTTTTCCGAAAATCGAAAACCGAAAGGACTTCAAAATTCCAAAAATCGAAAAGGAAAAAATGCCGAAAATCAAAAAATAATCGGAAATAGTTGCCCCCCCCTCTATGTATATCCAATACTGAATTATAAAATAAAGGGAGAACAACAAAAATTTAAAATATGCTTTTAATGGCTCAGCGAAATTAAAATATATGCGTCAATGTTTAACTTTTATCTATATAGCAATTAAATACCGATTAATAAATAAACAATAGTTAATCGATTATATGCAAACCAAGTGAGATCTTAAAATAAAAATGTAACATAACCTTAATTTGTTTTTGTTTTTATATAACTAATTTAAAAAATTGTTAGAATAGCATACTTTTTGTACCGATCTGTTGAAATATCGTATTCTTCGATTACTCCTTTAAAACACTTAGAATATTCTTATAAAATTTCTTTCCTTTTATAATCTACGAATTTAGGATATGGATAATTGTCAAAATTTTATTTCGGATTCTTAAAATGCTTTCACAATACAGAACAACACTCAAAATAAACACATATGAATCAAATATTTTGCCTTCAATAAAAAAAGAGATTACGGCAACAATCGCCGATAAAAGGCACTTATTCATGATAACAGCACAAAACTTATAATGCTTTTTACGACACGATTTTGGAAGAACCTTGTAGACTCCGATTGCATTCCATAATGTCGTGAAGCATGTAATCCATACAACAAAGACTACCAAATGCATATATGGTTTTAAATATATTTAGCGTGTAGATTTTCCTTATATAATAATATCTTAAAATTTGAAAAACAAACGGGCAGAGAATAACAATAATTGATCCTTGCATATTTTTTGCCGATTCCAATGCAGGACGCCACTGCGTTACGAGCGTGATTTACCACTTTTCAATGTTAAAAAATCCGAAAACATTGACTTGCGGCCTATTTTTATATAAAAATATTTTTATTATGGTATAACTTGATTCATAAATTAATTTTTAATTAATTGATTTTAGCAAGATTTATTTTGTGAAAATTCTTTGAAAATTCTATTTGTTTTAAATCTCAAATTTTGTATTATTAAATTAATTCTTTTAATCCGGGATTTTAATCTTTCCATCTCTAGTTTTATTTATCTGACATTCATTGTAGTCGCGATGAAAAAGAGAGTTCGCGACAGGTCGAAGTTGGTTGATTGCGTCCAATACCTTAGTGAGGATCAAAAGCAAGCGCATACTCGCCGGGTGCTATCCGTCGCCGATCGCTCTGATTTGAGGCCACGGCTAATTTGCCCGTAGGGCACGTCGGCGGCGGCAAAATCGAGTGACTTGCGCCTCAAAACGGCAATTGCGGAAAAGTTCTACTCCACATTGACCAACTGGAACGGCGAGGAAATTATTCACTTGAGCTCAGCTCTTGAATTAACATTTTTAAACTATTTTTTCCATTTTTTTCACTAATTCTACATATCATATGCAAATCAGTACTTAATTATTATACAGAAATGAACAGAAATAACTCAAATGAGAGGGAGGGGGGGGTTATTGGTTCTGCCTTAGCTTATATAGAAAAAAGTTCAAATTTACGGGCGTTAAGCCTTATTTGAGGCTCTCGTTGAAGCAAATAAATGTGTGGATGCTTAAAAATTTCATCATTACGATCTTCGTTTGAGTTTCATAAAAGTGGGCACAAAATTTGTCGGATCCAATATAACAGAATGAACTCAATGAGCCAATTTAAATTTGGCTCAAAATACCTGGTCGTATACGCGCGAAATTAGTTATTATACCCTTTTTTTCTCTTTCTTTTCTTTAAAGTTCTTTGCTAGCTTACGATTTGAACGAAAACATTTCGATCAATCGAATACTCATCAAGCATATATGTAAAAACTAATAGAGAATTCAAAAATAAAATAGTAAAATAAAAATGTTAGAAATTGACTTGTTTATGAATTGCTAAAGTTGGAGAATTTTGTAACAGAACTTTTCAGCCACTCTGTATTATCTAATATTATGTTTATTAAAGGGGAGCAATGATCTAGTGGTTGTGCAATAGGTTTCACATTGCTTGCGACGAACTTTCCCGACCCCACCTAGGTGTCAGCATATTTGGATGGACACGTTGTACAGTGTTGGTGCTACAAAAAAAATTGGTTATGTTGATAGCTCTCTACCGCCCTGAAAAATTTCTGGTCTTCAACCAGGTCAGAGCAGAAGAAAAATATGACTATCAATTTTTTTTCTAAAAAAAAGAAATTTTAGATCAATTTTGATAAATCTCTGAGATTCTGTGTTTTAATAATTTTTCAAATTAAATTTTATAAATTGAGATTAATTTGAATGAATATATAATAATAGCAGTATAAATAAATTATTTTATTTTAATAATAAAGCTTTTTTTAATAATAAAATTCAACGCGTAAGGTGAAAATAATATAATAAATATTTTTTTATTTACAAGTAATGTGTGGAGGCCTCGTCCTCGTTGTCCATATCGTCCTTGTGTTCCTCCTTCACAATAAAGGCACAAGTGTTTGGGGCGCACCCGCTGTCGCACGACTCGTTCTCCTCTTCAACGATTACGGTCGTCGGCGTACTGTCGACGATTGCGGCACATTGCGTGCGGCTCTCGCACGACATCATGGTCTTGGTGTCGTTATACGGTGTGGGAACAAACGTGTTCACCATATTGCATACCATCCCATTCTGCGATTCAACTAGGGGCTTATTACATTTTTGTTCTGAGACAATCCACTTTCGACGTTTCGCCGATTTTGGATTGACTTCACGTAATCGTAATGTTTTGGAAATGTTGGCAAAGTAATGGTGTAACCAGCTGAAAAAAATAATTTTACAAACGCATAGACATGTCTGATTTTGAATTCCAATTTTATTCATCTCGATTATAAAACATATTTATAAAAATAATAAATTATTTATTATGTTAACTTATTAAATACTTACGTAAGACGTAATTTTTTGAAAATAGACGCAAATTCAGCGCGAAAATGGTGATTAAAGAAGGCATAGCTGACCGGGTTCAGACATGCCGAACCAATAGCCAGACAATGACAAAGCGCAAAGACCGGAACACTAAAACGACGTACTGTGAGAAAAGTGTTAATTAAATGAAAAATATTCAGCGGCAGCCACGCGGCCGCAAAAACGCAAACAACGGCAATTAAAAGAAAGTTTGTGCGTCGATATCGATCTCTAAATAAAATATTTTTTTTGATTTTTGGCTTTATAAAGTATCAAATTAATTATTTAAATTGGAAAATATTTTTGAAATATTTATAATGTTCTTTACGTATTACTTTTATAATTATTGATCTTTTATTAGATTCGTTATTATAATTTTGGATAAGAGATCATGAAAAGATATCAAGAGTATCCAAAATAGTTGGTGCTGTCGCGTTTCACTCAAGAACGACATAATTGTTGTATTATCATTTAAATATATCATTATAATTATAATTGATATTAGCATTTACCAGAAAAACAGGAGTAGCATACGCAACTCTCCCAAAACTCCTCTCGAAATATTTGACACCGATGGGGTCCTAGCTAACTCGAACCAAAAAATTCAGACTCAGTATCTTCAAAAACCTCAGTATCCAAGTTTTTAGCAAATTTTATACATTTTGAAAAATAGAACACTGGATGGTCCTGTAAAGAGTTCCAGAGAGGTTGGACCAAAAATCTGATAGGCTTACCGTTATCCTTGGGGTGGAGCGCTGTTTTCTGTCACCAAAAAAGTGTTCGCTACGCTTAACAACCCTTTTCAGTTTCTAATTAAAAAATGCCTAATCATGATTACGCCCAAATCGGAATCGGATAAGACAATAGATTACTTTATTTTTTGATTCGACCCTTCTGTAATTCTGTAGGATCCTAAAATTTTTTTCGAGATTGTAATGGAATATTATGTAATCCTATTGTATTAGGATAAAAATAGTTGAAAATTATCCTAATATAAAAGAAAACAAACTTTGAGCGTTTGATACGATCGGATTGTGCGCTGTTATTACTTCCAATCTTATTATTATCATTAACAATGTTGTTATTATTGTCATTCTTATGCCCATAGTTTGTGCAATAACCATTCACGAATGCAGCGACTTTTTTCGAATACGTTTGTGTGTCGTCACAAAATACAATATTGCCCGCGCTTTTACCGTTTCCATTGACTTTATTGTTATCGTTTGTAGGAGAGTCTTTGGTGATGTTTGGCGGCGGCAAAACGTAGGAATTTTGTGGCGCAAATCGGCTTCCCATACGACGCGCTATTCGCGAATAAGCGAATACAATTGATGCAAGCGGAAACGCATACTGTATGAAAAGCACGCCGACCGTATACATTTCTTTGCTGATTATCATCTAAACATTTTGCAAAGTTATCATTTCATCCAGATAGTCAGTCATATGTATGAATTGATTTTTAAAAAACCTGTTTCCATCGCTGATTTTGTTCATGGCAAATGGTTAAAAGAATTTTACATTGTTTATCCTCAAATACCCGTTCCAAATCAGAGGCCACAAAAAGTGGTAGTGCCAATAAAATAGAGATCAACCAAATGAGCAAAAAGAATAATAGTGCTAAGTTTTTCTGTCTGTCGCGTTGTGTTGGAAATATCACAAGAACGTATCTTTAAAAATTTATTAAAATTTGTGATGAAAATAGTTTTAAAAAAATAGAATAGATTCTCAATGGTTTTTAAATAGATTTAATGGTTAATTAAAGTTACTTTAAAGTTTTTAGTGTGACTAATTTTTAAATTTGAGCAGTGTTTTTTAAATTTGGATAAAGTAAAAAACTATAATATTATCCGGAAATTTGCGCACTTTTGACTTTATGCAAATTTTTCGTTTCTATAAAATTATTTTTTTAAAATTAATTCGAGCTACTGGATTCAGAATTTAATTTTCTATCGGATGCTTTTTGAATCTAATTTTTAGCTGATTTGGAAAAAAGTTATGATTGAAAATGTAAAATCATTTCATAAATTTTCAAAAATCAAAGTTAACGTTACATTTTTAATCGTAACTTTTTTTCCAAATCAGCTAAAAATTAGGTTCAAAAAGCATTCGATAGAAAATTAAATTTTAAATCCAATAGTTTAAATTAATTTTGAAAAATAATTTTTTAGTGACGAAAAACTTGCTCAAAGTAGTCAAAGTGCACAAATTTCCGACAACCCTAGATACCATTTATCATATATGTATACCATGTATTTATCATATATACCATGTATGTATCATATATATCATGTATTTAGAGATATAGCGAAAATTTAAATATAAACCTATCCAACGCAATTGCCGCAATGGAGAATGTGGAAAGGAAAATGTTGAAACCCTGAAGTGAACCAACAATTTTGCAAAAGGCAGTGCCAAATGGCCAGAACATGTAAAGCACCGTGTAGAGCGTAATCGGTGCCGTTACCGTACAAATTAAAAAATCGGAAAGCGCGAGATTAAGAATGAAAAAATTGCGGACGGTACGCATTTGAGGATTGCGTAAAACGGCCGCGATTGTGAACAAATTACCGATAGCGCCAAAAGTAATAACCACTGAATAGCTGGCAATTATCAAATAGCCGATCTGAAAAAGAACATATAAATAATTAATTTAAAAATTTTTGGCTAAACTTCGTTTATAACAGAATGAAGGCCAAATCAAAATTAAAAAATTCTTCGAACGGCCGCCTCTTATTTACCCGAACTTAGGATACATTTTTTTCATAAGTGTTACCCAATTAAAGTTAGAACAAATTTAAAAGTTTGGTATAATTTTGGTCCCTTTATTCTATTATAATGCAAAATAAAATCCAGATTTTTTCAAATTTAGCCGAGATACTTTTAATCGCTTTTTTTCCATTTGTCAAACCTTTGTAAACCATTTAACAGCATATTTCAAAAGTCAATTTTTGAAGTATTTTCAAACTACTGCAAGTTATATGTATGCGTGAAATTAGGATAATTACTAACCGCAATCGATGAGTGATCAGACCCCTGAAGAATGTCATCGTCGCGGAAGTAATGATTGAGATTTGCGAATAAATATCGCCATTCTTCACAACTTCTCATCATTTTAACTGGTGATGCCCGCGTTGATTGTTGCGTGTCTGTTGTTATTGTATGGTTATTGCCAATATTAGTCGTCAACGAAAACTATATGTGCCGTTTCCATTGCTAGCTCTCCGTTTAGTGTTCTGGTGATAAGAGTGCGTTATTGTCGATTCCGTATAGTCAGCAATAATCGTTTCCGTAAAGCTTAGCCTAACGAATGCAAAGATTAATAAACGAGCAGCTATCGCATATAGCACATTTGAATAACGGAATAAAGAATACATCCCACTATTGTTGCAATAATATGCTTTGTATTGGAAACTTGCATAACCGCACATCGTGTTATATATATCCGCTTAGACTAACAATCGCCTCCGAAAATCAACGCAATGAAATTGAAATGGAAGAGAGAAATTCATAAATCTAAACAAATTAAAATATATTCTTATAGTTTTTATTAATATTAAAGGTGGCTAGAGACCGGTATTTTTTAACCCGGCCAGTTTTGGCCCGGCATAAAATTTTATACAATTTTTAAATTAAAAAATTTTCAAAATAAACCTTTCATATTTCATGAATAAAATTTTATAACGAAACGTTTTTTTGCGGTCATAAATAAAAGCAATATATAGATTAAATAATAAAAAAAGTTTAATAAATCATGTTAGCAAATGTTTAAAAAAGCATGATTTCGCAAAAAACGTATTAGTGTTTTTGGTTAAAAAAATTCAAATTTAAATTATTTGCTTTCCCTCAATATGAAATAAAAATAGAAGTTTGATTTTTTCGAATTTTCCCTAATTTCATCTGTATAGGACCGGGTGTTTTGAACCAAATTTAAATTGGCGCCAATGTTGTATCGGATCCGTTAGGATCCAAATTATGTGCCAGCCTTTGTTTCAGTTTTATAAAAATTGACACAAAATTTGGACTCGCCAGTACAACAGAATGAACTTATTGGCGCCAATTTTGAATTTGGCTCAAAACACCAGGGCTTATACGTACGAAATTAGGGTATTTCAGGCCCTATAAGTATGGGTAATACAACATTTTGGAACGGACAAATCGGGACGGACATCAAAAAGATACTATACTAACTTATGACAATGATAAAAACAACTTAACATTGACTTAGCCTGAAGCTAATGAGACCTAGTGGCTAGGCCAAGCCTAAGCCTAAGTTCAGCCTAAAATCTGTGTCCGTCCCAAATGTCCATTCCTGAAATGTCCGTTTCGAAATTTTCCAACACTCAAGTATGATCCTTTATCAAATCTTTCAAGTGCAACAAATATTAATTTTTAAAAATTTGTTCAAACAGTTGCGTGTTCTGTACGAAATAGAATTCATTTAAACTTGAAAATAAAATCAAATCGAATTGAATCGAGTCTAAAAAAGAATAGTAAAACAAATTCAAAGAATATATCGAAAGCATATTGGAATATTATTTTCTTTCACAAACAGGAACTTTATTTATTTGAAAGTATGAAAAAAGGAGAAAAGATAACTTATTGTAGTATGCACACGCTTCAGGTGTCATAAGTGAAATAATATAAATAAAAATTTGGAAATAGAATATTAAAAAGAAATTTGTTTCAGCTGAGCACTTTTCGCTGTAAGCTTTATATTTTTAACCCATTAGTAACTATTTCTTGACAGTTTTCTGACCATTATATTTTAAATGCTCTTTCATTGTTAATAATTAACTTCTTCATTTTTAATTTTTTTCTCATTTCATTTATTATTTTAAATTTTACTCTATTTTTATTTGTAAGTTTAGTTGAATTAATTTCCTTATTTCTCTATTCATTCACTTAAGTCGCTTGTATTATTTTCTATATTTAATCCGTTATTTTCTCCTTTTTTATTATCTTTCCCATGTTTACTTTTCGATTTCCTATTTGGTTTTTTAGAATACATTATTTTTTATTTTTTTCGTTTCACTTTCGTTCGGCTATTTATTCTTATTTTATTCCAACAATCCCCACTTCCTTTTTCATCGAGTTCAGCCGTTTTTTAGGCTGGATATATTTTACAAGAAAATAAAGGATGTACCTCTTTTAAAGGCATTTTTTTAATCAAAAACTTTATTACTTTTTTTGTTCCTTTTCTTGCTCCGTTTATTACTTTTCTTTTCAATAACGGCTCGTTTTTTTATTTATATTACTTTATTCAAAGAAAGCAGACGAAGAACTTGTGAAGACAACAAGCTTATGTTTCGTGAAAGTCAACACAACAAATATGATTAAACCTAAACAAAGTCAGCACAACCTTATGTTTATATACTTGAGAAAGCTTAGCAAAAATAATTACAAGTTGCTTGTTTTTAGTGTATAAATTTTTTATAAATTTAAATTATGGCATATTAATATAAATAATAAAAACAATCAAGCAAATAGTTATATATTTTTGTTTTAAAGGTCGCGCTAATTTCGCGAAAATGCACTTCATTTTTTATCGTACCTTTTTCACAATCTTATTTTCAAATCTTTTCGATAAAAACAAAATTGGTATTTTTATCGAAAAATTTCCACTAACACATCTATTACATATCTGAAACGTGCACATTTTGAGAATAATAAATTAAAAATGGATGCAAAATTTTGTATAAAAAAGTTGCAAAAAAATGTATAAATTCCCATATTTAGAATTTTTTTGCCTCTTCAGACCATATTATTTGCGATTGTTGCCAATTCGGTTTTGAAAAAAATTCTCTTACGAGATTGACAGCATATATATTGGGATATAAATTTCGTATGCACATAACACATAGCACGTGTAAAGTATAAAAGTATTTAGAAAATAAATAAGATGAAGAAAAATATGTAAAATTATTTTTGGGAAGCTTTCGAGCAATTATGCCAATTTGAGGGGAATTTTAAGTGATAAAAATTATTTTAAAGTTTGGTGGTAGCGAATTAAAATGTTTTCTCTTTTTTTCTTTCAAATTATTACTTCCCACTCATTCTCACCCGAAAAATTTGTCTAATATCGAATAATAGCCAATCTTGTTGAAGTGAAATGTACGCGTAAAGGAGCAAATATCACTTAAAATTTTTGCTCGTTATATTGCCAAAATAACAAATTCGTTTTTTAGGGCTAGCGGATATAGAATTCGAATATAATTTATTTGTTTTTTACATTTTTTATTTCCTAATATAGATATATTGTTAATATATTATTTATATTAAAAATTACCTTCATGTACCATAAATCACGCTTTTATTACATTTCTTTTAAAATTTATAATATATAAAAATAGTTTCGTTTTGTAAATATACAAATTTATAGGGCTCTAAGTTTATTCGAATTATTTGAATAGAATACATTATTTAATAAATTATGTATTTGATTTTGATTTGTAATAAGACAACAAAATTGTTTTTACTTTTAATGTTTTGTTCTTTGTTTTTACTATACCAGTTTTGTTTAAAATTTAAATAAAATAAAAAATTAGGGGCAGATTTTGCTGGGCCAATTTGATTTTATTTTTACATTGTGTCTAGGATCATGCATAACAAGTTCGAAATTACATTTAGAAGCTTATAGCCTAATTGATTTTTAATTTTTAATTTATTGATTGGTAATCAGTAGAATAGGATACAATTCTAAAATAAGCCAAAATAAGACTTGGACACTTTGGCAATCTTCATTACGCTAATTTCGTGTGTATAAACCCGGATGTTTTGAGCCAAATTTAAATTGCTTTAATGGTTCTGTTGTATTGGATCCAAGCGAGTCCAAATTTTGTGCCCATTTTGAAACAAAGGTGGGCACAAAATTTGAACCTTAACGAATCCGATACAACAAAATAAACTCGTTAGTCCCAATGTAAATTTGACTCAAAACATCCGGCCTTATACATATTAAATTGGGGTATTTAAAATTCATTTTATATTAAAATTCATTTTATATTCCCAAACGATTTAAAATTTTTGTAAAATTTAATAGAAAACTCAATAGAAAAATTGGCTTTATTATTAAAATCAAGCTAAATTTTTATATTTCAAATTCAGTTTATTTAATTTTTCGATTAAAAAACTTAATTACAACGTGAAAATTTATATTTAGTGAGATACAACGCGAAAAGCCGAAAATTAAATATTTTGTCCTAATAAATAAATACATTTAAGATCGGAGTAAAAAATTTTACATGAAAGTAAATTTAAATTAAATTTAAAAAAATAGTTGGTATGACAAAATAAATAAATTACACAACTAACTTTAGCGATAAATTATGGCAGAATGTTTTATTAAATTTGAATAAAAATTGAATAAATTTTAATTACATTTTTGTTTTTTTTAATTTTAAAAAATAAAAAATAAAACTATAAAAAGCCAAATAAATGTTTAAAAATGTAGGAAAAAATTATTCGAGCAAATAATACGCGAGCGTTCGAAGAATTTTTGAATTTTGACTTGGCCTACATTTTGTTATTTTGTGCCTGTGAAGTATAAAATTTAAGGAGCACGATCATTAAAATTGGCTCAAGTTGTAGTTTAAACTTCGTTTATAACAGAATGAAGGCCAAGTCAAAATTCAAAAATTCTTCGAATGGCCGCTTCTTATTTACTCGAACTTAGAGTATATATATTTAATGATGTTTCTAAAATTTAAAACAAAATGAAATAGCTAATACTAGTTAAAGAATTGTATTCTAAAAATTCATATGCCATTTGATTCATTTGATTCGGTAGGAAATTTTACAATACATAGTCTAAAAATTAGAGTTATGGTTACGATACTAATTTTTCATCTTATTTTAATTTTAGAAATACTGATACAAAAAAAAAACTAACATTTCATTTTATTACATTTCTTAAAATCCATTTTTATAAATACAAAAAAATAAAAAAAATGAAATTAACTATAAATTTTTATTAAAAAAACAAAAAATGAAAAGAAAATAAATCGTAAAATTTTTAAAAATAAAATCGGAAAAGCATAAGAAATAAACAAATTTGTCATCCTTGAAATTTGTTCGTACATAAAAATGGTTGTTGCATAATTATCCGCATTTTTTTCAACAAATTCTTTTCAAAAAATAATTCGGTCGGTTTTATTGTTTGTCGAAGAGTTCGTGTGGGACCCCTCCAGCCAATTTCCACACCTTTCCAAGCTTTTTAAGGCGACGGACGATCGTGGATTGATTAACGTTAAAGTTTTCAGCCGTCCTCTTCCATCGTTGCCAAAAGTGCGTCAAAATTCGATGGCCTTCCTCTTTCTGGTTCGTCTTCCAAGCTTATATTGCTTGATTTGAAACGGGCAAACCATTCTCGACATTGCCTTTGGCTGATTGTTCTTTCGGCAAAAAGTTAGTTGAGACCGCGAAATGACTCTTCCATTCTTTCTCGAAGCGGTACAACATAATATGACGAATATGAATGTAGCTTTCGACAAGCATTTTTATTAACAAAGTAGAGAAGATTAATTTTATAAAAAAAACAAAACTCCAATTTTAACTGAAGAAGAACGCGTCAACAATAATTATGCACCAACCTAATAATTATCCTAGTTTATCGTATATGAGGCGAGACCGAGACCATTTGAGGCTTTTTTAAATTTTGCCTTCATTCTATTATAATTAATCGGATTGTTACAAAATTTTGTATTCTTATTCTAAATATCATAAAGAATATGTAAGTTAAAAATAAAATCCTAGCATCAATTGTAACAGAATGAAGGCAAATACCAAATTTAAAAAAGTCTCAAACGGCTTTACCTTATACACAATAAATTAGGATACACTAACAAGTCAATAATAACATATGAATAAATAACAAAAATATTGAAATTTCAAATTCATATTTTTCATTTGACTCGAAAAATTACATTTAAAACTAATTAAAGACGAAATAATTGATTACTCGTCAAAGAGGTTACTCAAAAAAAGAATAAATAAAATTAACCAATTCAAACTTCAAAAATTATTCGAATGGCCGAGCGGTTTATAAATCGCAAGTACTTAGAATCAATATAGCAAAGTGGAATTTTTTGGCTATTAAAAAATAAAATTTTAATGAAACCCTTTTTTAAAAAACTAAAAATAGCATTTGGTAAACAATTTATTATAAAATATCAAAACATTTTTACTTTTTCAAAAAGTTAACAATAACTTTTGAAAATTTATTCCGTTCAGGACAACGTTCCATTTTGTTCCATCTTGTTTTGGTTTTATTACCTACTTAAAAATAATAAAATTGAAGTTGGACCATTATAATAAAAAATATCTTAAATGAAAGACTAGAATATATAAATAAATGTATAAATAACAGAATGAAGACCAATTCGAAGTTAAAAAATTGTTCAAATGGTCACTAAATATATCAGCAGATACTTAGAATAATTAAAATGGCTTAAAAATGCTAAAACAAAATTTAAAAATTTAAAATAAATTTTAAAATTAGCCTGTATTTTTATTTTTGGAATTTTTATTTTAAAATGTTTCAATCCCGAATTATTAAATGGACTCTATTTAATAGAGAAAAAAATTAAAAATAATAGAACGTTTAACGCTTAAACGTTAAAACGTTTAAAGGATTAATGTTAAATTTTATAATCCATCTTTTAAAAATTTTGCAAAAATCTGGAATTTGACATTTAGTAGAGATGATAATTAGAATTATTAGAGATCCCGACTAATTTACAAATGTTTTATGATTCTCAGCAACCTTATAATAAAGGCATTAACATTAGATTATCGTATAGTAATAATGTAAATAAAATAGGGTAGGCCAATTTCGTCCCCGGTTTTGTTTTTGCTATAACTTTTTTATTTCGAAACCAATCGTCGTAATTCTTTTTTCATTCGACTAACAAGTCTTTAAGAAATCTTTAAAACCAAACTTGTCCATATTGGTTTCGATTTACAAATTTTATAATCATTTGAACTTTTTGGCACTATTTTTAAAAGTGAAAAATGGGTAAAATTTACTTGAAATTGACTCAATTTTTCAATCTGTTTTTTGCTAAAATTTCATAATGTCATTACGATTAATTTTATCCTCATTTTGAACCAAATGTCAAAATGTGTCACAAACTGAAAGAACTTTTGGAGAAAGAAAGTAGAAAATTAGCAACGTCAACGCGCAGGGAAGATGCAAGACAAGAACCACCAAATTCGTGAGATAAACTACAAAAAAGTGCGATATGAGGAACCCAACAACCAACAATAATTGCAAATAAATTAAAAATTAACAGGACTAAGTCCTTATAAAGTCAAAAAACAAGGACAAAAAATTTGTTTATTTATTTAAAAATAAATTAAGTCCAACAATGAATAATTTTAAATAAATTAAATTAAACAAATAATTCAACCAATTAAAGTCAATACTATATGGCGTACTTTCAATAAGGTGAAAACTATAGAATACTGGAACAAATAAATTTAATGCCTCTAGGCACGTAACCTCACTTTTAAATGCAACTTCAAGAGTAGTCAAATGATAAACGAAAAAGCGAGAAAAAGAATCTTCCACACGAAAACGAGCGAGAACTATCGAGAACGGAGAGTTTCTTTAACGAAAAATATTTTAATGGTAAAAATTGAGAAGGACGCCAAGAAAAGAAGAGAGAAGATTTGAATTTGAAAAGAAAAATTTTTAATTTCGCAAACCAAAGTTTCCGACAAAATGATTCAATATAGCCTTGATGATTAAGATGCGTTCATCATCATGTCACACATTTAAATGATTTTGCCTTTATTTTTAAAAGAGTTTTGGGTTCAAATGATTATAAAATTTGTAAATCGGAACGAATGTGGACAAATTTGGTGTCAAACGAATTCCTAAAGCCTTTTTAATCGAATAAAAAAAGAATTACGACGATCGGTTTCGAAATAAAAAAGTTATAGCAAAAACAAAATCGAGGACGAAATTGGCCCACAAAAATAAAATAAAGATAATTTTAATAAATTTAATCCCATCAGAAGTTAATCTAATATCAAATCGCATTAAAAAATATCTCAAAGAAATTATGATTCGAATAAATAGATTTGTAATTTAAAAAATTATCAAAAATTTAGAAAAAAACATTTCAGAAAGCTTCTCCATGTCCGAAAATTTTTGGCACGCCACTGTGAAAAGGTGTTTTTAGTAAATTAAATTTGTTAGCAAAACAATAATCCATGAAAATATCAAATAACGGAAAAATGGGATTTGCAAAGTGGGAAAGTATGTAGAAAGAAAATACATAAAATAAAACGAAAAATGCAAAAAAATATATGAGGAACTGAGGTTAAATAGATAACGGATCAATAAAGATATAGAGAAATTTGAAATGTTATGAAAATATACATTGTAGGATAAAAAATACATGGCAAGTGTGCCTTAATAAAATTGTGCGGAATGGAGATTGTGGCATGTAAGCTAATCAATCAAGCATGAAATCTATGTCTTTTTTCTTTTTTAAAGGACACATGCCATTCAATACAGAAAATTGCACGTTGGCCCAAAAGTTTTGATAGATTTTTTTATACGTCAATAAAAAATTTTTATTATCATTGGTATGTATGAAGGTTTGAAAGCCCGTTTTCTTGCAAACATTTTGGTATATAAAAGTTCGGTTTAGTTTAAAAGACGCGTGTCGTTCAATACAGAAAATTGCAGGTTGGCCCAAAAGTTTTGATACACCTGTATTTATACGTCAATAAAATTTTTTATTATCATTGTGGAGATGACGAGCGATAGTATTTTTTGAAGAGTGAATGCGTCCTTTAATCAATCAAGTATGAAATCTATTTCTTTTTTCAAGACTTCCAAAAATTAAAGAGTAAAATTAAAGAAAAATTATTCCTTAAGAAGAAATTTAAAATGTTGAGGCAAATCATTAAAATCAAAAAAAATATATATTTAAACCAATTTCTGGCCAGCCAGAATATGTATATATATATATATATATATATATATATATATATATATATATATATATATATATATATATATATATATATATATATATATATATATATATATATATATATATATATATATATATATATATATATATATATATATATATATATATATATATATATATATATATATATATATATATATATATATATATATATATATATATATATATATATATATATATATATATATATATATATATATATAATATATAATATATATATATATATATATATATATATATATATATATATATATATATATATATATATATATATATATATATATATATATATATATATATATATATATATATATATATATATATATATATATATATATATATATATATATATATATATATATATATATATATATATATATATATATATATATATATATATATATATATATATATATATATTAAAAAAACTTTCAGTAAATTTCATCCAATTCCAAAAATAAAAAAAACAATAAGGAATTAAAAGGATAAAAAAACATTTAAAAAAAATGTTATAATCCAAATAAGCAAAAAAGCAAAAAAAATAGTAATTTATAGAAAAATTCTGCGATAATAAAAATGCTTTTTGCTCCATCGAAATTAAAAAAATTCCATTGCCTTTAACGAGAACGCCGAAAAAAGCAAAAAGCCAAAAATTCAAAAATGTAATGAAAAAAAGCGGGCAATGAAACATTTTAATTCTTCGGACCACTTATTATGTACATGTTTTCGGGTACCTATTGTTAAAACAAAATACATTATTGATTATGTCAATTCATTATAAAGTGCCGGATTGATGATTTACAAATTTGCTAATCATTCAAACTTTTTTGCCACTTTTTCAAAAAACAGGATATTTTCGTTAAAGTGGGTGGCATATATGTTTTTGTTCACTTTTTTACTTTTTAAGCAAATTCTGAAATTTTTTTTGCATTCGATTTCCAAGGGTTTGCAATTTTGTTTGGGGCCAAACTTGTCGATATTGGTTTCGACTTACTGATTCACTAATCATTTAAACTTTTTTGCCACTTTTTTAAAGGTCAAAAATGAGTAAAATTGACATAATTTTTTAAATTGATTTTTGCTAATTTTTTATTTAATAACTTAAATAATGTCTTCTAAAACGAATTTTACTTTAATTTTCAACTAAAAAATCAAAATGGTCCAAAATAGATTTAATGCTTAGGATGAGTTGATTCTTATGCAACTTACTTTAAAGGAAATGTCTTGTTTTTTTAAAGTGGCAAAAAAGTTTAAATGATTAGCAAATTTGTGAATCGAAATCAATATCGACAAGCTTAGTGTCAAACGAAATGGGGTACTTTTGGAAATCGAGTGCAAAAAAATTTTACAATTTGGTTAAAAAAGTTAGAGCCAATTCAAATCCCGCCACAAAGATGCGCCATCCTGTAATATTGTAGTAAAAAATATATGTATTTGATCATAGAAACTTAAAATTAAAAAAAATTGCTTTTAAATCATAAGATTAATTAGTAACCAACTTTTTATAGACCAAAAACTAAAAATGTAACGTTTTTAATGGTTTATTTATTAATATTTATTTTTTTGAATATAATAATGTTGAAAATAATTTTCTTGATTAAAAATAAAATTCTAAATATTTAAATCTAACATAACTTTAAAATTAAGAAATGCAAACATTTTGCATAAAAATAAGTAAATATCAGTATAAAAAACAACGAAAAAACTCCAACAAATAAGCAAAAAAATGTATAGAAAAAAATTTTGGCAAAGAATAATTGGGCTGAAAATTGAATAAAAGAGAAATGAAATGGAAAGATAATTTCTCCGCTCGCTTAGCTTTTTAGCTCACTCTTAAAGAATGTGCTTCCAGCTTTTGACGTTCCACTTTTTTTACATTAAGCTTAAATTAAAACTGTATTAAGGTTATTCAGTTTAAAAAACAATAAAAGATTATTTCTTCATTCTTTGATATGTTTTCGTATTATTTTTTTCAGACACATCAGTCAAAAAATTGTCAAATGAAATGAACAAGGAAATAAATAAATTCTTTGTTTTTAAAAATTATATTCAGAATTTGTATATTTAAGTTTTAAATATAGAGTGATCCAAATTCGTCCCCGTCGTCCCCAGTTTTTTTTTGGCAAATCACTTCTTAGATCTAGCTCACTCTTAAAGAACCTGCTTCCAGCTTTTGACGTTCCACTTTTTTACATTAAACTTAAATTAAAACTGTATTAAGGTTATTCAGTATAAAAAACAATAAAAGATTATTTCTTCATTCTTTGATATGTTTCCGTATTATTTTTTTTAGACACATCAGTCAAAAAATTGTCAAATGAAATCAACAAGTAAATAAATAAATTCTTTGTTTTTAAAAATTATATCCACAATTTGTATCAGGGATGCGTCGGATATCCGATATCCGGTATCCGATATCCGATATCCGGCACTTTTTTCTATCCGAAATCCGATATCCGATATCCGAAAAAATGACCCGATTTTCGGATAATTTCGGATAAGCATAGGGTATTTTCCCAAAAATTTAAAAAAAATTAAGGTTTTTAAAATCAATCTTTCTTGAAACGATGTTTTTAAAAAAATTGTCTCGCAATGAAATTTATTTTGTATTTTTGGATATGGTTAGTTGTTTTTACATAATAATAAAAATCATGTTTCTTTTCTACATGATTTTTATTTTGTTTCCTTTTTTACGATGTTCATTTTTAGATGTCTAGCGATCATAAATGGGAAACTTTGTTTATAATTTCGAATATGATTGAAATATGCATAAAATGTGTCTTTGTTAAATTTTGTTAAATTTTGTTAAAATAAAGTTTTTTTATGCTCTTAAATTTATCCGAAATTTATCCGGTATCCGATATCCGATATCCGGAATCCGGCACTTTTTTGTATCCGAAATCCGATATCCGATCCGATGTTTTTTGAATATCCGATATCCGATATCCGATCCGACTTTTTTCATATCCGACGCATCCCTGATTTGTATATTAAATATAGAGTGACCCATATTCCCAGTTTTCCCCAGTTTTTTTAACACATCACTTCTTAGATCTATCCTAATTTCGCGTGTATAAGGCCGGGTGTTTTGAACCAAATTTAAATTGGCGCCAATGAGTTCAGTCTTTTGTATCGGATCCAAACGAGTCCCAATTTTATGAAACCGAAACAAAGGCGGGCACAAAATTTGGACCCCAACGGATCCGATACAAAACGAATGAACTGATTGGCGCGAATTTAAATTTGGCTCAAAACACTCGGCCTTATACATGTGAAATTAGGGTACTTAAAATATTCTCAAAAAATGTTTGAAATTTAACCCATTAGATTTAGTTCAACATTTTATTTAAGACTTTCGAGTGAATGAGTATTAATAGCTTTAATGGCAAACGGAAACAATAAATGTAGATAAAATTTAAAAAAAACTAAAAACAATAGAGCTTTCTAAAAAAATAGTAATAAAAAGTACATCAATCGACTTAAATGTTTCTACAGAATTTGGATTTTATAATTCAAATAAACGAGAAATCGCTTAATTTGATAAGAGATAAAGAAAGTAAATAAAGAGTAAAATAGACTTATCTTGAGGGTTTGAGAATAAGTGTTTTAAAAAAGCACTTGAATTTTTAGCAATGAATGAAGTTGGTGCAAAAATAATAATATTTTTTTTTGAAATAAAATCTCGATAAATTTTTACAAAGTACCCGAAATTCGAGAGTATAAGCCACTCCCATGTATAAATCGCTGCTTGGCGAAGTACAAAAAATTGAAATGTACCCTAAGTTCGGGATGATAAGCCGCCCCCATGCATAAGCCGCTGCTTGGCGAAGTGTAAAAAATTGAATTCACTTTTTTTTCAATTTTGTTGCAATTGATGAAATTTTTTGTTTGTTAGATATTTTTTCGTTTATATTATTAAGTTTTCATTTTTAGCGTATTTTTTATGTATCAACATCGAAAATCATACACTGCAGAATTCAAATTGCGTGCGGTTTCTTTCGCCGAGAAAAATGGAAATCGAGCAGCAGGGAATTTTTTCAACGTTGACGAATCGATGATGAGGAGATGGCGAAAGATGAGTCACGTCTTAAGTGCGACTAAACGAAATAGGCGAGCATTCCGAACAAAAAAACTCTATTGGCCGGATTTGGAGGAGAGCATCAAAGAGCGGGTATTACAACAACGAACCCTGCAGCGTCAGGTTAGTTCTTTTTTTAAATGTTTAACGGTGTTTTTGGTTTTTCTATCCCTATTCTGCTTGCACTTTTCTTTTAGTTTCTTATACACATTTTTTTAATTAGCACAATCTAGGTCACGACAGTTTCCATTCGTTTACAAGCGAAGAGAATTTCGAAAGAAATGGGCATTTTGGATTTTATCGGCGGTAAAAACTGGTGTCACTCTTTTATGCGTCGCGCAAATCTTTCTGTTAGGGCAGTCACCTCAGTTGGTCAACATTTGCCCGCGAACTATGAGGAGCTCGTCGTTCGATTTCGTTTATTCGTCAAAAACGAATGCAAATACTTACAACTAAAGGATATTGGCAATTTTGATGAAGTGCCCGTTACAAGAACCAGATCACGAAGAAACTGTGGAACTAGAGCAAGAAGAACAAGAAATCTTGGAGGAGGAGGAGGCTGAAATTGTAGCTGAAGCTCTGCCCGAGGAATTTTATAATTTGTTTGAAAGTTTTCATTTTGTTTCTGATGAAAATTTTAATGGATTTTAATTCTATTATAACAACAAGTTATTTGTTCTTTAAATAAATTATTTTTGCTTTTGAAACACAAAAAATAAAAATAAAACTCGAAAATGTTTGATAAATTTTAGAAAATATTGCAAAAAATTTTAAATTTATTAAGAAGTGAAATTCGCTTCGGGACGAGTTTGTTCTATAAGCCGCCGCTTATCATCCCGAACTTAGGGTACTTCTTTTTTGAAAATTATTTGCTTTTAAAATGTACATAAAAAGTGTAAAAAAAATTGAGACCCATAACGTATGACTAAAAATAAAACATATCTTAAAAAATGCAAAAAAAACTTTAAAGAATTGAAAAATATTTAGAATTTTTTGAAAAGTAAAATTCGGTCCAGGACGAATCGCGACTTATACTACCAAACTTATACTACCAAACTTGGGATTTTTGTATATTTTTTGTGTTGACATAATTTTGGATTAAGATTATTAAAATTACGAGCATTTTTTAAGGATCTTTAAAAAAGAGACTATTTTGAAGACCTAAAAATAAATCTTGGTTGAAAGAGAAATATGACAAGTGTATGAATAAAAATATAGTTCTGCAGTCTTGTTAATAACGAATGCTTTTAATGTTTGGTACATATTAATACATTTATAAAAATATTTAAAAAATAACAAGATAAAATTTTCTGCAAATAAAATGGAAATAAATTTTATTAAAATATTCGGCTTTGAATTTCGTTTAAAACACGCTATAGTGCAACGGTTAATGACCTCTTTATTAAAAAAAATAAAAGTAAACATAATATTTTTCAAATAAATATAAAATGCTCACTTTTCGAATTTTATTGACATTAGATTCTAGATTCTCAAAAAGTTTATAAAAAATTATACGTACAAAAAATTATTATGTTGTTACTGGAATTTGTAATCGCAATTTTTTCGTTCGTTATATAACATTTTGAACATGTAATACATAAGTTCCTGTTACAATAAATTAAAAAAATTTGTAATAACAAGAAATCCAATAAGCCATTTTGTAAATTTAAAAGTTCAAAAAAAAATTTATTGCCAACTCTAATTATGTTTTCGAAATTTTACTTTTCCGTATCAACATTCATTGAATTTATAGTATGAGCAAATTTTTTAGAACACAACTGTCATGTTTGACGCGAGAATTTAAAGATAATTTGAATTAGCGCTTTTCGGTTGTCACTTCAAGTAGGGTTGTACGAAAATAATAATTGGAGACGAATAGGAAGGAGCAGTTTTTTTTATTATTCTTCTGGAGAAAAATATTAATTTTCTAAGACCTTAATTATTTTATTCCGTATTGTTTATTGTTTTCTTTTTTTCAAATAAATTAATTCTTTATTGAATATCCGGTTGTGTGTGGCAGAGAAAAAGAAAACAAAAAAGAAAAGCGCACTAGGTTTTGGTGGGAACGATCTGAAGGAACGAGAAGACCGATTGAAAGATCCCGACGTACCCAACAACAACATTTTCATAATATCATAAAGATTTTGTAATTTGAAAAAAATCCTAAATACAAATTTGCACGATTATAAAATAAAATACAATTATAAAGCACAAAAATCGCCGTGAAAGAAACAAATACATTTTGCAATGTAGTTTGGTCTTTTATTTTAGAAAATCATTTTTAAAATGAAGCTTATTCTAAAAAGTCTAAAAAGTTATTCTAAAAAGTCTAAAAAGTTGTTATAAACAAATACGATATATTATTCCATATATTATTCCAATATAAAGAAAATTTATATGCCTACTCATTTTTATTGCTTTCTAAGTACTTAACTTTTTTGTTATATTTATGATATATGTATATTAAATTTAATATTTTCTATGAATAAATCGAACTACAGACTAAAAATAAAGAGCCCATATTCAAGAATTTGAAAAACATTACTCTGAATTTTTGTGTTGCGACCATTTAATTTTCATTCTGTTATAATTAAAGATTGATGCCTTATTTTTTTATTTTTAACCTGTAATCTATCTTTATTTCATAGAACATATTCTTCAAATTCTAGAAATTTTAGGAACGAATGAAAGCAAACACAAAATTTAAAAATTGTTCGAACTTATACACAAAAATTCGGAGTAATATTACTCCATTTGAATAAATCCAAAATCCTGAAAATTTTGTCTACATATATGTTTTTAGTCTATCTAAAATTTTTGTCTATGGTCTTTCATATTGTTTTTCAATATATCGTTATGAGTATGTAGTAATTTTTTAGTCAAATTTATAAAAAATTTAGAATAAATAAAAAAAATTTATGAGAAGACAAATGAGATGAAACATAGAAAAAATTTTCATAAATAAAATATAAAATAAATAATTTAACAGCGACGTAACATTTCACTTATTTATATATTTCGCACGATTCCACAAAGTAATAGCTACCAAACAAAACTAAAATGAACATATTTGAATTTAAAAATGACTTTTCACAAATCAGCCGCGGCTGAAGCCGTTAAAAAATCTATTGTTCGTACAAGTTTAAAAGAGTCTGGAATTAAAAATTGATACTTATTTAAATTTCTTTCGATATTTATAATAGATTGTGATTAGCTTACTCATATAAAGTTTTTATATCCATTATATGGTTAATTATCCTAAGTTCTTGTGTATAATTTACACATTTTTTTTTAAATTTGTTTAGCCTTTATTTGTTATTATTATGTATCGGATATATGGGATTAAGATAAAGTACAGGTCAAAAAGTTAAATATAACGAAAGTGAAAACCAAGCGAAAAAACAACCAAATTAATAAAGCTAGAAAAAATATTTCGAAGATAATTTAAAAAACGAAAAACATTTCCTTTCACTTTTTTGTGTGATAATGTCGGGTCAACAGCTTAAAAATTAATTAATTTTACCATCAAATTAATATAAATAAATATAAAGAACATGAAAAAATGATAAAAAAAGAAAAAAAGAGCTTACAAAAATAAGAAAAATGCGTCATGCAATTGAAAATCGTTGGAAATGTCCAAGTCAACAAATATATTTGAATTTTAAAAAATATAATTGTTTTGTTATTGATATCATTGAATTACGATAAGACATAAACAATTATATTTTGCTTAATAAAGTTAAATTAAATTTCTTTTTTTGAGCGAGTTTTTCAAATTTTATTTGTCTTTTGAAAATTGAATGTATTAGATTATCACTCACAAAAATACATGAAAGCCAATAAGATTTAGGTATTATAAAAAAAGTTTACCGTGGTGAGGCAAAAAAAAGTCAACCTTGGCCATATATAGTTAATACTGCAAAAATATTTTCTGGTAAATCTTGGCAAAAGGGTCTATAATAATATTTAAACGTGTATATAAAAAAATTCAAAAAAGCAAAAAAAAGAGTCAAAGATAACGGCAATATGTAGTAAAATTATTGGCACTTCATTGATAATAATGTTTCGACACTACAAATAATAATATAAAGTAAAAAAGTTAAAAAATATATAATTTAGCACAAGCAGTTCTTAATTATTTGACGTCCATTCACAAAAGCTCGGAAAATCTAAGCCTCGGCAAATGCTCAAAAAAAAGTAAAGTTAACGACTGCAAATAAGTATGAATGAGTGAATACATCACTAACATGTATTGTTCTTAAGCCACTTCATTAATCGCAGTGAGCCATGAGGATAAACTGAAGATAAATGTTTCCATGACTTATTTTCTAAATTTTTTTTACTCATCTGATTTCATTGAGTGTTTGTTTTTATAGCTTGTATTGTTTTGACTTTTAATAAAAAGCCATAATATGTAAAACATCAAATTGGCAAATAAACATGTACATATAATTTCATTTCAAACACAATTCATTTTCCAATGACCAAGGATTTTGACTAAATTATATTATTAAAAAAAGTGGCGCGAAAAAATTTGTATGTCCGTAGAAAATGTCGAACTCAGCCTGTATATTGCATTGAAAATCATTTCTATTTTCTCACTTCATCTTTCAATGACAAAATAATATCAAATCAAGTCACGTCGAAATTAAATAAATGAAGATTATTTTTTCGTTTAAAATTAGATCCATTTCCTTTTTCCATTAATTTTCATATATATATTTTTATTTAAAAAATTTCTATATACAGCTTTAATTCATAATAATGAAAGACATTTTATTTGACATTATATTATAATACAAAAAAAGAATTGCAAAATAACTAAAAAAATTCGTGCATTTTTTTAGATTACGCCAAAATACACGAGTCAGACTATAAAATATTATAAATTAAATCTGTAATAAATTGTGAAAGTAAAAACTTATTTTTCCATGTGAAAATAAAAACTTATTTTTTAGACTCGCAACATGCGTTTGTTCTAAGAAAATTTTTTTATAAGAAATTTGATAAACTAATAAATTTTTAAGTTATATATTTTCTAACGAATATCTTTAGTAATAAATTGTTGTTGGTATATATTTGTTAAAAAATGTTTTCAATATATAGGGTGACCACAAAGTCCTTGCACATATTTTTTCAATTTAAATTTTAGCACAGTTTTTGGTATATTGTATCATTATGTTACACTCTATTTTGTAGCGCGTAAAATTCTGTAAAAACTATGCTTATTTGTCTTTCGCTATCGATTTTACTTTTCGAAAAAATGAGTTCGAAAGACAAGCGAATTGCGGTCGCTCAACTGTTCAATACGGGAAAAGCAGCGCCAAACATCGCAAAGGACCTGGGAATTTCCAGATAAACCGTCTATTACGCCGTTAAGCGTTACAAGGAGTTGGGTACGACCGCTGAAAGACGCCGCAGTGGAAGACGAAGTACCGTTACGACTTCTGAGAACCTAAACCAATTGCGTTGCCGAATTAATCGAAATTTCGGTAATGATTAGCTAAAGAAATGAAGATTGGGCGATAATCGATCCGAAAAATGGCCCGAATCAAGCTAAAGCTTAACTCGCCCGACTTAAACCCGATGGATTTCGCGATTTGGTCCATTCTGGAGCAAAAAGCCTGCGCTACAAACCACAGCTCAATTGAATCCTTAAAGCGCGCTCTACAAAAAGCGTGGGACGAAATTTTCGAAAAAACGCTCGCGACCACCGTCAAAAATTTCCGCAAGCGTCTTGAGGCCTGTGTGGCGAATAAAGGCGGAAATTTCGAAAATCTTTTAAAAGATCTTATATAAAATTTCTTTGGCTTTCATTTAAATGTTTGTTTGTAAAAATATCTTTTTAAATAAAAAAAGTTATGGTTAAAAAAGTGTGTGCAAGGATTTTGTGGTCAGCCTGTATTAGGAAAGAAATTTTCTTGCTGAAAAGAAATTTTCTTTACACTTAAGACAAAATTTATTTTTTTTCCTACTGAAACATTGGTGAATGGTAGAACCCTCTATAACTCGGGTCCGAAACTTTTTCGACCTACAGAAAGCGGAATTCTGGAAGAAAGGAATTAATGATTTGCAGAATCGCTGGGCAAAGGTTTTGAGTAATAATAGTGATTATATTATAGATTGATACTGATTATAAAATTATAATAAAAAAATGAGATGTTAGATGTAAAGAAAATTTCTTTCCAGCCTAATATGAAACGTTTTTTCTTGTTAAAATTAATTTTGGGCCTTATACAAATTAATCATTAAATTTACTCTTTTATACCTTTATATTTATTCTATTGACGGATGAATTGATGAATTTACTTATTTAGCTTTTTAAGCAGCTGATTCCAAAAAATATAAGCCATTTTTATTTTGAAACTTTTTCCAGTTCTGTACAGAATTTTGATTATATTTTTAAATCAACTTTCAAGCATTAAAAAATTATTTGCATCTGCATTTGATACACCTAATTTAAAAGAAGAATTGAATTTTCAAGTTTCATTCAATTTTTAAAAATCCAGTTAAAATAATAATTTTCAAAAGCAATAGAACAAAAAAAATGTCAAAAAATATGTATAGATCGAATAAATCAAACTATATCTTCCACACAACCTAGAATATTATATAATGAATCTTTTAGAGTGAAGTATGAAATTTGTTGCATTGAGTTAACTGTATTAGCAATATTTCAAAAAAAGTACTTTACGATCAATTTTTAATTTTAGAAATCTTGAAAAAAATAATTACAAATATAATTAAGTCGTGTTTAAATAGAAAGAAAAATACCATTTTTATATAACAACAATGTCGAAAACGGGATCAAATTTTCATTCGCTGTTAATTTACATACACAACAATCTGAATAAAAATCTATTTCCTCACACATATATTCATTCAACAACACTTTACTCTTTGGCCTTGATTATTAGCTCTCGCTGTTTAGGATCGTCGAAGCGGTCCATCGTCTGGACGGAGTTGAGCATTAGGTAGCCGAAAGCCAAGACGCCCAACAGTACGAGCAGCACAACAATTGACATCCACGAGCCGACGCTGAACAAACCCTGGCAATCGTTGACATTTGTCGTGAAGCGATAAGAATCGTCCTTAACCATTGGCGGAATTATGTTGTACGCTTGGAGCTGAAAATTAAGCAGGAAATTTTTTTATAAAATTTATAAGATAAGAAAAAATGAGTAAAATTTAAGTCGCTAAAGAAAACTAAACAAAGAAAAGTTTATTTTAAAAATGTAAAAATTCAAAGCTAAAAATTAGAGGAACGGTTGTGGCCTATTAGAGAAATAGTCCATTGGTTGTGCGTTAAGTTTCACTTTATAAAGAAAGAAGTTCGGTTCCTTTCCCTCTCATTCGTTCTGTTCTCACCGTATTTTTGGAAAACATTACACAATGAGGCTTAAATTTTGAAGTTCATACACTTGGTTATTTCAATCAATTCGATCATTTCTAACGGAAAGAATCTGGAACCCTTTTTTCATATCAAGTAAATATTCAAAAATATCTTGTCAGTTAAAACCTGAATATTGTTGAATACAATTCCAATAACGAGCTCGGCTCTTTCGCGAACGAACGTCAAAGGAGGAGTGCTGGAACAGGCGAAATTATAGTTCGCATAGCTGCCGAAAGAAATATTTTTTGCGTTAGATGCATCCGTTTTCAGCCACGTCACATCCTAAAGTAAGTAATAAAAATGAGTCAGAGATTTATTCAGGTAATTAAAGTTATATGCTATTCTATTTCAAAATATAATTTAACACAAAATCATCAATACAGTCAAACCTCTCGATCTAATGACACCTAGGCTCGGTCCCGACGAAAACCTAACGTAAAAATCTTCTTTCAATGACAGTTGTAAGGAATCCAAACCTCGATCCAATGACACCCATTGCGCTCAGCTAGCCATTTTTTTACCTTGGTGTCGTAAACTTGGGTTTACGAAATTTCTTTTTAAATTCAAATTTTATTTTTGCTCATCTTTTCTCGGCATTATGTTTAAATTTTGCCACCAAAATATCATCAGATCGACAAAGAGATGCAAATGCTCCGTCAGAAGAAAATGCGCCAGCCAACCATCGCCGAGATCTTTGCCAAGCACTAAGAAGAAGAGGATGAGGAAGAATTGCTGCTCTAAGAATTATGCTTCCCGATTTTATTGCTTTACAGTTTTTTTTGCTTCCCTGGTCTTTTGACGAATAAAGTGCATTGACCGACAGAAATTGAGACAGGAATTCCTCAGTGGTGCTAGCTAATTTCGAAAACCTTGAGCTAATGACACCTAGGCTCGGTCCCTAGAGGTGTGTCATTAGATCGAGGTTTGACTGTAATTCCAATTTTATTACAAAATTACTAATAAAGTAAGTTCAAAAAATACCTTATACCTTCATAAACCAAAAATAAATTTAAAAACTTTTTTAATTTTTTAAATTCGAAAAATATTCTAATTTTTCAATCAAATAGCAAAAAGTAAACAACCAAACGTACCTCCTTGAGCCAACCCTCGGACTTAATAACCAAATCGTCCAACATTTCAATTTGAGAAAGCGACCACGACAAATCACTGCCAACTTTGAATTTCAAACTAAAAAATAGAAATAGTTATCGATTAGAAGTTATCAATTAAGCAAATCGAAATAAACCTAAAGTCTAGGCCTTTACTTATAGAGAAAAGTGGATCTTTGTCCTGCATTGCGACGGCTTTCTCCGGAAATTCAATGGTTATTCGAAAACTAAAAAGGTAAATAAAAATAGATATTATTTGTGTATAATATGCAAAATACGGGTTTTTGTCCTAAATAATAAATTAAATACTTTAAAACTCGATAGATATGTTAAAAATTACTAATAAATATTATTATTGAACAACTTTACCATTATTCTAATTTCGTGTGGGTAACTCGCGGATGTAAATTTAAATTGGCGTCAATGTGTTCATTCTGTTGTATCGGGATCGTTGGGGTCCAAATTTTCTGCTCGCCTGAAATAAAAGCGGGCACAAAATTTGGACCCCAAAGGGATCCGATACGAATAGAATGAACTCCAATTGGCGCCAACTTGAATTTGGCTCAAAACACCCGCGGCCTTATACACGCGAAATTAGGGTATTTATTTATTTAAATACATACTAGAATTATTAAACTAGACGAAATATTTTTAAAAAAATTCACTATATGAAAAAAGCGACTTACTCAAATTCCCTCTTTTTCGTATCATTATTGCGATCAAAACACCGGACGGAATCGGAGTTAAAGACATATTTGCTACTTCCGTCGTCGCGAATAACGGCGGCCGCCGACGAGAAGTCACGTTTGCTTTTAACGGACTCCTGAGAAGCGTATACAACCACCGAAATACCCTCAATGTAAAGCATGCAAGTACCAAAGTCGTTATGTTTCAAGCTCTTGTCGTATGGATAGGGCGGAAGAACGAGGGGAAAGGTGTAGCTCCTTCCGTCATTAGCTGCCTGCCTGCTTCCGCGCGGATTCTCGTCGTCATCAAAAACAGTCACTCGTTTCTCACGCCTAAAAGCTAATTATTAAATAATTGATTTAAAAATTGAATTAAAACTTTCACAAATTAGCGATTAATTTGGTAAAATTGATTAAATTTTGCCAAATTGTAAAAAATATTTCTTTAATCCATCGCTTATTTAGAAAATTTAGAGTATAACCCTTCAATTTTGATTTAACTATCCTCAAAATTAAAATGTTCCTTAAAAAATTGAATTGTTTGCTGAATTGTTATTAAAAAATTGTTTACTGAAAAAGGTGAAAAAAGAAGACTGAAAAAATTACCTAATCAAAAAAATGTTAAATAAACACATACCCGTTCTGTGAATCCGCAAATGAGTTTAACGGCAACAAACTTGTAAGAAATATCGCTAGCAAAGGGAACATCATTACCAGATTATGCGTAAAGTCCATTTATACACCACAAGTCGAAGAGAAAACGAATCAGAGATCGAAAAAAAATTAAAAACATTAATATAAAGCAAATCACTTTAAAACAAATTATTTTCAAAGCAAATATGGAATTTTCGAGCAAAAAAAATGTGAACCATTCATTTCTCTGGAAAATCCATTTTCAGATCAGAAATTGGTTTTTGCCCTATCAGAATCCATTTTTAATGTAAAATCGATTTTTTTTAAGTGCGACTCGTGCAAATGCTAAATTTATTTTTATGATGATTTATTTTGCTTATTATTTTTACATTTTTATACAAAAAAGTTAAAAACAATGTAATTGAAAAAAAATTAAATACCTTATAGTTTTGAACAGGTTAGATGCCTAAAATGTTCAAATTTTTTTCAATAATGGCCAAAATATATTCAGTTTTTCACGTAACGTAAAATCACTTTAGAAAACTATTAAAATATTTAAAGTAAATGTATCACGAAAATTTCAGCCGAAACAGACAATTCTGTCACAAGTTATGATTGTATTATTTTTATAGTTTTAAACAGCATATACATTTAAAGAAAATATGAATTAAAATTCAATCCAAAATTAGACGTGATTCTGCTGAATCAATTTGATTTTAATAATTTTTTTAGCACTTTAGAAATTAATATTTCTTATCTTTATAGGGAATATTTTCAAAAAAATTCCGTTTTTAAAAAAAGAATGTTTTTGAATTTTTGTTTGTATTTAGTTTTCAATGCTTATTAGACACAATATTAGGAATATTGTTGGCGGCTTTAAATTATTAAGACGATTTTGCACGACAAATTCTAACTACGCCGCTACGTCTTTCGACGATGGTTCGAATGACGACGAATTGCAAGACAACGAGAATGGCGAGAAATGCGACGAATACGAGGAGCAGACATTCCCCAACGTACTCGAGGACGCCGATGCGATTTCGCCCATGCGTCCGTCGATGTCGATGCCGAGAATGTCGCCGGATTTAGAAGACGAAGTGGGACAACAATATACTAACATTTTGAACGCGGCTGGTTTCTCATCGTTTGTGTTTTCAAAGCAACGTCCATCGAACGAGACCATTCTCGTCGTACATCCGAAAATACGCTGGGGCCCCGCATCAACACCGAAAAACACCACTCCTGAATTGCAGGTGGAAGAAGCCGTAACGCTGTGTCGAACAATTCCAGGCTTTAACGTTGTCGGGTTTGTTGTAATGTTTAAACCAATGTAAAATTATAAGAAAATTTGACTTGAATAAAACAATTAGTTTTTAATTCGAATAATACCCCAAGTTCGGGTAGATAAGACGCGGCCGTTCGAAGAATTTTTAAATTTTGATTTGGCCTTCATTCTGTTATTTTGTGTCTGTTAAGCATAAAATTTAAGAAAATTTAAAAATTTTGAGCTCAACTTTGTTTATAACAGAATGAAGGTTAATTCAAAATTCAAAAATTCTTCGAACGGTCGCGTCTTATTCACCCGAACTTAGGATAATTTAACTAATGATCTTATTTAATTGTTGTGTATGGAGTTTGGTATCGGTCTGTGTTATAGACTAGTTCGCAAATTAAACAATGCTTTATTAGACAAAGACTATAAGATAAACACAACAAAGAATAATAATTATAACGGCATAAGTCGACAGGTGCCAAAATTACATTACGAAATACATGCCAATTAATATAATTGGTACAAGATCAACATTATTTGAATATATGACCAAAGGCCACCACATTAATTAAAAATAATTGTTTAAGCTTTGTAAAATAGAAATTGTTCAGCGCAATAATTGTCGGAACTGACTACAATACGAAGAAGAAATTAATTTGGGGAGAGGGGCGGCTTTATAAGCTGCTAAACTACAAGACGAAACACAATATTAGTGCGCTAATGATTAACGTCGCTATGCTTACGCCTCTTCAACAGGCAATTTTATTTCGTGTTTTTAATGAATAACTAACTATTCGGTTGGTCGCAAACATTTTCGGTATTTTTATCATTCTCCGAAAAAAATGCTCAGCCAACCGCACTTTTTTCGTTGCATTTTCCTCTCTAAAAATGCTAAAAATGAAAATTTTAAAAATCGCTGAAACACGTCCCCCACAAATCGGGTACGCTCTTAGGGATGCAAAAAATCTCACGGCTCTATCTATTGTGGAAAAAAAGTTGGAACAAAACCGCAGGAACTTTCTTTACAACCTAATATTTTATTTATGCGGTGGAAATTCTTTTTTTTAAATGAAAAGTAGCGTTTATAGACGGAGTTGAGCGCTTTTTTCCACGTTCCTGTCTATGATCGCTTCAACGTGGTCATGTTCATTTTTAAGCTTTATGCGAAAACGCGAGAAGCTCATCTACAAATCGCGTTAGCCGAGATTCCCTACATTAAGTAAGTTTTCATTTAGAAATAGATGGTTAAGAATTTCTTTCCTATTTCTATAGAGAAAAAATTTGAAACTAGATTTTCTTAAAATTAAGGCAATTGGAATTGCAGACATCGAATGCAATACTTGATGCGCTCCGAATCGTCCGCCAGCGCTTTACACATTTCGGATTCGCAGATTAGGTAAGGCGAAAAAAGTACATTTAGATAATTTAACCCATAAGTGACGACGTGTACACTTTTGTGTACACGAATTTAAATTTGTGCAATTATTGGCAAATGTGTTCATTCTGTTCTGTATGGTTTTATAAACATAAAAAGAATTTGTCGTATAAGAAACCTCCTAGGCACATATTTTGAGTGGTGTGGTTCCAAAGCTTTACCCAATTAAAGAACAGAATGAAGGCAAACGCCAATTTGCGCGCAAATTTGAACTCAAAACATTCATTGTCACTTATGGGTTAAAAAATAATTGCAATTTTTAAGTCACCGCTGTCATAAAAATTCTCTGATTTTAAGAATTTTGTGGAAAGTGAAAGAAAATATTTTTATATTTTATAAAGGCAGCGTCACTTTAACTTCTGCCACTACTCCTGACTTATATCAAAAATCATAAAATCTTTTGGGATTTAAAGCATTAAGAATTATAAAAGTTGGGCTTTTATCTTCAAGCGCTTGAGGCCTAACCTGAAGAGTGGCTAAAAACAGTTGAAGTTGCGGATAGTAAAGGCTCGAACCGAGCCAAAAACAACTTAGCTCATCGATAATATTCATAGAAGTAGGCGTGCATTTGAAATTCGAGTCGAGCCCCGGGCCGGCTCAAATCTAGACGATTTGCCAAAATTAACCCATAAGTGACAATGAATGTTTTGAGTTCAAATTTGCGCGTAAATTGGCGTTTGCCTTCATTCTGTTCTTTAATTGGGTAAAGCTTTGGAACCACACCACTCAAAATATGTGCCTAGGAGGTTTCTTATACGACAAATTCTTTTTATGTTTAAAAACCATACAGAACAGAATGAACACATTTGCCAATAATTGCACAAATTTAAATTCGTGTACACAAAAGTGTACACGTCGTCACTTATGGGTTAATAACCTTTTTTTCAGCGGCCAGGACGGACTCGATATTTTGCGACTGCACGAGCACTCGCTGCGTAAGAAAATAAGCGCCGCCGTCGACGCGAAGAGCGCCGAATGCGAGGCGCGTCGCGTCGAGCGCAACGGTCGGCCGCAGCGCAATTGCGTTGTCGCGGTCATCGGCTACACGAATGCCGGCAAGACGTCGTTGATCAAAAAGTTTGCGCTGTGATTTTTCTAGAATTTTTACACAAAGTTGGTTCTCTAGACTTTTCCGCGTTTAAGGTTTTTTTATGGACCTTTATTAGGCTTTATATTTGTATGTTCTATAATTTTGCCAACCGCCTTATACAAATGAATATTCTCAAATCCTCAAAGGAGTGAAAGGTTGGAAAAATTTGTGGGAAAACTCTTTTTTTTTACACAAATTATATTTCTTTTTTGAATTTTGTTGGTTGGAAAATTCTATTGGAAAATTCATCTATTTGTCTAGATCCATAATTTATCATTTTATTTCTCTTTTAGGCTCACGGATTCGCATTCACTCCGGGGCGAGAATCGGCTGTTCGCCACACTTGACACCAGTATTCACTCGGCCATTTCGCCTTCTCGATTGAAGTTGATTTTTGCCGATACAATCGGCTTCATTTCCGATCTTCCTATTCAGTTGTTTGCCTCTTTTTCGGCCACACTCCGCCATGTCGTTAATGCCGTAAGCATTTCGAATGTGAACTCTTTTTCGGATGATAAAATTTTTTCGATATTTTTAGTGGGATACGGCGCGTGTATATATGTATGGTGTGCATTAAATAATGAAATCCATTTATATTCATATATAGGACCTGCTGGTGCACGTACAGGATCTTTCGCATCCGAACGTGCTCGCCCAACATGACAACATTATGGAGACGTTGCGTGGTCTACGAATCGCCCAACATCTAATCGACACGATGATTCGCGTCGGCAATAAACTCGATCGCACTACGCCTCAACAGCTCGCGCGACTAAGCGACACGCCGCAATTCGCCGATGGCCACGACAAAAACCGCAACACGCTGATGGTTTCGTGCAAGAGCGGCGAGGGCCTCGCCGAGTTGATTCGACGCATCGATCTGGTCGGTTTGATTTGGCCATTGGTTAAATAATTGCGAAAATTTCAAGTTTTTAATTTGCTAAAAGCGTTAGCTGGGGGTTTAGATTAGTTGGTTAGAAATTTTTTTTGCTAATTTTGCCCTACTTTTGCAGTTTATATCTTTTTTCTCCATTCATTTTTTTCATATTCTACTAATATTATTAATATACATTAATTGCCGGAATTTCAGAGCGCCCAGCGCATTAACGGCTACAGGCCTCGGCGTTTGCGGTTGCCACCGACAAGTAAGACGGTCACATATCTCTACGAGAACGGCTACGTGTTTGAGGAACCGGGCGTCTCCGACTGCGGCAAATATCTTATCTTCGATGTGCTGATGAACGACTCTCAAATGGCCATGTTTCAGGCAAATGCTGGAGGAAAATTGCGCGCCGCCCAGCGACCGGCTATTCAATCCGTCGGTTGATTGACAACACAATCATGTACATTATTTATTGTTAACGAATACTTGTTATTTTATCTGCCTCTAGAATTCATATGGTATAAATATTTTATAATGAAATAAATTTCTAAAAAAAAACTAAATAAGAAAATGTTTAAAATTTTACGTCTTTTCAAATGTGTTTTAAGACTTGAGCCTATAATTTTTAGAAAGCATTTATAATCTTTAAAGCTTTTTCATAATTTTAATCAAATACCGCGTTGAAGGATTCGAGAATTGAATGGCTTAATTCCGAAAACAAAAAAAAAACACATACGGGTTTCAAAATCTAAAGTGGGTTAGCGTTGCGAAAAAAGAAACTAACATTGTATGAATGCACCGAACGACTGACTATATTGGACAATAATACAGCACTTGCTGAATTTTGACCCTTTTCTTGATTTTTTTGTGAAAACTTTAAAATATAATGATGTGGTGAATTAGAGGCGCCAAAATCCTCGTTGCGTCGAAATTTATTACGCTATGAGCGCGCAAATTTACCACGCCAAAAAAAAAAATTCAATCAAAAATAGTCGCGTGATATCTACTTCGAAAGGTCTCGTCGAGCTGATCAAGAATTGTATAGGAACTATGATCCAATTTTGCTTCCCAGCCAAGTCGCAGTAAATTGAACGAAAATTGAACCAAAGCGGGAACCAAGCACGTTTTTCAAAATTTTCATCTTGTGTTTAAAACTTATGTTTCAGGCTGAACCTAAGCCTTAGGCTTAGGGGCTATGTCTTGGGCTTAGACAGTTTAGACAAACTATGCTCTAATTAGACCCCCTTGTTTGCCGCGCAATCAACGTTAGCAAGTTGTGGAATCGATTATTTGGAGAAGGTATATGCTAACGACTCGTCGCCAACGTTCATGCAGAGGACGGATGCTCTTTCCTGAAGAACTTAGCCGGCTACGACTCGAAGAAATTGGACACCATACGACATTTCTATCCGAACACCCAAATATTAAAGAGCAAAAATAATTTCCAGCCTTTTTTGGATGTGAACCCCGAGATCCGCTATGCATACAGTAGCGTATATTTACGATACGTGCCGCCGGATCGTTAACGCGTTTCTGGAACGTTGACGTCGAAAGCGTGACAAAAAAAATTTTTTGTCGCCATAGCGAAGACTGACATGACCTGTTTCGAGGAAATCGCCAACGTGTGGTTATTATCTTCTTAAAAGTATGTTTCGGTCTTCGGTCTAAATTTCTCATCCTCAAAATTTCTTTCTATCTTTACAGATGCCTATATATTTTTGCGATCGGACACGTCACGTGATTCTGCTTCTAACTACCGCCGGACTAACTTTAATGATGAGCAACACGCTCGTGTTTAACTTCACCAATATTTGTATGGCAAAGGACGACGACAATGATAAGGCGATCAACGGCACTTTGATACGTACGATTTTTCTCTTCCCGTTTTTTGCGAAAATCAATGCCTTACAAATTCGCTAGCAATTTTTCAAAGAAATATTTTCATTGCTTTGATTATGAAATATAAAAAATCAAAATGAATAATAATAATAATAAAGACAAACAGGCACACTAACGTAGTCATAATACAGCAATTTAATAATAACAATGATAATAAAGTCAATAAAACCCTTGGTTTAATTGTTTACAAACAAGAAAAAAAAGAAAAATACAATTATTCGAAAATCACTTCCTCGCCATAAGCCTGAGTTTTGGGTGAATTCCACTTACATCGTTTAGAAAATAGTTCCGAATTTTTGCTGAGAATTATTTCTTCCCATATTTTATTCCAAGGATTAATTGTTCTAACAAAAAATAAAAAATTTTACAGCTTTATTCACCGCATCGGAGACGAATACCATTGTCTCGGGCACGGCATTTGGCTGTTTGCTCGGCGCTATTCCAGTCACATACATAACTAACCGCTGTGGCTTGAGGCATACTTTTTCACGCATTACAATTTATCTACATTATTCCCAGCTTTGCTATAAAAATACAAGAGAGATATGTGTATGTGCTTTTTAGAATAATGTTTACTGGCTATGGAATGCTGGGCGCAATTTCAATTTTGATCACCCCGTTTCTGGTGTCCTTCGGTGTTCTAACGATGTTTGTTCTTCGCATTTTTCAGGTCCAATTGATAATTATCGACAAAACAAAAACTTTTAGGGATTAATTAATATTACATATATGCGATTTGTGTTATAGGGAATTCCGATGGCGGCATCATTTGTTAGCATGGGTATTCTTTTTTTAATTATTTAACAAAGTATAATACGAATTAAAATTATTTACTATATAAAAACAGTTTTCAACTGACGTTTCACTTATAACTTTTTATCTACAAAATCTCTATTAGGTGGTCCTTATCTCTTATTCTCTCATTTCCATTGCATTCATTTGTTTTATATAGCGTCAATAACGACGGAATGGTCGCCTTTATCGAGCACGGGAATGTACCTTTCCTGGATGTCGTGCAACATTCAGGTTTTCGCCTCCTAAATTTTTTTTAAAAATTTTATTTAAAAAAATTCAAAACTCTTACAATAATTACTCTAAGTTCGGGATGATAGGCCGCCCGCGTGCATGAGAAGTGTAAAAAATTCAAATATATTTCACTTTCTTTGAAAATTATTTTTGCTTTTGAAATGCGAAATGCGTAAAATAATGTGAATGAACCCCAAAAAAACGTGTGATTAAAACAAAACATGTCCACGAAAATAAAAAAAAAAGACATGAGAAAATTGCAAAAAGCTTTCAAAAAAAAATTGAAGAATGCATTCGCTTCGGGACAAGTTTGTTCTATAAGCCGTCGCTTATTTCGGGTAATATCCTTTTTAGGTTTATACTTTTCAGCCTTTCAAATTCATTGGAATAGAATTCTTTGAAAGTTATAAATACAAATTTCATTTTGATTAGAAATTTTCACAAATTTTAATTTTTATTACCCCAATTTCGCGTGTATAATGCCGCGGGTGTTTTGAGCCAAATTTAAATTGGCGCCAATTGGAGTTCATTCTATTCGTATCGGATCCCTTTGGGGTCCAAATTTTGTACCCACTTTTATGAAACCGAGACAAAGGCGGGCATAAAATTTGGACCCCAAAGGAATCCGGTACAAAACGAATGAACTCATTGGCGCGAATTTAAATTTGGCTCAAAACACCCGCGGTCATATACACACGAAATTAGGGTAGATGGGAAAATTCTTTTCTCTTTTATGTGTACATATATTGATTTTCCTTTAGTTTGGCGCAATTTTCACAATGCCGACGGCTGGCTATTTGTGCGGGTCGAGACTGGGCTGGCAGTCGGTGTACTATCTTCATGGCGTGCTGTCCATTCTCATTTTCACTATTTTCTACTATTTCTTTCGTGATTCGCCTCGTGAGCAATGGTTATTAAACATTTTGCGTAAATTTTATACAATTTTTTATTTGTTTTCATCCAATTAAAATTACACATTTTCCATTTTGTATTGACTAATAAAAAATATTAACGACTGTTAATAATTATATAGTAATGTGAGTCCAAAAGAGTTGGGACTGATTGAAATAGGCAAGTTGTTGCGCGATCCGGAGGATCGCCGAAACGTGCCCTACGCGAAAATGCTCACGGATCCAATGATTTGGATTATTTTGCTCGCGTTTTTCTCCAGCTTGGTCGGGCTCTATCTCTTCATTCAATACGGTCCAATCTATCTGAACAAGGTTGGTAGATGGTTTAAAGAATATCTATTGGCTCTAAATCGATTCTTTCAGACGCTAAAATGAACGTCCAAGAGACGGGCGTCTCGTCGGCGATTCCGTTCGTGTTGTCGTGTGCGTTGAAAATGATCGCCGGGCCGATGTCGGACAGATGTGTGTTTCTCTCCGAAAAGACCCGCATAATCATCTTTGCCAGCGTCTCTCAGGTCCATTTCCAACGTTGGCCATGTTTTTTTCAAAGAAAATTTTGTAGAAAACTAATTCGGAATTTATTTAGTTCCCTTAGAACCAAATTTCTAGCCAACCTGAAAAAAATTACAATTAAAAATGACATTTTTAAATTTTCCATTAGAAAATGTTTATTTTTTTAATTGTAGCTTTTCGGATTAGATAAAAAATTGTTTCAGAAAGCATTCGGTAGGGAATAGTGATGGGTAAGTGGCTCGCGATGGGTCGCGACCAAACGAGCCAAGTGCCAAAAAATATCCCATTTTTAGCTGGGTTTCTCGCGAGCCATGGGCCATTTTCTTGCAAAAATTTGGCTCAAAATTTGAGCAATTTGGCTCAAAAAAAATGAAAATAATTAGACTTTATTGCGCTTTTTTGCTATAAGATTTAACCAAAAAAGAAAATGTGCTTCGTGATCGACGAAAAGATGATTTTCCGAGTTTAATCAAATTTTTTATAACCAAAACACCGCGTAATCGCGATCATAACTAATTACAGAAAATTATTTTAAGTTATTCGATTCAGAATTTAGTTCTATACTCGTGATGGGTAATGTTGTGTATGAGTTCTTAGGTGCTAGCGACGAGAATAAACACTTATTATTTATTAACACAACACAAGAAGAATTATATGCAATGATTTCGGAATAGTCTTCCCTGTATATGCATAGAAAGACAATAATTTTAACACATTTGAATAATAAAAGATATATCGTTGTAGGACAACGATTACTTAAATATATTTCGATCGGATATAACAGTTAAGTGACTCAATAGTGAGTGGCTCGCGGTTCGATTCGCGCGAGCCAAAATAAGGCAAATGGCTCAAATTTTGAGCCAAATTTTCGACAAAATTGAGCCAAATTTTTGCAAGAAAATGGCCCATGGCTCGCGAGAAAACCAGCTAAAAATGGGATTTTTTTGGCACTTGGCTCGTTTGGTAGCGACCCATCGCGAGCCACTTACCCATCACTATTCCCTACCGAATGCTTTCTGAAACAATTTTTTAACTAATCCGAAAAGCTACAATTAAAAAAATAAACATTTTCTAATGGAAAATTTAAAAATGTCATTTTTAATTGTAATTTTTTTCAGGTTGGCTAGAAATTTGGTTCTAAGGGAACTAAATAAATTCCGAATTAAGTTTAATTATTTTCATTTTTTTTAGTTTCTAATGGCCGGCTGCTATATCGCGTTGGCGTTGTTTCCATCAGACTGGGAGCTATCCATTAAGACGTGCTTTGCGTTCGTAATCGTCTTTAGCGGTCTCAACGTTGTTGGCGTGATAAAAAGTGCACAGGAGGTTTGGTTAATTTATGATAAAAGTTTAAGGTTTGATTAATTTTAAATATTATAATTAGGCAAATGTTTTGTTTTTTTTGTAGGTGGCGCGCTACTATTCGCATGTGATTATGGCCTGGGTGACCTTTCTAATCGGTATAATCATCATTCTTCTACCCGTCACAATCAACATTCTTGTTCCGAATTATGAGCAAGGCGAGGTGGAAAAAAAACACATCATTTCGTTACGTTTATGTAATCAAATTTTTAATGAAATTTTTCAGTGGAGCATGTTATTCATCTACACGGCTATTATAATCATTTTCGGCAACATTGTCTTCATTTTCAGCATAGATGCGCGGCCTCGCAGCTGGGCGGTGGAGACGGCAGCGCTCAACTACGATACGGCTGTCACGCCCGAAATCACGGCGTACGTTTTTTAAAATTATATTTCCAGCAAAGCGTCTTTTTGTTTCGTAGTCCAACTCAGAGTTAGAGTCATGACAAGTGAGGAAGCTAAAACCGGTTTCCAAAAAAAAAAAAATTGACTCGAAGCCAAAAAACTAAAGCCGAATTTGTCAGGGGCAGAGCGCAAAGTTTTGAATTGGAGTTGCTCAGCCTTCTAGACGATTATCATATCTTTTTATCTTCAAAATTGAACCTTGAAACAAAATGTTCCTAATTTATCGGCTTATCACTCTATTTATTTTATTCAAAAAACTTATCTCGAAAATGGTATATAATATTATTATGAGTAAATCTCAAACACATATCTGTAATTTTCTGATCTGCTTCAAATTTTGTTCAAACTAGAAAACTCTTTTTTTATCATCAAACTCCTTAAAAATTTAGTCAATCACCGGAAATTAACGATACGGCCATAGAGAAATATAATGCCAGCAGTGAGGGCGTTAAAATACCGCTTACAGATGATTAAGAAAATAGAGATGAATTGAGATAAACGAACGCGTATGTGTTAGGCATGTATTGATTGAATGTATGTCTGTATATGATTGTACAATATTTTTAAAGAGATTTCATAAAAAAAATTTTATCGGACCTTCGAGCTTTTTCTACAGCATCCTGCTGTGGATTTTGAATAACTTCTTATAATATTAATTTTTTGTTTTGATCAAAATCAACTTTATTCAAGTGTGGCGACGCGTGCCGATTCAAATGAAAAAAAGAAGTATTGTCAAACCGGAACAAAACATAAAGTAAATGTTTTTGCAGCATCATTATTGATGATGGTGGTATTTTCTCTTTATTAAAATAAAATAATTGTAGTTGTCAAAAAGAGAAAAAATAGCTAAGAAAAAGAATGAAAAAGGCTACAGGGAGATTTTTATTGCTGATTAATGCGCACACGAGTAAATAAGAAGAAAGATAGGGAAAAAATGGAAGGGCATGCAATGGTAATTTATCTAAGATTAAGATTGTTTGTTTTGCCTTTTTATGAGATTAATTAGCAATTATTTCTAATGCGGAATGATTAAGTTTTCCTTTTTTTATTACACCATTACGGTCGGCCGTTGTTCGTCATGGTTGATCGACTTTCATGTGTAATAAAACAAAATTTGATGGACAAATTAAGCAAATTGATGGCATTTTATTTAACTATAAACTTTTTTTGTTGATTAGTTCACCATAATCGTTAAAAATAAATTTTTAAATAATTGGACAAAAATTTTCTCCAAGTTCTTAAGGAATAATGAATTTTATTAATGTCACAATTCAATTTCTATAAAATTATAAATGGGTAATAAAAGATTAATTTTAATGTATAGAAATAGAATTTTTCCAATTCTACAATAAGTGATTAATAGACAAAATGTATATTGTAATTTTTATTTGAATTTTTTTATCCTACATTTTTCTTATATTTTAAGCAAAATTTAATACAATTCAACAATTCAATAAAAATACAATTCAACATTTTACATTCAAAAAAAATACAATAAATACAGGAAGAGCTTTTCAGAATTTACTCGCTTTTATTTATTTGTTCTTCATTATTAATAGATATTTTGATAGCAATGACAATTAAATTGTGAGAAGAGGAAATTCTCAAATTAGGTAATTGTTTAAGAGAAATTTGTTTCTTTACTCCAAGGCTTTATTTCCGCATAATCCTTATTCAAATAATAGTTGCCCGAAGGCCTTACCTGTCCTTCATCTAATAAAAATTGTATAAATGAAGAAAGCATTGCGCGATTTCAAATTAGACAACCATATAAAGCTTATGTAAATGATAAAATTGTCAAATATAGGAGTAAAAATAAAAATAATTTAAAAATATATATAAAAAAAACTTGTACAAAAATTAGAAAATAACAATATTTTATTCAAAATTAAGGAAACTAAAACCAATCAAGATTATTTATAATTCTTCTCAATTCACTTATAAAATTTCGACTATTGAATAATTGATTGTTTGGCTTCGTTTACCCGTTTATTTTTTTATTTTTTTAACCTTTAAATAGCATTATTAAATTTTATTGCCACGAAAACTCCACTTATTGTTAATATTGTTACTACTGGTTTTTATTTCATTATCTTGTTTTTCGTCTTTAATTTCTGAATTATCACTGGTATTCTCGGCATCGCTATTTTCGGTAGGTGATTCTGACGTTTGATTGGTTGAGATTGAGGACGGTGTTTCATTAGCAAATGTTGTTGTCGATAGAAAAGGCAAACGCGGAAATGGCGCTTGACCGCCGGCAAACATTGACGCAAGCACGAAGGGCGCTGCGGCGGCCATTGGCGAAGCAAAATTCGCACCGGTTTTATTAGATGTTGGAGTAGTAGCTGCATTGCCATTCATTGCCGCCACTCCGTTCTGATTTATCGTGAAGTTCTGGAACATTGTGTTGTTATGTTGAGCGTTTTGCTGCTGCTGCGCTCCAAACATATAACTAGCCGGATATGCGAATTGATTAAATCCATTGAATTGATGATGATAATATTGTGGTAAAAGCATCGATTGAGCGTACTCGTTGAATATTGTATTGTTGTTGTGGAAAGTAGGTTGTATATTTTGTTGTTGCCCAGATGTAATCCCGGCAAGGCTCAAACTGGCCTGAAGAGCGGCTGATGAAGTCGGCGGTAAAAATGAATAAGCCCCATTCATCATAGGCTTGTCGCTTATTTTGAGTGGTTTGAAGGGAGGTGGCGAATTACTGCTGTTTGTTGACGAATCAATTGAATCTACATATTATATGTACATATAAAAATTTTTTCATTTATAAATGAGTTGTAAGTAACTTAAATTGCCTAGTTTTTCCAACCTTTTTTTAAAATTTTAAATCAAATTCAAAAATTCTTTTTTTACTCAATTTACAACTGTTTTTTAGTTACAAAGATGTCGAGAATATTGATGACTGGTATTTAGATTTGTTTTAATTTATGATTTGCTAATTATTCAAACTTTTTGATTTATTCTAAAAATAAAGATACATGGTATGTACTATATATCAGGGATGCAATGAAAATACAAATTTATCGTGTATATGGCGAGGCTGTTTGAAAGTTTTTTGAATTTAGTGTTCACCTTCATCCTGTTATAATTAATCGGATTGTTACAAAATTTTGTATTCTTATTCTAAGTATCGTAAAGAATATGTAAGTTAAAAATAAAATCCTAGCCTCAATTGTAACAGAATGCAAAATTCAAAAAAGTCTCAAACGGCCTCAGGGTATCGTATTTCGAAAATCGAAAATGAAAATAGTATTGTGTCTGACTTCTCTAGCATGGGGAAAAGAAGATAATAGTATTCTTATTTTTAATTTTCGAAATACAGTAATGACTGTATTTTCGTTGTACCTCTGCTATGTATATCAAAAACAAAAGCGGGGACGAAACTAGTCGAACCCGTATGAAAAAGCAATCAGATTGCAAAGACTTAAATGGATATTTGTCCTATTTTTAACTATTTGCTCAAAAATTTTACATACTTTTTTA
Source organism: Bradynema listronoti (assembly GCA_024678965.1). Taxonomy (NCBI): domain Eukaryota; kingdom Metazoa; phylum Nematoda; class Chromadorea; order Rhabditida; family Allantonematidae; genus Bradynema; species Bradynema listronoti. The sequence continues at coordinate 1,543,610 of JANLNO010000009.1, forward strand.
AAGTTAATTTTAACTTTTTTCTACCTATAGATTAAAAAAAATAAAATTGAACAAACCAGGACTATAGGACAATGATCGTTTTCGAGCCGAACCTTCTCGAAATCCTTTCGCAAATGGATTATGTTCTATTTTCAACTCAATGATTGCCTGATTTTGATATGCAGTAACGGCCATAAATTGTAACACCGGTAAATCCAATACACAAATCGGGGTTTTATCCCCGGAGCAATCGTACAAATGTATTTCTGGCTGATATTTATGCATTGAGTTTAACATTATCTATGAATCAGAAAATATATACATGCATATTCGCTTGAGTTTGAGATGGTTAGTGCCTATGATTACCGTATTTCCTCCACATTGTGGTCTGTTTGTGAGTTTCACCCGATCGAAAGAAATAGTATTTCGCATAAAGTATTCACCGATGGAGTTAGCACATTCATGGTGTGAAAGAGAATTAGAATATTGAGCTACATTATCATGGCCAGCCGATGACCATCGTCCACCTTGGAATTTATATCTAAAAATCTCTAGGTAAAGATTTTTTTATATTATGAAAGTTATGAATTACTGCTAGATTGAATTTTGGATCATAAAATTAAAAAAATCATTTTAGTTGTATGTAGCTAATCAATTTTTCAAGTTTTTACAAAATAAGAAAATATTCTTTTTTTAATTTTACTCAAAATAAGCCTAAGTGAGTCCACCTCAATTTTATTTCTAGAGGATCTGAACGCCTTTTTCAACCGATAAGAATTATTTTTCTATTTCATAATATTAGGTAGTTATATATCAAATGGAAATAGTTCTAATTTAAAAAAGGGTGCAAAAAATACCTATTATCGTCTACTAATCGCATTCTAAGAATAATAAAATAGTTGGCAGTTGGGTTTAATCCGATGAATTTTAATTCGATTTTTGGAAACATTTTCCTAAAAAATATATAAAATGAGTTTCAATTTTTAGAGCTTATTTTAAAAACTTTTTTTTATTAATAAATGTAGAAAATGCTACCTGCCCGCCTTGTTGACAACCATTTCATTTGTGAGCCGATGAAAGGACTCCCATAAATGCAGATTCGATAGCTCCATTTTTGGCCGGACGACATTGGAGCCCATTAAAGGAATGGAATTTAAATACGCGCTTTGATCATAATGTGCCTTCATTTTCAAACTTCCTATAAGGTTAATATTTTGATTCTGATAGGTATGAAATTTGTAATATTTGTTGATTTTTTAAATAATTAATAAAAATTTTATTGAGTATATAAATCACATATCTAAATTTTGATGATAATTCGCCAAGAATTTTTTTACAATATTCTATGAAATCCTACTCTCAATTAACAGAGAAATGATAATTAAGAACGATGATGAAATATGCAAAAAAAAACTCCGCCCATTTTTTTTGTTTTATGAAAAATATCTTTTCATATCAAAAGATGAGAAAAAATTGTCAAATTTGAAAAAATATCGTATGCAGTTTTCAAAAATTTTATACAGTATATTTAAAAAGTTATGTAGGATCGTATAATTTCACAATGATCCGAAATACTGTAATAGAGATACACAGTAATTTGAAAAGAGCGAAAATTATTTAAAAAATACTAGCGTAAGAATAGCATAAATATAGAATAAAATTCTAAATGTGAAATTTATAATATTTTTTTCTATTATCGATTTGATTATTCGCATATAAAAAATCAAACAAACGTGTAAATACGCAGGTACATTCAATACGTACGTACAGTCAGTCTCATATACTAAAAAATAGGAAAATTTATATATTATCAAAATTAGATTAATATTGAATGCCCATGGCAATCATTAAATAAAGACGTGAATTATTTAAGTAAGCGTAAATAAAAACGTGAATTATTCTAAAAGAAAGGAGACGATTTTAGGGCGAAGGCAATAAACATTTCTCAGAGAATATAAAAACAGTCAAAATATAATCAAACATTTACCAAAGAAGAGCTTATGTAATAAATCTTTTATATGATATATAAAGTTTTAAGCAAATATGATTCATTATGGTCCTATAGTTAATTCATTTACGAAAGTCCTAATCAAACGAGTTATACAGAGTGCGGCAATTTTGTGTCGGGCCTTGTTTTTGTTATAACTTTTTTACTTTTCAACCAAATTGTAAAATTCTGTTTTCATTTGATTTCCAAGGTTTTAGGATTTTGTTTGACACCAAGCTTGTCAATATTGATTTTGAGTTACCAATTTACTAATCATTTAAACTTTTTTTTACCATTTTTTCAAAAAAAGACATTTTCATTAAAGTAGTTGGCATAAGGATCAATTCATCTTAAGCATTAAGGCTATTTTGGACCATTTTAACTTTTTAGTCGAAATTGGAGATAAAATTCGTTTTAGGAAGCAATATTATCAAATAAAAATTATCAAATTAAAAATTAGCGAAAATCAATTCAAAAATTGCATCAATTTTATGTCATTTTTCACATTTTTGACCTTTGGGAAAAGTGGCAAAAAAGTTTAAGTGATTAGCAAATTCGTAAATCAGAACCAATATTGACAATCTTGGTGTCAAACAAAATCCTGAAACCTTGGGAATCAAATGCAAAAAGAATTATGAAAAACGGTTACAAAACAAGAAAGTTATAACAAAAACAAAACCGGACACCCTGAATAATCTTTTGTAGAAAAAGATATAAACCATGAATAATGAAAAAATTTCAGTCATATAATATATTTAAGAATTTGTTTTTTCTATTTTCATATTAAAATTTAAAAAGATTTTTCTGTCGAATATTTCAGTAGTTATACAAAATGATAATAATAAATCTCTTTTAAGCATAGCTCAAAATTTAATTTTACAAAAATTTTTCACTTTAATAAATTTATAACACTTGTTAATTAAAGTGTTAGAGTGTTGTTAAATTTGGTAACAATGTGTTAAAACATTAGAAACATCACTAACGGACAACAAATCAAGTAAGTTATATGTACTAACAAAAAAGTGTTTTTCCAATTGGTTACATGCCTAAGAGAATACTTCAAAAATAATCATTTACGTTTGAGAATGTGAGTATAAAGGTTGAGAAAAGGTGTGAAAATGCCTTCAGAAAATTTTGATATGCTTGCTAAATTGCTTTTTAAATTTCCAAAAAATTTTTCTTTTTCCGCTATTGATATTTAGAGAAAAGTCGGGTATTATTAAGAAACAATGGATAGATAAGAACGAAGAGAAATCTTTTTCGATGGCGACAATGAAACAATGGCAGGATAATAGGCATGATATGTTTTAAAATTTTATTAATTAAAATGGAAAAGATATGCCTATTAAATTTTTAAAATTTCTATAAGAGTATATTTTTGTTTTACATTTTTTAAAAGTTTTAGAATCAGTCACTTGACCTTCAAAAATAAAAAATATACTTGTGACAAAGCTATAGTTTAACCCATCCATAACAATAATTCACTAGAAAGTGAAGGACAATAATTGTGTTCCCAAAGCTGTAAACAACTTCAATTAATCGTAAAATTTTAAGATTAAAAGTGAATATTTCCGCAAGCAAAAACAATCGAAAAAGGAGAAAAAATGATTAAACAAACATTTTATGCAACGAATCTACACTTAAAAAATAATAATAAGTTTTGATATAGAAATTATCGGATACAAGTATTACCTATATTATTCCTTTTGTAATAAACAAACAAAAAGAAATTCAAAAATTTGGCCAGTGAAATTGGAATTATTAGGTTATTATTTTTACTAGAGGGCGCCGACGGTTCGGTACCCGAACCGATTTGCTCTGATGAAAGAGCTTGGTGTACTCATTAAAAGGTACTAATTTAGTTCCATCCTGTTCAAAATTTTGATGACATAACATAAAATTTTTAAACGAATGTCTCTCAAAAAAATTTTGAGACCCTATTAAAACTAACGTAAATCAAAAAAGCTTGCTACACCCGATTATCCCAGATATCAGTATTTCTTAAGTCTACAAAAATAGCCCTTAACCCATTCGAAACCACTTTTTTGCAGTAGTTTCAAATATGTTTTTTTTCCGATCGATTGCAATTTGTTGGTAGTTTTTGTCATTTATTACTTTTTCAGATTGATCACAATTGAGCTAAAAGTTACGTGGACATGGGTTTTGTTTTTTTTTGATTTTTTATTCACAAAAATTCATAGTGTGGAGCAATTTCATCCCAGGTTGTATTTTTCTTATAACTTTATTTTTTTTGTTGTAAAATTATTTTAAACTTTAACCAAATTGTAAAATTATTTTTACATTCGATTCGCAACTCCTTGGGAATTTTTTTGACATCAAATTTGTCCAATTGGTTCCGATTTAGAAATTTTATATTCGTTTGAACTTTTTGAGACTATTTTTAAAGGTGAAAATGGGTGAAATTGACTTGAATTGAAATTGATTTAATTTTTCAATCTTTAAAATTTCATTTAATAGGTTAAATAATTTCGATTATGATTAATTTTATTCTCATTTCGAACCAAAATTTCAGAATTATTCAATACAGGAAAATTTACAAAAAAACGCGTGTTTTTCGTACACGAAAAATAAAAAAAATGCTCTGGTTTCGAATGGGTTAAATAGATATATGGTTAAATAGAATAGATATGGGTTAAATAGAATAGATATAAACATATTTGTGTTAATTTTACTTCTTTTTTCCTAGCAGTAAAAAATAAAAAGCAGTAAAAAATAAAATTTAAAAAATTTGATTGAGTTCTAATATTTTGTTAATAAATATTGCAATGGAGCTAATAGACAAATCTCGATTTTTGTTTCATATTGTTAAATTTTTTAAACATAAATTTATTTTAAAAAATTAAAAACTTTTTAAGCAGTGTGAATTTTTGTTTGAAAAGTTCTTAAAAAATTAAAAAATTTGAAATTATTTAAAATTCGGATCAAAATGAAAAAAAATTACAATGTAAAAAAGATCATATAATGATGAAAAATAAACTCGACGAAAAAAAACCAATTAGAACAATATTTTTTATATATTTTTTTCTTCTTGAATTTGCCACCGCAATGATAGTAAAATGATCGGGAATTCCTCTTCCTATTTTTAAAGGTGACGTAATAATCAAAAAAATAAATTCCTACCTTCTGGCAGAAATTTTCATCCTTTAATTTCTACCGCTTTTGCTATATTTTCTCCTATAACGGTGAGGAATCGATTTGGTTGTTCATCTTCCACATTGTTGCTTTTCTCGCGTTTGCAAAAAAAAAGAAAACGATTCGCTACAAAAATTGCACCATTTTTCAGAATTAGCATATGTGAAATAAACTTTTTTTTCAAAAAAGACAAAAATATCAGTTACGAGGGGGAAAAAAACAGCAAATATTATGAAAATATTTTATAAATGATCTTTTAAATAATAACCATTCGTTTGAAATAACTTTTTGAGGAGGTTTAAATTTAAGCGAGTTAAGGATTCATTTAAAAAAATTTCAAAATTTTATTACAATTGGTAAAATGAATTTTATAACAACGAAACAAGAATTAAGAATTTCGCAAATTGAATAATTTTTTCGCAAAAAGAATTAGTATAAACGATTACGACGAGGAATAATATCTTTGCGTATCCGTTCGAATTGATTATTGAATGTGGCGTAGTAGCAAAAGGAATAATCTTTGCCGATTTTTTCGTGGGCGACTACGTGCTCGAACAATGGAGACTTGAGCAGCATCTCAAAGCAGTCAAATCCGTTCACAAACGCTACATGGGTTCCGTCGATTCCCGATCGGCGATACAGATCAGTGAGTAGAAGCGCCGTGTCTTTAGAAATCAACAACGTTTATTATAGTGGTTATTTTCCGCTCCCTTTTCCCCCATAATATGCCTTTTTGGAAAGGAAGGAGAGCAGAATATCCGGTGAAATAATGTGAATTAATAAGATTATTAAATTTTTGCGAGTTAGCGTAAAATTTCAGAGAAAGAAGTACCTTTATAGCCATCTCGTTGCGAGTATAGCGTCCTGTAAAGTTCTTGGCAGAAAATATTGAAGTTATATTTCGGTCCGCCGATAAAGCCATTCGGTTCACGGTACCTGGCATATCTTTCTTTAAAATCCGAAATGCAATTCACACATTTATTTCGGGGCTGCATCTGAAAAATTAATTTATTTGAATTTAGACAAAAACGTATGCATAAAAGTAATATGGTTGCAGTTCCACCTCTAAAATTAATTAGGCATTTATAATAGTTACACATAATTGTAATGTTTCCGGACGAGATTTATTTGTACCAGTAATGTCGCGGAATTCAAATTTCCGGCGATTTTTTCATGTCAAATTCTCATTTCCGAATTTTGAGTTTTTTTTGATTCACGAAATCTCAAATTTATTCTGATATTTACCGTTCGAAAAATAATGTTACCCTAATTTCGCGTGCATAAGGCCGGGTGTTTTGAGCCAAATTTAAATTCGCGTTCATTTTGTTGTATCGGGGTCCAAATTTTGTGCCCGCATTTGTCTCGGTTTCAAAAAATTTGGACTCGCTTGAATCCGCATACAACAAAATGAACTCATTGGCGCCAATTTAAATTTGGCTCAAAACATCCGGCCTTATACACGCGAAATTAGGTTACATATTAAATATCGAACTTTCAAATATATTCCATTACTCTTTGATCCATACTTTTGGCTAATTTAATTCATTATGCATTCTTTTATGCAACAATTTAATTTTAATGGTATTTTTTGCTTTGAAAAAAATTAAAAATTAATTCAAAACAAAGAGCCGAAAAAGTACTCAGATATTTCATTGAATACTCAAATCGTAATAAAGATTTTTAAGTTACAAAATAAAAAAATTAATTAAGTACAAAATCAATAAATAAATAATAAAAAAAAGATGTTAATTTTTGGTAAAATTTAAATATCACAAATTTTTACTTAGAACTTTATTATCAATTTTATTACAGCACAAAATCGAGATAAAACCCCGATATTAGCTCCCGCAAACAGCGAGATGACAAAAAAAATCGGCCAAAATTCTCGGAAATCGAAAAACGGAAATTTAAAAAAAAAATTTTTTTATATTCAGAAATTTTATACTTTTTTAGGAAATTGAAATTCCGGTACATTTCTGATATGTGTGTGAGGAGGAATGAAAAAAATTGGTCTTTTTTTCTAACCACCCGACTAATCTCGTCCTATTTCTGTTTGTAGGCGACAGTCTTCTTGTAGGTGGCCGGCTTTTTGTACTCGATTTTCGGCTTCGGAGCGCTGGCGGATGGCGAATGTGGCGACGGTGGCGTAGACGAATGAGCCTGAAATTGCTTGGCAAGATTAAACACTTCAAAAATACTTCAAAAAAACTTCAAAAATAAATATTTAATTATTATAAAAATAAATATTTAATTAACTGGAAAAAATAATTGTTCATTTTTATTCAGAGGGTTTGTTATTTAATTTTAAAGGACCATTTAAATAATTGAAAAACTGAAAAAAATAAACCTTTGCAGTGGCCTGCTTAGGCGATTCGTCCGCTTTTTCCGCCGATTTGTTGCCAGTGCAGAAAATGTCCGAGTCAAAGTCAATGTCAAGGTCAGTTTTGTCTTCGCTGGTACCACCGCCGACGCCGGCATCAACGGGCACGTAGGCGCTCTTGTCAGCCATACTTTCTTTTTACTTCGTTGCACACGGGCGGACAAAAATCGAAGAGCTCTCACGAAGAAGAACAAACGCAAGAATGAAGTACTTATGGAACAGTTTGGACGCCACTCTTGATGAAACAAGAGAATTATTCGTAACTTATTGGCGAAATGAAAAAAGACAAATACAAGAATGAAATTGTGAAATGTATCTCAAAATTGATACAACACGTTGGCTTTAATGCCAAACTGATCGCTATGAGTTTAATTGGACAAAACGGGAACACTATGTGTTTATAGAAAAAGAGAAGAGGAAATGTACAGGTACAACTCAAAAAATTAGTTAACTTGAACACTTGAAGATCCGTATCCAACATTGTCGTTGCGCGGTGGATCATACAGTTCGCGTTTATATTATATTCTCTAGTTAAGAATTCGGTTATACATATGATTAAAGTGGAATCAAATTTAGAATAATTAAGAAGAGAATTAATCAAATGCCGTGCAACCAAAATACTGGTGGCTATCAAAATGGTGAGACATAAGTTTTTAATTTTATAATGAGCTCATTTAAAATTATTATACATATATTCTATTATTTGGTTTGAAAATTATAATAATCACCCGTAAATTAGAATTAGTCATACTTACGGAGTCAAGTCTTGCAGTAATTTCGACCAACAAATTTAAATAAATTTAATTTTAGAGAGAAATTCCTGTATTTTTAGCAGTTTGCGCTTCTTCGAGATTACTATGAGTAGTATACATATGCTACTTTTAGCGCACCCACACCCATCAGCCAAACCGCTAATTTACACCACATATTAAGCAAATAAGCCTTTAAATTTTTAAAAAATATGCAAATTAACCCCATTTTTTTACTATCACTCAGGACCATCCACACAACTGCGCCAGGAATCTCACCCAACAACTCTGCCAGGAATCTAGATATCTAAAATGTATAATTTTATAGCTAAATAACTAAAAATCTACTTTATTTTATAATAGCGCACTCCATTACCCATTTGCTTTAGAAATTAAAAATAATAAGATTTTATAATTAAATTGACTAAAACATTTAATAATATTTGACATTAGCTCGTACATATTTTTTCCTATAATTAAATGGTTCAAACAAAGAATACGTAGAAATAATAAAATTAGCTGATTCTGACAAGAGGTCAAAATTGTCACAAAGTGATAATCAACAAATCAAAAAAGAAAATATTAGTAGCAATAATACTACTTCATCTATAGAAAATATTGATAATAGTCAGTAAAAAAAATTGAAACAATCTTTCAAACTAATCCTCTAGATCTGAAATCTATTCGTGGAAAAAGAAAAGTAAGATTAGCTGAATTTCCGTCCATCATTTCTTTAGATAATAATTAAATAAAAATAATTTATACTTTATGAATGAGACTTGTAATTTTTGATAGTGATACTAAAAGTTACTCAATAGTTAATGAAAATAAAAAAGAATATGTAGAAATAATAAAATTAGCTGATCAATAGTTGAAAAGGAAAATATTAATAGCAAATATGCTACTTCATCTATAGAAAATATTGATAATAGTCAAAGTATAATTAAAAGACCAAAAACTTATAAAAAGAAAAACAAATTATCAAAAGTAAACCAAGAATTTCTAAATGGTATAATACCTGGCTCTGGATTTAAACTTATCTCAAAGCAATAAAATTATATTTCTTTTAAGTGTAATTCTATAAAAATATCCATATTGTCATACTTAATCAAATTATTTGTATCATCTACAAGTCTAATATTTATTTTCTTTATGTTATTAATAACTTTATGATAAATTAATTGTTTTGGTTCAATAGTAATAGAGCAATTATTATTTCTAATTCTATATAACGAGTTAATATTATTCTCATTCACATATGAATAATCTATTAAATTGCAATTAATATAAATATTATGCATAGTATTTTTACTTTTTTCCATAACGATATTATTGTTCTCATCAAAATTCGGATGGTTTTTAATCACCCCGTCTACTTTTAACAAGGCTACTTCATATCTTTTATCTAATATTTTCTTTGGTAATGAATAATATTCAAAAGTTTTTTCATTAGAAATTAAATGAAGATTTAAGTAAACCATTTAATTATCAGAAAAAATTAAAAAAAAGAATTAATTTCAAAGTTATTTGTTATAGTAATATTCTGTTTGAAGGCATGCTTTAAGGTTGGTATACTATCTAGATCATCAGACAATCCTGCCAAGGTCGCCATGTATCGCAAGCACTTCGTTTCTTTATTTTTGGCCCTTGTATTATCGGTCGGGTGAAGTGCTTGGACAGAATTTAATTATAATTTTTATCAATTTTTGCAGATTATTAAAGAATCCTTTTATTAACAGTCTCAAAAGATAAGCTCGAATGCAATCATCATGCAGTCATAAAAACAATAATAACAAAAAATTGGAAAAAAATATGTCTACAATAAAAAAATGATAAATAAATTCAAACACTCAATTTCCGTTTGAGACTTGAATTATTTCAAATATATTTCTCGCTTCCGCGACATTCATTAAAACGGATTATTTTATTTTTTATGCAAAAATAGTATTTACGCTATAACGATAACTAAAGTAATTCAAAAACGTTCACTTTCTTAATAACTGACTCAATATATCGACTAAGATCTTCCGTGCCTTTTTCAAATTCGACGCCATGTGCTCTGAATTTATTTTTCGTCGGTTGCAGATCTTCATTTGCGATAGTGAGACTTTCCAACAAATTCCAACGTTCCATAGATTCTCTAGCAATCGTTCGTCTCCTCTGCTCATCAACCTCTCTCAAAAGACGGCATCGGTTTTCGTTAAGCATACCAAAATTGTTTCCTTGTAGAAATTGAGCAAAAGACTGGTCCGGTTGCAGAAAATCATTGATCCAAAAGTCGAATATTGACAAGTTGTTCGTACTGTCAAGCCCAAAATTTTCTTCATTCAGATCCGCTAACCCAAATAAACACGAAGCGAAATAAGCCTAAATTAATGAATCAGTGAGCAATACGATTTTATTTTTGACGAAAGCACAGTTTAATAATTTTTAAATCCAATTGAAAAACGCTTAATTTCAGGTTGTAAAAATAGTTACCTGAACGACTTTTTCTTGAACAATCGATTTGTATTCACCATTTGCCAACTCTTCAGCTCCCAATTCTTTAATTAACCTTAAGCCTTTAACTTCCTCCGTCGCAATATAAACAACGAAAACTGTTGTGAGGCTGTTATCCGGAAAATGAACGATCGGACCAATCTAAACTGTGAGAGATGACCAAAGAAAGCAAATGAATAAAAACTACCCCAATGCGCTCTAATAATTTATAAGCAAATAGTTCTTTCAAATTTGGAGGATGTCGACATGGTGAAACACTGTTTCCCGCTTCGTGATTCGTCTTTATATAGTATTTCGTAATTCCTTCACGGTGCTTAACAATACCAACTACTCCAGCACGCGTATCACCATCTTTGCTGAGAAAACTAATTTCGGGCTTCACTTGTTGCAAACGGAAATAAAAATCTTCTAAGTATGATGTTGCAGTTTTCATGATGGCATCACGAGTTTTGTCTATCATTTTGTAATATATGAAAGCTTTCTTGATGTAAATCGCATGAAGCATAGGGTAAGTCATGAAAAATTTTGATTTTCTAAAATAAAAAAATATTGGCAAAATTATGTTTAATAGCAAAACATACCTCAAATCATCAGCACCCATAATTAGTTCATTGGCCAACGAAATCCTAAAATCCTTATCCTGAATTTCATCGAATATAGACATCATGTCTTTAAGCGTAATCCACAGCGAGAGTTTAGAATGTTTCTAAAAATGATACAATTTTAGTTTCCAACAAATTTTCAGTATTCTATCAACGCATAAATATTTAAAATGATGCCCAATACTATAAAAGAAAGAATAAATTTTTAACTCTTTTAACTAACTTTAAAGTAATATATTTTACAAATCCTAGTAAATATTTTACAAACCCTATTTTACATACCTTTAAATAAAATTTATGCTATAATAGTCAAACTTATCACTTAATATGTTATATTTTTAATACAATTTTAAATTTCTAAATTTAAATAAATTCAGTCTATCCAAGACTTAATAAATACAATAAATTTGCTATAATACTTATCACTTAATAAACATCAAAATTTAAAAAAACATTAAATAACATTAGATAAAAATGGTTTATGTATAAATCTCAAAAATTATTAAATTTATTCTCTATTTTGATAACTTGAATAATATCTAATAATTGTTTAATAAAGATTTTGTCAAATAATGCAAAATAAATCAAAATATATTTAAAAAATAACAAATTTACTTACTACAATAACTTTATCCAGGTTATGTAGTCCAATTTGTGCAAGCTCCCTATTCAAATCAAATCCAAAAATCTTTCGGCCATCGGCGAAAAACAAATTAAGGTAGTCACGTTTAATATCTAACCTCGACGAAATCTGTTCTTCAAGCTGATTCAAAGTAGGCTAAATTGATTTTTTTAATATTATATGATCAATAATTATTAAATACCTGCTCATCCAAAACCAAATTAAATTCTTTGTGTGCGACTTCTTGGTGATCATTCAGTAAGACGAATAATTGCATTTTAGTCAAAAATATCTAAAATAAAAAAAAATAAACATAATTAATTTATAAAATTTTTAAAAAGAAGCATAAATATAATCAGATACATTTTATAAGCTATTTAATGAATAAAAGTGAATAAAAGACTAAAGTGTAGGGAATAAATATTATTCTTAATCGGTCTGCGCGTTCAATAACTATCCCTTACAAGACCTATGTGCACAAAATGTAATAACGACTTTTTCCTTTTTATGTAATACTAAGTGAAAAGGAGCACAAGAAAATAAATTAAATTTGAATTGTTTTAAATAATCAAATTCATGTTTTCGCTATTCGCGACATAAAGTATCTCCAAAAAGTAAAAAAACCTTCATTTTTTGGAAGAATTGGCTCGCTAAAATAGCTTTTTAAAAAATTGAGACATTATGCCACAAATAACGCGCAATTTTAAATCACTACAAATAATAAAAGTAATATTAAGAGGCAAATTGAACTAGCGCATATGGAATAAAGTTTATTTGAATTTTAGTCAATTTGATTATAAAATCTTATTATTTTTAATTTCTAAAGCAAATGGGTGATGGAGTGCGCTATTATAAAATAAAGTAGATTTTTAGTTATTTAGCTATAAAATTATACATTTTAGATATCTAGATTCCTGGCAGAGTTGTTGGGTGAGATTCCTGGCGCAGTTGTGTGGGTGGTCCTGGGTGATAGTAAGAAAATGGGGTTAATTTGCATATTTTTTAAAAATTTAAAGGCTTATTTGCTTAATATGTGGTGTAAATTAGCGGTTTGGCTGATGGGTGTGAGTGCGCTAGAAGTAGCATATGTATACTACTACTATGGTGTGACACAGAAGTATAAAGGCACCGAATTTTTGGGCATAACTTTTCAATGGAATGACTTATCGCTTTCAAATTTCACTCATAAATGTAGAATTTAATGTTAAATCGTCTAGTGAATCGTATAGTGTTTTGAGATAGTATTAAAAATAAAAATTTTTTGGCACATTTTTGAAAAATCGGGTGACACATAAGTATAAAGGCACCTTCCATTTTTGTACGTTTTCCCTTTGTTTGCTTTATTTTGACATAAATTGTTTTTTAAATGTAATTTTGTAATAATAATGATGCCGCGTGGATCACATTTAACGGAAGCGGAAAAGGGACAGATTCGGGCTTATAAGGACATGGGACTGTCTAATCGTGCAATCGCAAAAAAATCAATCGTAGTCCCTGCGTTATTGACAATTTCTGTCGCGATATGGATTCGTACGGTTCTCAAAAGCGAGGCGGCCGCCCTAGCAAGCTGACGTCAAGGCAAAAGCGTCGAATTGTCAATGCAGCGTCAAATTCGACAAAGGGTGTCAGGCGTATCAACAAGGAATTCGTCCCTGAAGTGTCTCGCGAAACGGTGCGTCGCGTTCTGAAAGCTTCTCCGCACATTGAGCGCCAGCGTTTCTGCATTACACCATGTCTCACCGCCGCCCACAAAGCTGTGCAATTCGCGAAGGAACACGTTAGTTGGACTCATCAGTGGAACCAGGTTTTTTTTGCGTCGAAGAGAAGCTTATTTCCTGCACACTTCCGTTGTAGATCATTTTTTCTGACGAATAGAAATTCAACCTTGACGGCCCTGATGGATTTGATAGTTACTGGCGTGATCTGAGACACGCCAATTTCAAAATGACGATAGACATTAAAAAAATTTTCAAAATTGAAAAAAAATTCTACGTGAAAATAACGTTAACAAATTTGCTTAACATAGAATACGTACATATATATAAAAAATAGCAAATTTAATAGCGAATCTAATGTGTATAAACACATGATGGTAAAAATAAAATTTTTACAAAATAGTTTGATTTCTATAAAATTAGTGCTTTTTGCAGACAGAAGTTTTTTCGAAATTTTCCAACATTTTTACATAAACAGTATAAAATTTATTTGAAGATCTTGTTCCCCATTAAGTTCTCTACTAGTGTGTGAATTTTTATAATGATTGGTGTCCTACGGAAAAAGTTCTTGTCCAAAGAGTAAACTAAGGTCTAAATTTAACATTTTTTATTTTCAGATGAACTTATCCGAGGCGAGCGCTAGAGGAAAAGAGTCGCGAGAAAACAGCAAGAGGAGGAAAGCGGAAGCGTTGGCGACTCATACTCAACGGACTTCTGCAGATTTCCCATAATAACATCGTATTGCCGCCACTGCATACATTACAAGGTTGCATGAACACCGTCCTTAGAGCTATGTGGCTAACAAATTCGGCGTACTTAAGAGAGCTTTTTACAGCAGCCCAGGTGAAACAAAGTCATCAAACAAGTTCACTATTAAATGGAAGGGACTGCAGGAAATTTATTAAATTTGTCCTTATTCGTCCAGAAATTCAGCTCTACTATTGGCATCCAAAACATATGAACTTAATAGATTTAAAATCGGTTGTTTAGCAACTATCTAATGTCGAACGCTGGGCCGAAGCCGTATATTTTAAAAATGTTAATTTCGAAGAGCTTGAAAGTGACATTACTGGTTTATCTTTGGAATGGAGAAAAGCAGCGCTTCCATCTATAAACAAATTACACTTGCTGGAGGCACATCTGAGTGAATTTTTGCGAGAGCACAAAACTTGGGGTGTTTACGGAGAGCAAGGACTGGAAGTGCTGCACCATATCGGCAACGTCGCGGCAGAAAAGTAGCTAACTTAAAAAACTAAATCTGACGTATGTTTTTTTAGATATTTCGGTGTAAATTCGGAGGATCGGCTTTCATTTTTCATGAGACGTCAACTAATTATGTGTTTTGCTGATGCCAGGGAATTCGACGTCAGACGAAGAAACCGCAGTGAAACGCCTGATGAAGTTTTTCTAGATGACGACGTTGAGATCGACCACGAAGAAGAAGTCGCCTAGAAGACGAATTATGTTAATATTTATAAGATTATATTGTTAATTTGAATAAAATTTTTATCAGTTCAAAATCTTAATTAAATATTGTTGTTTCATGAAAATACTTCAATAATATACCCACATACACGCACATTTTTTTGCTTAAATTTTTTACCCGAAAATTTTTTTGTATTTTTTTTGTCATTTTCGCTGAAAATAGCATCAATTTTTATCATATTATATGTCATTCGACTCGAAATAGTACGCACGGCACAAATATTACATTAGTTTAATAAAAAAACATATATAAAAAAAGTTATTTACTTTCAAACGTAATTCTTTATAAACAAAGTCAAACATGTAATTTAACATGTATATTTTTCTTTACGGGACCACATATTTTTTTATCATCAAAATTTAGCAGGAGTGAAATTGGCATGCTGAGGAAAGAGCCAAGATATTTTTCGAAGCGCGGTTTCGGCGGTGGCAGTGTTATGATTTGGGCAGCCTTTTCTAGTTTTGGAAAAACCCCCATTGTGTTCATTACGCACCGAATGAATTCGTCGGATTATCAGGAGATTCTCGAGACATATCTTCTGCCGTATGAAAGACGATCCGCGAAGTTAACGTTTCAACAGGATAATGCTGCTATTCGCGTGAGTGCGTCGACAAAAAAATGGTTTCAGGCCAAAAGCATTCCCCTCCTTCCTTGGCCGGCAAAGTCGCCCAATTTTAATACCATTGAAAATCTATGGAAAATACTCGTACGGGACGTTTATGCCGATTGCAGGCAGTTTGATAACACCGAGCAACTGAAAGTTGCGATACAAAAGGCTTGGGACAAAATCACGGTCGAAACGCTCACAAATTTGATTCGCAGTATGCCGCAACGCATGATTGAAGCAATTGAAAAATCGGGAAGAGTCACTAGTTATTAATTGTTAAGATATTTTGAGTTAATATTTTGTTTTCAGTATAAAAATAAATGCCTTTATACTTATGTGTCACCCGATTTTTCAAAAATGTGCCAAAAATTTTTTATTTTTAATACTATCTCAAAACAAGTTATACTACACGATTTAACATTAAATTCTACATTTATGAGTAAAATTTCAAATCGATAAGTTATTCCATTGAAAAGTTATGCCCAAAAATTCGGTGTTTTTATACTTTTGTATCACACCATATTTTCTATTTAAACTTTTTTAGAAATTTATTAAAAATTACAAAAAACTTTTCTAGCGATTCCGCCTAAAAATTTGAAATTATTTGAAAAATAATTTAACTGCGGCGAATAATATTGCAACAAAAAGGAGAATTTTGCTGTACAAGTGATTTTCGACATTTGGAATCCCATATTCACTTTAAGATTATTTTTCAAATCACCAATTTACATTACTTTAATATATTTTTTAAAAATTTTGAAAATTTTGAAAATTTTTTAAAATTTTTATTAAAGTTTAATGATTAAATTTAAACCTATTTATACTAATGGGACGTTCTAATATCTAATATCCGAATATAAAAAATTTGGAATCCCATACTCACTTTAAGATTATTTTTCAAATCACCAATTTACATTAATTTAATAAAATTTTTAAAAATTTTGAAAATTTTATAAAATTTTTTAAATTTTCTTTAATGTTTATGTTGTGACGGAGTTATAAGAAGAAATTCTAAGTATGTGATCAAGGTCCGTGTAGCTCAGTAGGTAGAGCAGCGCTCCGGTTAAGCGTAGGTCGCAGGTTCAAGCCCTGCCACGGAAGTCAACTTTTTCACATACACAACAATTTGGCGATCAGGATGAGATGGCGCGTCAAGCGTCATCATCTCGAACTCCGTGCCGCTGGGTAGCGCCGTAAGCCGGTATTTGGCCGGGAAGTTAGTGGTCAGCTTCCCTTAGGCCGCGCGTAATGTTGAACCAAGCATAAGTCCGGAATTTCTATTCCAAAAAACCACTCCGGCAGTTGGTCGCGCAATTCTATTATGCGTAAAAATGCTTGTATTTCAATGTATTGCCATTGGTGCTAAGCTGGTCCGGGGATCTAGTCCTGTGACCTTCCACATCTTTGTGGTTGCATCTATTAACATCTTGAACGGGGAGATGTTGTGACGGAGTTATAAGAAGAAATTCTAAGTATGTGATCAAGGTCCGTGTAGCTCAGTAGGTAGAGCAGCGCTCCGGTTAAGCGTAGGTCGCAGGTTCAAGCCCTGCCACGGAAGTCAACTTTTTCACATACACAACAATTTGGCGATCGGGATGAGATGGCGCGTCAAGCGTCATCACCTCGAACTCCGTGCCGCTGGGTAGCGCCGTAAGCAGGTATTTGGCCGGGAAGTTAGTGGTCAGCTTCCCTTAGGCCGCGCGTAATGTTGAGCCAAGCATAAGTCCGGAATTTCTATTCCAAAAAAACCACTCCGGCAGTTGGTCGCGCAATTCTATTATGCGTAAAATGCTTGTATTTCAATGTATTGCCATTGGTGCTAAGCTGGTCCGGGGATCTAGTCCTGTGACCTTCCACATCTTTGTGGTTGCATCTATTAACATCTTGAACGGGGAGATGTTGTGACGGAGTTATAAGAAGAAATTCTAAGTATGTGATCAAGGTCCGTGTAGCTCAGTAGGTAGAGCAGCGCTCCGGTTAAGCGTTGGTCGCAGGTTCAAGTCCTGCCACGGAAGTTACCTTTTTCACATACACAACAGTTTAAAAATTTAAATTAAACATATTTATACTAGTGGGGTG
The DNA here is from genome assembly GCA_024678965.1 of Bradynema listronoti. Taxonomy (NCBI): domain Eukaryota; kingdom Metazoa; phylum Nematoda; class Chromadorea; order Rhabditida; family Allantonematidae; genus Bradynema; species Bradynema listronoti. The sequence goes on from JANLNO010000009.1 coordinate 1,561,468, forward strand.
TACTAATATGCAAATATGTGTAAAAAATTGACTAAAATGGTTAAAAGCGTTTTGATTAAATGAGAAATCAGTTCCTGAGATGAAATCATTCTAAAGTAATCAAAAAAATGGATTATTTGAGAGAATAGATTATTTGATTTTTCAAATTATATTTTTTGGAAAAATGACAAAAAGTTAGTTGCGCCAGGATTATTCCTCAATCTTCGGTTCCTTGCAAATTTGAAAAATGACAAAAAGTTGGTGCAGCCCAGGTCATTGCGCCCGAGATCCAATGCCACTCAAACTGGGCAATTTGGATCTTTATGCGAGCTGGACCGGGCCGGGCAAGCCAACGATGCACGTTAACGCATAACGTGAGTGCATTGAGGCGGAAGAGATTATACGAGGACGGCTCGACGGCTAACCGCAGTGCCCATTCTTCACATGCATGCTCATATCCGGAACGACTTTGGTGCAGTGGGACGTACCGAACCCCGCCGATAGCGAGGCCAAGTGCAGTAACTTTGCACAAGGGTCCAGTGAACCACAAACACTGGGATTCATTTAACTTTAGCAGACAAAGTCGAATCCGAAAATGAAGCATGAATGGATAGTGGACACGACGACAGTCGTGAGAAATAATCGAGTCTGGCTGTTCATTTTTTCGCTTATATAACCCAGAAATCGTTCGGAAAAAATGGCTTTCAACCGGTCGCCAGAGATACGAGACATTCTATGATATTTTTTCCATAACAACCAATTTTGTCTATAAACTTATTTTGTATCGAAATTTAGGTAATTTGATTTCATAATTTGCTGTTCGGCTAAATTGGCGAATATGCGACCACGAGATTCAAATACCATTAAAATTATATTTAAAAAAATGCTTTTGAATGTTGGAATTACTTTTGGTGAAATAAAATTTATTGATTTTTATTATTATATTACTAAACTTTTTAGAACACTTATATCACACATAAAAATATTTTTTATTCATTGTGTTTTCGCAATCATTAATATTAAAATGTAGATTTAACAAATACAAAACGACTAAGATGTAGTAATAACAGATACGAACATAAATATATGAGCAAATGATGGTCGAAATATAAAAAAGCTTATTATTATTATATCGTTTTTTAAATCTTCATATAATTTCTTACTATTTGAATCTGTTTTATTAGAAACGTCGAAGACCTGCGCGAAGAAAATCTAAATAATATATTTGCCGAATTAAACAAATAAATATAATTTTTTTAATTGAGGAACAGACCATCTTCACCATTTCTTTGATATGGAGATAAGTCTGATCGTCTTGGACCATGACCATTAAAGTTAAGAGAATCTAAAAGATTGTAAAATGCCATATATAATTTTATATTACATAATTCAAATTTGAAACAAAGTTTCGAAACATAAAATGAAACTCCATGAAGTTTTTTAACCCATAAGTGACGACGTGTACACTTTTGTGTACACGAATTTAAATTTGTGCAATTATTGGCAAATGTGTTCATTCTGTTCTGTATGGTTTTATAAACATAAAAAGAATTTGTCGTATAAGAAACCTCCTAGGCACATATTTTGAGTGGTGTGGTTCCAAAGCTTTACCCAATTAAAGAACAGAATGAAGGCAAACGCCAATTTACGCGCAAATTTGAACTCAAAACATTCATTGTCACTTATGGGTTAATTTTGGCAAATCGTCTAGATTTGAGCCGGCCCGGGGCTCGACTCGAATTTCAAATGCACGCCTACTTCTATGAATATTATCGATGAGCTAAGTTGTTTTTGGCTCGGTTCGAGCCTTTACTATCCGCAACTTCAACTGTTTTTAGCCACTCTTCAGGTTAGGCCTCAAGCGCTTGAAGATAAAAGCCCAACTTTTATAATTCTTAATGCTTTAAATCCCAAAAGATTTTATGATTTTTGATATAAGTCAGGAGTAGTGGCAGAAGTTAAAGTGACGCTGCCTTTATAAAATATAAAAATATTTTCTTTCACTTTCCACAAAATTCTTAAAATCAGAGAATTTTTATGACAGCGGTGACTTAAAAATTGCAATTATTTTTTAACCCATAAGTGACAATGAATGTTTTGAGTTCAAATTTGCGCGCAAATTGGCGTTTGCCTTCATTCTGTTCTTTAATTGGGTAAAGTTCTTTAATTGGGTTCTTTATTACATTTTTTTTATCAATTTTATTACAGCACAAAATCGAGATAAAACCCCGATATTAGCTCCCGCAAACAGCACGATGACAAAAAAATCGGCCAAAATTCTCGGAAATCGAAAAACGGAAATTTAAAAAAAAAATTTTTTTTATATTCAGAAATTTTACCCAATTAAAGAACAGAATGAAGGCAAACGCCAATTTTACCCAATTAAAGAACAGAATTACAGGGTTAAGCTTTTAATTAAATTTATTTTAAATTAAATATCGAACTTTTAAATAAATTAGATGTCCATATTCCATTACTCTCTGATCCATACTACTCTTTTGCCTAATTTAATTCATTTTAATTCATTATGCATTCATTATGCAACAATTTAATTTTAATTGTATTTTTTTGCTTTGAAAAAAATTAAAAATTAATTCAAAATAAAGAGCCGAAAAATATTTCAGATATTTCATTAAATACGCAAATCGTAATAAAGATTTTTAAGTTACAAAATAAAAAAAATTAATTAAGTACAAAATAATAAATAAATAATAAAAAAAGATGTTAATTTTTGGTAAAATTTAAATATCACAAATTTTTATTATCAATTTTATTACAGCACAAAATCGAGATAAAACCCCGATATTAGCTCCCGCAAACAGCGAGATGACAAAAAAAATCGGCCAAAATTCTCGGAAATCGAAAAACGGAAATTTAAAAAAAAAAATTTTTTTTATATTCAGAAATTTTATACTTTTTTAGGAAATTGAAATTCCGGTACATTTCTGATATGTGTGTGAGGAGGAATGAAAAAAATTGGTCTTTTTTTTCTAACCACCCGACTAATCTCGTCCTGTTTCTGTTTGTAGGCGACAGTCTTCTTGTAGGTGGCCGGCTTTTTGTACTCGATTTTCGGCTTCGGAGCGCTGGCGGATGGCGAATGTGGCGACGGTGGCGTAGACGAATGAGCCTGAAATTGCTTGGCAAGATTAAACACTTCAAAAATACTTCAAAAAAACTTCAAAAATAAATATTTAATTATTATAAAAATAAATATTTAATTAACTGGAAAAAATAATTGTTCATTTTTATTCAGAGGGTTTGTTATTTAATTTTAAAGGACCATTTAAATAATTGAAAAACTGAAAAAAATAAACCTTTGCAGTGGCCTGCTTAGGCGATTCGTCCGCTTTTTCCGCCGATTTGTTGCCAGTGCAGAAAATGTCCGAGTCAAAGTCAATGTCAAGGTCAGTTTTGTCTTCGCTGGTACCACCGCCGACGCCGGCATCAACGGGCACGTAGGCGCTCTTGTCAGCCATACTTTCTTTTTATTTCGTTGCACACGGGCGGACAAAAATCGAAGAGCTCTCACGAACAAACGCAAGAATGAAGTACTTATGGGACAGTTTGGACGCCACTCTTGATGAAACAAGAGAATTATTCGTAACTTATTGGCGAAATGAAAAAAGACAAAATACAAGAATGAAATTGTGAAATTGATACAACACGTTGGCTTTAATGCCAAACTGATCGCTATGAGTTTAATTGAACAAAACGGGAACACTATGTGTTTATAGAAAAAGAGAAGAGGAAATGTACAGGTACAACTCAAAAAATTAGTTAACTCGAACACTTGAAGATCCGTATCCAACATTGTCGTTGCGCGGTGGATCATACAGTTCCCGTTTATATTATATTCTCTAGTTAAGAATTCGGTTATATGATTAAAGTGGAATCAAATTTAGAATAATTAAGAAGAGAATTAATCAAATGCCGTGCAACCAAAATACTGGTGGCTATCAAAATGGTGAGACATAAGTTTTTAATTTTATAGTGAGCTCATTTAAAATTATTATACATATATTCTATTATTTGGTTTGAAAATTATAATAATCATTATAATAATCACCCGTAAATTAGAATTAGTCATACTTATGGAGTCAAGTCTTGCAGTAATTTCGACCAACCAATTTAAATAAATTTAATTTTAGAGAGAAATTCCTGTATTTTTAGCAGTTTGCGCTTCTTCGAGATTACTATGAGTAGTATACATATGCTACTTCTAGCGCACCCACGCTAATTTACACCACATATTAAGCAAATAAGCCTTTAAATTTTTAAAAAATATGCAAATTAACCCCATTTTTTTACTATCACCCAGGACCACCCACACAACTGCGCCAGGAATCTCACCCAACAACTCTGCCAGGAATCTAGATATCTAAAATGTATAATTTATATCTAAAATGTATAAATTGTCTAAAACATTTAATAATATTTGACATTAGCTTTTACATATTTTTTCCTATAATTAAATGGTTCAAACAAAGAATACGTAGAAATAATAAAATTAGCTGATTCTGACCAGAGGTCAAAATTGTCACAAAGTGATAATCAACAAATCAAAAAAGAAAATATTAGTAGCAATAATACTACTTCATCTATAGAAAATATTGATAATAGTCAAACTATAATTAAGAGACCAAAAACTTATAAAAAGAAAAATAAATTATCAAAAAAGAACCAAGAATTTCTAAATGGTATAATATCTGGCTCTGGATTTAAACTTATCTCAAAGCAATAAAATTATATTTCTTTTAAGTGTAATTCTATAAAAATATCTATATTGTTATACTTAATCAAATTATTTGTATCATCTACAAGTCTAATATTTATTTTCTTTATGTTATTGATAACTTTATAATAAATTAATTGTTTTGGTTCAATAGTAATAGAGCAATTATTCTAATTCTATATAACGAGTTAATATTATTCTCATTCACATATGAATAATCTATTAAATTGCAATTAATATAAATATTATGCATAGTATTTTTACTTTTTTCCATAACGATATTATTGTTCTCATCAAAATTCGGATGGTTTTTAATCACCCCGTCTACTTTTAACAAGGCTTGTGGCAATCACTTATTTTTTTCTTATGGTCCTTGTGCTTATTGCTGAGTGATCGCCCCAAAATTTATTTTACTTTGTTGGTGTTTCGAATTTTATCTTTTTCTTTATTCAACAAAAGATTCGCAAAAATTCGTCACCATTTTTGTCGAATATTTGTTGATTTTCTGGCTCAATTTTAAATATTATCTGAAATATTTTTATTATTTTTTTCTTTAATCAAAGTATTCACTAAATTATTATTTTCATCCATATTTATATTTGTATTATAAATTAACAATTCGGATCCCAAATTTGAATGATTAATCTCTCCATCTAATTTTATCAAAGCTATTTCACAATTTTTCTAATATTTTCTTTGATAAAAAGTAATATTCAAAAGTTTTATCATTAGAAATTAAATGAAGGTTTAAGTCAACCATTTAATTAATAAAAAAAATTGCAATCCGTATTTTAATTCTCCGACAATTTATCGCTTAAAATATAAAAAATTGAAATTTTTCTATCACTTAATTTTCAAAAAGTCAAAAATTACATTGTTTTCATGAAAAAATTTATTTATATATTTTACAACATATTCAGCGACAAGCAATACAATAATTACTGTAACTTTTCCTCGCTCCATTCTTCACTCAATTTCTGCACATTCCATTTTACGGACTCCAAGTACTCTTTTATTGCGCCAGTTGCGCGGTCAAGGAATGCGACTTCTTCTTTCATCTCGGTTTTGAGTAGCAAAAAATCTTGTTCCGCCTGATCGATTGCGCTATCCAAATTCCACCGATTCATCGCTTCTTTGGCTATCTGTAGTCGCTTCCAAGCAGGACAACTGTCCAAGTTAACGAGAACAGGCTGGCGACGTACGTGTTCATTGAAGCGACTAGCACATGATGAATCCTAAAATAAAAAATAGAATTGATTCTGTTGAATTAATATGTGGATAAATAAAAAAATTAATAAATTTAAAAAACCTTATAAGTTTTAGTAAGCGAAAAATCGACGATGCAAAGTGAGCCGCTGCTGTTAATGCCAAAATTTTCGGTGTTGAGATCCGTCAGATGCAAAAGAATAGCCAAAAGATGCAGTTCCACAGCCGTTGTTTCGTCCATAGGGTTGGGAAGATCTTTCGCCATCGTGAACCCCGGAATCTAAATTATAATTTATTTTTTAATTATTTTAAAAACTAATAAAACAAATTTATTAAATTTTTAATACCTTCAACGTAGCAATGTAGACGACGCTTTTCGATTGGGCGGCATTTGGAATGAAATAGCACTTGGATGGGCCAACGCCGATACGCTGAAGCAGAAGGTATACAACAAGTTCTCGAGCGTCAGGATTCACGCCCCAATTTGTCTCGTTGGCTTTGAGGTAGAACGTTTCCGTCGTACCTTCATGTCTGTAGTCAAAAATGAGACCGGCATTCGAACCGCCTGGCTTCTTCTCTGGTAGATATTTTACGTTTCGTGCACCAAGATAACGCTTGACGGAGTTCATAATGACGCTGGGATCGTAGTTGAGGCAACGCATTAATTCAGCATAGGCTTCACGTACGTCTTTGTAGTATTCGATGTAGACGTCGAAGAACTTAGCGGAATCGAAAGTCTCTTTCAGAACGCGAACCTTCCTCGCAACGTCTCGCTTATCCTCTGAGCTTTTTGCGCTTACGTTTAGCAACTCTTTGAATACGACGAATTTGGAGAGAAGTGAGTGCTTCTAAAACTTCATGTTTATAGTTTTTATAATCAAAATGAAATAAATTTTTTTTGCTCAAATCTATTGCTAAATACAGCAAAATTTAGAAAAATATTAAATAACCTTATGTTATATAATTCATTAGCTGGATAATAATTGTTTAATGCAATTTTGAATCTCAAAAATTATTAAATTTATCCTCAAAAATTCTAATTTGATAACTTGAAAAGGAAAAAATGAAAAATAATTAATTCTTGCGTTAAAAAATATCAGAATTACATTAATCTTATAATATCTAATAATTGTTTAATAAAGATCTTGTCAAATAATGCAAAATAAATCAAAATATATTTAAAAAATAACAAATTTACTTACTACAATAACTTTATCCAGGTTATGTAGTCCAATTTGTGCAAGCTCCTATTCAAATCAAATCCAAAAATCTTTCGGCCATCGGCGAAAAACAAATTAAGGTAGTCACGTTTAATATCTAACCTCGACGAAATCTGTTCTTCAAGCTGATTCAAAGTAGGCTAAATTGATTTTTTTAATATTATATGATCAATAATTATTAAATACCTGCTCATCCAAAACCAAATTAAATTCTTTGTGTGCGACTTCTTGGTGATCATTCAGTAAGACGAATAATTGCATTTTAGTCAAAAATATCTAAAATAAAAAAAATAAACATAATTAATTTATAAAATTTCTAAAAAGAAGCATAAATATAATCAGATACATTTTATAAGCTATTTAATGAATAAAAGTGAATAAAAGACTAAAGTGTAGGGAATAAATATTATTCTTAATCGGTCTGCGCGTTCAATAACTATCCCTTACAAGACCTATGTGCACAAAATGTAATAACGACTTTTTCCTTTTTATGTAATACTAAGTGAAAAGGAGCACAAGAAAATAAATTAAATTTGAATTGTTTTAAATAATCAAATTCATGTTTTCGCTATTCGCGACATAAAGTATCTCCAAAAAAGTAAAAAAACCTTCATTTTTTGGAAGAATTGGCTCGCTAAAATAGCTTTTTAAAAAATTGAGACATTATGCCACAAATAACGCGCAATTTTAAATCACTACAAATAATAAAAGTAATATTAAGAGGCAAATTGAACTAGCGCATATGGAATAAAGTTTATTTGAATTTTAGTCAATTTGATTATAAAATCTTATTATTTTTAATTTCTAAAGCAAATGGGTGATGGAGTGCGCTATTATAAAATAAAGTAGATTTTTAGTTATTTAGCTATAAAATTATACATTTTAAATATCTAGATTCCTGGCAGAGTTGTTGGGTGAGATTCCTGGCGCAGTTGTGTGGGTGGTCCTGGGTGATAGTAAAAATAGGGGTTAATTTGCATATTTTTTAAAAATTTAAAGGCTTATTTGCTTAATATGTGGTGTAAATTAGCGGTTTGGCTGATGGGTGTGGGTGCGCTAGAAGTAGCATACGTATACTACTACTATGGTGTGACACAGAAGTATAAAGGCACCGAATTTTTGGGCATAACTTTTCAATGGAATGACTTATCGCTTTCAAATTTCACTCATAAATGTAGAATTTAATGTTAAATCGTCTAGTGAATCGTATAGTGTTTTGAGATAGTATTAAAAATAAAAATTTTTTGGCACATTTTTGAAAAATCGGGTGACACATAAGTATAAAGGCACCTTCCATTTTTGTACGTTTTCCCTTTGTTTGCTTTATTTTGACATAAATTGTTTTTTAAATGTAATTTTGTAATAATAATGATGCCGCGTGGATCACATTTAACGGAAGCGGAAAAGGGACAGATTCGGGCTTATAAGGACAACTCAAAAAATTAGTTAACTTGAACACTTGAAGATCCGTATCCAACATTGTCGTTGCGCGGTGGATCATACAGTTCCCGTTTATATTATATTCTCTAGTTAAGAATTCGGTTATATGATTAAAGTGGAATCAAATTTAGAATAATTAAGAAGAGAATTAATCAAATGCCGTGCAACCAAAATACTGGTGGCTATCAAAATGGTGAGACATAAGTTTTTAATTTTATAGTGAGCTCATTTAAAATTATTATACATATATTCTATTATTTGGTTTGAAAATTATAATAATCATTATAATAATCACCCGTAAATTAGAATTAGTCATACTTATGGAGTCAAGTCTTGCAGTAATTTCGACCAACCAATTTAAATAAATTTAATTTTAGAGAGAAATTCCTGTATTTTTAGCAGTTTGCGCTTCTTCGAGATTACTATGAGTAGTATACATATGCTACTTCTAGCGCACCCACGCTAATTTACACCACATATTAAGCAAATAAGCCTTTAAATTTTTAAAAAATATGCAAATTAACCCCATTTTTTTACTATCACCCAGGACCACCCACACAACTGCGCCAGGAATCTCACCCAACAACTCTGCCAGGAATCTAGATATCTAAAATGTATAATTTATATCTAAAATGTATAAATTGTCTAAAACATTTAATAATATTTGACATTAGCTTTTACATATTTTTTCCTATAATTAAATGGTTCAAACAAAGAATACGTAGAAATAATAAAATTAGCTGATTCTGACCAGAGGTCAAAATTGTCACAAAGTGATAATCAACAAATCAAAAAAGAAAATATTAGTAGCAATAATACTACTTCATCTATAGAAAATATTGATAATAGTCAAACTATAATTAAGAGACCAAAAACTTATAAAAAGAAAAATAAATTATCAAAAAAGAACCAAGAATTTCTAAATGGTATAATATCTGGCTCTGGATTTAAACTTATCTCAAAGCAATAAAATTATATTTCTTTTAAGTGTAATTCTATAAAAATATCTATATTGTTATACTTAATCAAATTATTTGTATCATCTACAAGTCTAATATTTATTTTCTTTATGTTATTGATAACTTTATAATAAATTAATTGTTTTGGTTCAATAGTAATAGAGCAATTATTCTAATTCTATATAACGAGTTAATATTATTCTCATTCACATATGAATAATCTATTAAATTGCAATTAATATAAATATTATGCATAGTATTTTTACTTTTTTCCATAACGATATTATTGTTCTCATCAAAATTCGGATGGTTTTTAATCACCCCGTCTACTTTTAACAAGGCTTGTGGCAATCACTTATTTTTTTCTTATGGTCCTTGTGCTTATTGCTGAGTGATCGCCCCAAAATTTATTTTACTTTGTTGGTGTTTCGAATTTTATCTTTTTCTTTATTCAACAAAAGATTCGCAAAAATTCGTCACCATTTTTGTCGAATATTTGTTGATTTTCTGGCTCAATTTTAAATATTATCTGAAATATTTTTATTATTTTTTTCTTTAATCAAAGTATTCACTAAATTATTATTTTCATCCATATTTATATTTGTATTATAAATTAACAATTCGGATCCCAAATTTGAATGATTAATCTCTCCATCTAATTTTATCAAAGCTATTTCACAATTTTTCTAATATTTTCTTTGATAAAAAGTAATATTCAAAAGTTTTATCATTAGAAATTAAATGAAGGTTTAAGTCAACCATTTAATTAATAAAAAAAATTGCAATCCGTATTTTAATTCTCCGACAATTTATCGCTTAAAATATAAAAAATTGAAATTTTTCTATCACTTAATTTTCAAAAAGTCAAAAATTACATTGTTTTCATGAAAAAATTTATTTATATATTTTACAACATATTCAGCGACAAGCAATACAATAATTACTGTAACTTTTCCTCGCTCCATTCTTCACTCAATTTCTGCACATTCCATTTTACGGACTCCAAGTACTCTTTTATTGCGCCAGTTGCGCGGTCAAGGAATGCGACTTCTTCTTTCATCTCGGTTTTGAGTAGCAAAAAATCTTGTTCCGCCTGATCGATTGCGCTATCCAAATTCCACCGATTCATCGCTTCTTTGGCTATCTGTAGTCGCTTCCAAGCAGGACAACTGTCCAAGTTAACGAGAACAGGCTGGCGACGTACGTGTTCATTGAAGCGACTAGCACATGATGAATCCTAAAATAAAAAATAGAATTGATTCTGTTGAATTAATATGTGGATAAATAAAAAAAATTAATAAATTTAAAAACCTTATAAGTTTTAGTAAGCGAAAAATCGACGATGCAAAGTGAGCCGCTGCTGTTAATGCCAAAATTTTCGGTGTTGAGATCCGTCAGATGCAAAAGAATAGCCAAAAGATGCAGTTCCACAGCCGTTGTTTCGTCCATAGGGTTGGGAAGATCTTTCGCCATCGTGAACCCCGGAATCTAAATTATAATTTATTTTTTAATTATTTTAAAAACTAATAAAACAAATTTATTAAATTTTTAATACCTTCAACGTAGCAATGTAGACGACGCTTTTCGATTGGGCGGCATTTGGAATGAAATAGCACTTGGATGGGCCAACGCCGATACGCTGAAGCAGAAGGTATACAACAAGTTCTCGAGCGTCAGGATTCACGCCCCAATTTGTCTCGTTGGCTTTGAGGTAGAACGTTTCCGTCGTACCTTCATGTCTGTAGTCAAAAATGAGACCGGCATTCGAACCGCCTGGCTTCTTCTCTGGTAGATATTTTACGTTTCGTGCACCAAGATAACGCTTGACGGAGTTCATAATGACGCTGGGATCGTAGTTGAGGCAACGCATTAATTCAGCATAGGCTTCACGTACGTCTTTGTAGTATTCGATGTAGACGTCGAAGAACTTAGCGGAATCGAAAGTCTCTTTCAGAACGCGAACCTTCCTCGCAACGTCTCGCTTATCCTCTGAGCTTTTTGCGCTTACGTTTAGCAACTCTTTGAATACGACGAATTTGGAGAGAAGTGAGTGCTTCTAAAACTTCATGTTTATAGTTTTTATAATCAAAATGAAATAAATTTTTTTGCTCAAATCTATTGCTAAATACAGCAAAATTTAGAAAAATATTAAATAACCTTATGTTATATAATTCATTAGCTGGATAATAATTGTTTAATGCAATTTTGAATCTCAAAAATTATTAAATTTATCCTCAAAAATTCTAATTTGATAACTTGAAAAGGAAAAAATGAAAAATAATTAATTCTTGCGTTAAAAAATATCAGAATTACATTAATCTTATAATATCTAATAATTGTTTAATAAAGATCTTGTCAAATAATGCAAAATAAATCAAAATATATTTAAAAAATAACAAATTTACTTACTACAATAACTTTATCCAGGTTATGTAGTCCAATTTGTGCAAGCTCCCTATTCAAATCAAATCCAAAAATCTTTCGGCCATCGGCGAAAAACAAATTAAGGTAGTCACGGTTAATATTTAACCTCGACGAAATCTGTTCTTCAAGCTGATTTAAAGTAGGCTAAATTGATTTTTTTAATATTATATGATCAATAATTATTAAATACCTGCTCATCCAAAACCAAATTAAATTCTTTGTGTGTGACTTCTTGGTGATCATTCAGTAAGACGAATAATTGCATTTTAGTCAAAAATATCTAAAATAAAAAAATATAAACATAATTAATTTATAAAATTTTTAAAAAGAAGCATAAATATAATTAGATACATTTTATAAGCTATTTAATGAATAAAAGTGAATAAAAGACTAAAGTGTAGGGAATAAATATTATTCTTAATCGGTCTGCGCGTTCAATAACTATCCCTTACAAGACCTATGTGCACAAAATGTAATAACGACTTTTTCCTTTTTATGTAATACTAAGTGAAAAGGAGCACAAGAAAATAAATTAAATTTGAATTGTTTTAAATAATCAAATTCATGTTTTCGCTATTCGCGACATAAAGTATCTCCAAAAAAGTAAAAAAACCTTCATTTTTTGGAAGAATTGGCTCGCTAAAATAGCTTTTTAAAAAATTGAGACATTATGCCACAAATAACGCGCAATTTTAAATCACTACAAATAATAAAAGTAATATTAAGAGGCAAATTGAATTAGCGCATATGGAATAAAGTTTATTTGAATTTTAGTCAATTTGATTATAAAATCTTATTATTTTTAATTTCTAAAGCAAATGGGTGATGGAGTGCGCTATTATAAAATAAAGTAGATTTTTAGTTATTTAGCTATAAAATTATACATTTTAAATATCTAGATTCCTGGCAGAGTTGTTGGGTGAGATTCCTGGCGCAGTTGTGTGGGTGGTCCTGGGTGATAGTAAAAATAGGGGGTTAATTTGCATATTTTTTAAAAATTTAAAGGCTTATTTGCTTAATATGTGGTGTAAATTAGCGGTTTGGCTGATGGGTGTGGGTGCGCTAGAAGTAGCATACGTATACTACTACTATGGTGTGACACAGAAGTATAAAGGCACCGAATTTTTGGGCATAACTTTTCAATGGAATGACTTATCGCTTTCAAATTTCACTCATAAATGTAGAATTTAATGTTAAATCGTGTAGTGTTTTGAGATAGTATTAAAAATAAAAATTTTTTGGCACATTTTTGAAAAATCGGGTGACACATAAGTATAAAGGCACCTTCCATTTTTGTACGTTTTCCCTTTGTTTGCTTTATTTTGACATAAATTGTTTTTTAAATGTAATTTTGTAATAATAATGATGCCGCGTGGATCACATTTAACGGAAGCGGAAAAGGGACAGATTCGGGCTTATAAGGACAACTCAAAAAATTAGTTAACTTGAACACTTGAAGATCCGTATCCAACATTGTCGTTGCGCGGTGGATCATACAGTTCGCGTTTATATTATATTCTCTAGTTAAGAATTCGGTTATACATATGATTAAAGTGGAATCAAATTTAGAATAATTAAGAAGAGAATTAATCAAATGCCGTGCAACCAAAATACTGGTGGCTATCAAAATGGTGAGACATAAGTTTTTAATTTTATAGTGAGCTCATTTAAAATTATTATACATATATTCTATTATTTGGTTTGAAAATTATAATAATCACCCGTAAATTAGAATTAGTCATACTTATGGAGTCAAGTCTTGCAGTAATTTCGACCAACCAATTTAAATAAATTTAATTTTAGAGAGAAATTCCTGTATTTTTAGCAGTTTGCGCTTCTTCGAGATTACTATGGGTAGTATACATATGCTACTTCTAGCGCACCCACGCTAATTTACACCACATATTAAGCAAATAAGCCTTTAAATTTTTAAAAAATATGCAAATTAACCCCATTTTTTTACTATCACCCAGGACCACCCACACAACTGCGCCAGGAATCTCACCCAACAACTCTGCCAGGAATCTAGATATCTAAAATGTATAATTTATATCTAAAATGTATAAATTGTCTAAAACATTTAATAATATTTGACATTAGCTTTTACATATTTTTTCCTATAATTAAATGGTTCAAACAAAGAATACGTAGAAATAATAAAATTAGCTGATTCTGACCAGAGGTCAAAATTGTCACAAAGTGATAATCAACAAATCAAAAAAGAAAATATTAGTAGCAATAATACTACTTCATCTATAGAAAATATTGATAATAGTCAAACTATAATTAAGAGACCAAAAACTTATAAAAAGAAAAATAAATTATCAAAAAAGAACCAAGAATTTCTAAATGGTATAATATCTGGCTCTGGATTTAAACTTATCTCAAAGCAATAAAATTATATTTCTTTTAAGTGTAATTCTATAAAAATATCCATATTGTCATACTTAATCAAATTATTTGTATCATCTACAAGTCTAATATTTATTTTCTTTATGTTATTAATAACTTTATGATAAATTAATTGTTTTGGTTCAATAGTAATAGAGCAATTATTATTTCTAATTCTATATAACGAGTTAATATTATTCTCATTCACATATGAATAATCTATTAAATTGCAATTAATATAAATATTATGCATAGTATTTTTACTTTTTTCCATAACGATATTATTGTTCTCATCAAAATTCGGATGGTTTTTAATCACCCCGTCTACTTTTAACAAGGCTTGTGGCAATCACTTATTTTTTTCTTATGGTCCTTGTGCTTATTGCTGAGTGATCGCCCCAAAATTTATTTTACTTTGTTGGTGTTTCGAATTTTATCTTTTTCTTTATTCAACAAAAGATTCGCAAAAATTCGTCACCATTTTTGTCGAATATTTGTTGATTTTCTGGCTCAATTTTAAATATTATCTGAAATATTTTTATTATTTTTTTCTTTAATCAAAGTATTCACTAAATTATTATTTTCATCCATATTTATATTTGTATTATAAATTAACAATTCGGATCCCAAATTTGAATGATTAATCTCTCCATCTAATTTTATCAAAGCTATTTCACAATTTTTCTAATATTTTCTTTGATAAAAAGTAATATTCAAAAGTTTTATCATTAGAAATTAAATGAAGGTTTAAGTCAACCATTTAATTAATAAAAAAAATTGCAATCCGTATTTTAATTCTCCGACAATTTATCGCTTAAAATATAAAAAATTGAAATTTTTCTATCACTTAATTTTCAAAAAGTCAAAAATTACATTGTTTTCATGAAAAAATTTATTTATATATTTTAAAACATATTCAGCGACAAGCAATACAATAATTACTGTAACTTTTCCTCGCTCCATTCTTCACTCAATTTCTGCACATTCCATTTTACGGACTCCAAGTACTCTTTTATTGCGCCAGTTGCGCGATCAAGGAATGCGACTTCTTCTTTCATCTCGGTTTTGAGTAGCAAAAAATCTTGTTCCGCCTGATCGATTGCGCTATCCAAATTCCACCGATTCATCGCTTCTTTGGCTATCTGTAGTCGCTTCCAAGCAGGACAACTGTCCAAGTTAACGAGAACAGGCTGGCGACGTACGTGTTCATTGAAGCGACTAGCACATGATGAATCCTAAAATAAAAAATAGAATTGATTCTGTTGAATTAATATGTGGATAAATAAAAAAATTAATAAATTTAAAAAACCTTATAAGTTTTAGTAAGCGAAAAATCGACGATGCAAAGTGAGCCGCTGCTGTTAATGCCAAAATTTTCGGTGTTGAGATCCGTCAGATGCAAAAGAATAGCCAAAAGATGCAGTTCCACAGCCGTTGTTTCGTCCATAGGGTTGGGAAGATCTTTCGCCATCGTGAACCCCGGAATCTAAATTATAATTTATTTTTTAATTATTTTAAAAACTAATAAAACAAATTTATTAAATTTTTAATACCTTCAACGTAGCAATGTAGACGACGCTTTTCGATTGGGCGGCATTTGGAATGAAATAGCACTTGGATGGGCCAACGCCGATACGCTGAAGCAGAAGGTATACAACAATTTCTCGAGCGTCAGGATTCACGTTCCAATTTGTCTCGTTGGCTTTGAGGTAGAATGTTTCCGTCGTACCTTCATGTCTGTAGTCAAAAATGAGACCGGCATTCGAACCGCCTGGCTTCTTCTCTGGTAGATATTTTACGTTTCGTGCACCAAGATAACGCTTGACGGAGTCCATAATGACGCTGGGATCGTAGTTGAGGCAACGCATTAATTCAGCATAGGCTTCATGTACGTCTTTGTAGTATTCGCTGTAGACGTCGAAGAACTTAGCGGAATCGAAAGTCTCTTTCAGAACGCGAACCTTCCTCGCAACGTCTCGCTTGTGCTCTGAGCTTTTTGTGCTTACGTTTAGCAACTCTTTGAATACGACGAATTTGGAGAGAAGTGAGTGCTTCTAAAACTTCATGTTTATAGTTTTTATAATCAAAATGAAATAAATTTTTTTGCTCAAATCTATTGCTAAATACAGCAAAATTTAGAAAAATATTAAATAACCTTATGTTATATAATTCATTAGCTGGATAATAATTGTTTAATGCAATTTTGAATCTCAAAAATTATTAAATTTATCCTCAAAAATTCTAATTTGATAACTTGAAAAGGAAAAAATGAAAAATAATTAATTCTTGCGTTAAAAAATATCAGAATTACATTAATCTTATAATATCTAATAATTGTTTAATAAAGATCTTGTCAAATAATGCAAAATAAATCAAAATATATTTAAAAAATAACAAATTTACTTACTACAATAACTTTATCCAGGTTATGTAGTCCAATTTGTGCAAGCTCCCTATTCAAATCAAATCCAAAAATCTTTCGGCCATCGGCGAAAAACAAATTAAGGTAGTCACGTTTAATATCTAACCTCGACGAAATCTGTTCTTCAAGCTGATTCAAAGTAGGCTAAATTGATTTTTTTAATATTATATGATCAATAATTATTAAATACCTGCTCATCCAAAACCAAATTAAATTCTTTGTGTGCGACTTCTTGGTGATCATTCAGTAAGACGAATAATTGCATTTTAGTCAAAAATATCTAAAATAAAAAAAAATAAACATAATTAATTTATAAAATTTCTAAAAAGAAGCATAAATATAATCAGATACATTTTATAAGCTATTTAATGAATAAAAGTGAATAAAAGACTAAAGTGTAGGGAATAAATATTATTCTTAATCGGTCTGCGCGTTCAATAACTATCCCTTACAAGACCTATGTGCACAAAATGTAATAACGACTTTTTCCTTTTTATGTAATACTAAGTGAAAAGGAGCACAAGAAAATAAATTAAATTTGAATTGTTTTAAATAATCAAATTCATGTTTTCGCTATTCGCGACATAAAGTATCTCCAAAAAAGAAAAAAAACCTTCATTTTTTGGAAAAATTGGCTCGCTAAAATAGCTTTTTAAAAAATTGAGACATTATGCCACAAATAACGCGCAATTTTAAATCACTACAAATAATAAAAGTAATATTAAGAGGCAAATTGAACTAGCGCATATGGAATAAAGTTTATTTGAATTTTAGTCAATTTGATTATAAAATCTTATTATTTTTAATTTCTAAAGCAAATGGGTGATGGAGTGCGCTATTATAAAATAAAGTAGATTTTTAGTTATTTAGCTATAAAATTATACATTTTAAATATCTAGATTCCTGGCAGAGTTGTTGGGTGAGATTCCTGGCGCAGTTGTGTGGGTGGTCCTGGGTGATAGTAAAAATAGGGGGTTAATTTGCATATTTTTTAAAAATTTAAAGGCTTATTTGCTTAATATGTGGTGTAAATTAGCGGTTTGGCTGATGGGTGTGGGTGCGCTAGAAGTAGCATACGTATACTACTACTATGGTGTGACACAGAAGTATAAAGGCACCGAATTTTTGGGCATAACTTTTCAATGGAATGACTTATCGCTTTGAAATTTCACTCATAAATGTAGAATTTAATGTTAAATCGTGTAGTGAATAGTGTAGTGTTTTGAGATAGTATTAAAAATAAAAAATTTTTGGCACATTTTTAAAAAATCGGGTGACACATAAGTATAAAGGCACCTTCCATTTTTGTACGTTTTCCCTTTGTTTGCTTTATTTTGACATAAATTGTTTTTTAAATGTAATTTTGTAATAATTTGTACTAGATGCCGCGTGGATCACATTTAACGGAAGCGGAAAAGGGACAGATTCGGGCTTACAAGGACATGGGACTGTCTAATCGTGCAATCGCAAAAAAATCAATCGTAGTCCCTGCGTTATTGACAATTTCTGTCGCGATATGGATTCGTACGGTTCTCAAAAGCGAAGCGGCCGCCCTAGCAAGCTGACGTCAAGGCAAAAGCGTCGAATTGTCAATGCAGCGTCAAATTCGACAAAGGGTGTCAGGCGTATCAACAAGGAATTCGTCCCTGAAGTGTCTCGCGAAACGGTGCGTCGCGTTCTGAAAGCTTCTCCGCACATTGAACGCCAGCGTTTCTGCATTACACCATGTCTCACCGCCGCCCACAAAGCTGTTCGTGTGCAATTCGCGAAAAAACACGTTAGTTGAACTCATCAGTGGAACCAGGTTTTTTTTTGCTTCGAAGAGAAGCTTATTTCCTGCACACTTCCGTTGTAGATCATTTTTTCTGACGAAAAGAAATTCAACCTGATGGATTTGCTAGTTACTGGCGTGATCTGAGGCACGCCAATTTCAAAATGACGATAGACATTAAAAAAATTTTCAAAATTGAAAAAAATTCTACGTGAAAATAACGTTAACAAATTTGCTTAACATAGAATACGTACATATATATAAAAAATAGCAAATTTAATAACGAATCTAATGTGTATAAACACATGATGGTAAAAATAAAATTTTTACAAAATAGTTTGATTTCTATAAAATTAGTGCTTTTTGCAGACAGAAATTTTTTCGGAATTTTCCAACATTTTTACATAAACAGTATAAAATTTATTTGAAGATCATTAAGTTCTCTACTAGTGTGTGAATTTTTATAATGATTGGTGTCCTACGGAAAAAGTTCTTGTCCAAAGAGTAAACTAAGGTCTAAATTTAACATTTTTTATTTTCAGATGAATTTGTCTGAGGCGAGTGCTAGAGGAAAGGAGTCGCGAGAAAACAGCAAGAGGAGGAAAGCGGAAGCGTTGGCGACTCATACTCAACGGACTTCTGCAGATTTCCCATAATAACATCGTATTGCCGCCACTGCATACATTACAAGGTTGCATGAACACCGTCCTTAGAGCTATGTGGCTAACAAATTCGGCGTACTTAAGAGAGCTTTTTACAGCAGCCCAGGTGAAACAAAGTCATCAAACAAGTTCACTATTAAATGGAAGGGACTGCAGGAAATTTATTAAATTTGTCCTTATTCGTCCAGAAATTCAGCTCTACTATTGGCATCCAAAACATATGAACTTAATAGATTTAAAATCGGTTGTTTAGCAACTATCTAATGTCGAACGCTGGGCCGAAGCCGTATATTTTAAAAATGTTAATTTCGAAGAGCTTGAAAGTGACATTACTGGTTTATCTTTGGAATGGAGAAAAGCAGCGCTTCCATCTATAAACAAATTACACTTGCTGGAGGCACATCTGAGTGAATTTTTGCGAGAGCACAAAACTTGGGGTGTTTACGGAGAGCAAGGACTGGAAGCGCTGCACCATATCGGCAACGTCGCGGCAGAAAAGTAGCTAACTTAAAAACTAAATCTGACGTATGTTTTTTTTAGATATTTCGGTGTAAATTCGGAGGATCGGCTTTCATTTTTCATGAGACGTCAACTAATTATGTGTTTTGCTGATGCCAGGGAATTCGACGTCAGACGAAGAAACCGCAGTGAAACGCCTGATGAAGTTTTTCTAGATGACGACGTTGAGATCGACCACGAAGAAGAAGTCGCCTAGAAGACGAATTATGTTAATATTTATAAGATTATATTGTTAATTTGAATAAAATTTTTATCAGTTCAAAATCTTAATTAAATATTGTTGTTTCATGAAAATACTTCAATAATATACCCACATACACGCACATTTTTTTGCTTAAATTTTTTACCCGAAAATTTTTTGTATTTTTTTTGTCATTTTCGCTGAAAATAGCATCAATTTTTATCATATTATATGTCATTCGACTCGAAATAGTACGCACGGCACAAATATTACATTAGTTTAATAAAAAAACATATATAAAAAAAGTTATTTACTTTCAAACGTAATTCTTTATAAACAAAGTCAAACATGTAATTTAACATGTATATTTTTCTTTACGGGACCACATATTTTTTTATCATCAAAATTTAGCAGGAGTGAAATTGGCATGCTGAGGAAAGAGCCAAGATATTTTTCGAAGCGCGGTTTCGGCGGTGGCAGTGTTATGATTTGGGCAGCCTTTTCTAGTTTTGGAAAAACCCCCATTGTGTTCATTACGCACCGAATGAATTCGTCGGATTATCAGGAGATTCTCGAGACATATCTTCTGCCGTATGAAAGACGATCCGCGAAGTTAACGTTTCAACAGGATAATGCTGCTATTCGCGTGAGTGCGTCGACAAAAAAATGGTTTCAGGCCAAAAGCATTCCCTCCTTCCTTGGCCGGCAAAGTCGCCCAATTTTAATACCATTGAAAATCTATGGAAAATACTCGTACGGGACGTTTATGCCGATTGCAGGCAGTTTGATAACACCGAGCAACTGAAAGTTGCGATACAAAAGGCTTGGGACAAAATCACGGTCGAAACGCTCACAAATTTGATTCGCAGTATGCCGCAACGCATGATTGAAGCAATTGAAAAATCGGGAAGAGTCACTAGTTATTAATTGTTAAGATATTTTGAGTTAATATTTTGTTTTCAGTATAAAAATAAATGCCTTTATACTTATGTGTCACTAGATTTTTCAAAAATGTGCCAAAAATTTTTTATTTTTAATACTATCTCAAAACAAGTTATACTACACGATTTAACATTAAATTCTACATTTATGAGTAAAATTTCAAATCGATAAGTTATTCCATTGAAAAGTTATGCCCAAAAATTCGGTGTTTTTATACTTTTGTATCACACCATATTTTCTATTTAAACTTTTTTAGAAATTTATTAAAAATTACAAAAAACTTTTCTAGCGATTCCGCCTAAAAATTTGAAATTATTTGAAAAATAATTTGACTGCGGCGAATAATATTGCAACAAAAAGGAGAATTTTGCTGTACAAGTGATTTTCGACATTTGGAATCCCATATTCACTTTAAGATTATTTTTCAAATCACCAATTTACATTACTTTAATATATTTTTTAAAAATTTTGAAAATTTTGAAAATTTTTTAAAATTTTTATTAAAGTTTAATGATTAAATTTAAACCTATTTATACTAATGGGACGTTCTAATATCTAATATCCGAATATAAAAAATTTGGAATCCCATACTCACTTTAAGATTATTTTTCAAATCACCAATTTACATTAATTTAATAAAATTTTTAAAAATTTTGAAAATTTTATAAAATTTTTTAAATTTTCTTTAATGTTTAAAAATTTAAATTAAACATATTTATACTAGTGGGGTGTACTAATATGCAAATATGTGTAAAAAATTGACTAAAATGGTTAAAAGCGTTTTGATTAAATGAGAAATCAGTTCCTGAGATGAAATCATTCTAAAGTAATCAAAAAAATGGATTATTTGAGAGAATAGATTATTTGATTTTTCAAATTATATTTTTTGGAAAAATGACAAAAAGTTAGTTGCGCCAGGATTATTCCTCAATCTTCGGTTCCTTGCAAATTTGAAAATGACAAAAAGTTGGTGCAGCCCAGGTCATTGCGCCCGAGATCCAATGCCACTCAAACTGGGCAATTTGGATCTTTATGCGAGCTGGACCGGGCCGGGCAAGCCAACGATGCACGTTAACGCATAACGTGAGTGCATTGAGGCGGAAGAGATTATACGAGGACGGCTCGACGGCTAACCGCAGTGCCCATTCTTCACATGCATGCTCATATCCGGAACGACTTTGGTGCAGTGGGACGTACCGAACCCCGCCGATAGCGAGGCCAAGTGCAGTAACTTTGCACAAGGGTCCAGTGAACCACAAACACTGGGATTCATTTAACTTTAGCAGACAAAGTCGAATCCGAAAATGAAGCATGAATGGATAGTGGACACGACGACAGTCGTGAGAAATAATCGAGTCTGGCTGTTCATTTTTTCGCTTATATAACCCAGAAATCGTTCGGAAAAAATGGCTTTCAACCGGTCGCCAGAGATACGAGACATTCTATGATATTTTTTCCATAACAACCAATTTTGTCTATAAACTTATTTTGTATCGAAATTTAGGTAATTTGATTTCATAATTTGCTGTTCGGCTAAATTGGCGAATATGCGACCACGAGATTCAAATACCATTAAAATTATATTTAAAAAAATGCTTTTGAATGTTGGAATTACTTTTGGTGAAATAAAATTTATTGATTTTTATTATTATATTACTAAACTTTTTAGAACACTTATATCACACATAAAAATATTTTTTATTCATTGTGTTTTCGCAATCATTAATATTAAAATGTAGATTTAACAAATACAAAACGACTAAGATGTAGTAATAACAGATACGAACATAAATATATGAGCAAATGATGGTCGAAATATAAAAAAGCTTATTATTATTATTAGGTTGGGGAATAAGTTCGTAGCGTTTTAAATTTTATTTTATTTTACAACGATTTATTCTGTATTTGGTAATATATTTATATGTATTTGAAAGCGCTTTTTCTCCTCTACAAAACTGTGTTATTTGTTTTTTCTGAAAATTTAATTTTTTATTATTTTTCATGCTTAGAAATGGAGTACCCAGGAGGCAAAAATCAGCATTTTCGACATCTGCTCTTCTTCGCTTTTCATCGAGGGCAAAAAGCGGCCGAAGCCGCTCGGGACGTATGCAACGTGTATGGAGAAGGTGTCATAGGCGAATCTACAGCAAGAAAATGGTTTGCAAAGTTCAAAAACGGCGACTTTGACCTCGACGATACGCCTCGCAGCGGTCGACCTGTCGAATTCGACGAAGAGCATCTGAAGGGACTTTTGAAGGAAGACGGTCGTCAAACAAGCCGTGAATTAGCCGAAAAATGAACTGCGATCATAAGACGATCCTGAATCATCTTCATTCGATGGGATTTGTCGAAAAATTCGGAGCTTGGTTGCCTCACGAGCTTAGCGAAATCAACAAAGAAAATCGCCTTCAAATCGCGGCTCAACACCTCGCCCGCCATCGAGCAACACGCGGTCATAAACAGCGTTTTTTGTACCGAATCGTCACAGGAGATGAGAAATGGTGCCTGTACGTCAATATGAAACAAAGAAAAGAATGGGTGGCCCCTGAGCAGCCGAAGCCGAGAATCAAGCAGGATCTCCACCAAAAAGGCTATGATCTGCGTTTGGTGGGACTGGGAGGGCATGGTGCACTGGGAAATGCTCGAACGAAACGCTACGGTCAACAAAGAGCTCTACATTGCCCAGTTGCGCCGTGTAAACGAGGCTATTCGACTGAAAAGACCCGATCGACAAGGCCAAGTCATCTTGCTTCACGACAACGCCAGGCCCCATGTTGCACAAGTCGTCAAAGCCGCCCTCCAAGAGCTCGAATGGGAGGTTCTTCAGCATCCACCGTACTCTCCGGACCTTGCGCCAAGCGATTACCACCTTTTCCGCTCCTTGTCAAACCAAATGAGGGGTGTTACCTTCGACGGCGAAGAGGACCTCAAAAACTGGCTCAACAACTTCTTCGATACCAGACCGGGCGATTTTTGGCGAAACGGCATCAACAAATTGGTCGAGAAGTGGGAGGAGGTCGTAAACAGTAACGGAGAATACATCATTGATTAATTTGTTGTAATAATTATTGTTTTTGTTTAAATAAATCTTGTAAAAAAACGCTACGAACTTATTCCCCAACCCAATATATCGTTTTTTAAATCTTCATATAATTTCTTACTATTTGAATCTGTTTTATTAGAAACGTCGAAGACCTGCGCGAAGAAAATCTAAATAATATATTTGCCGAATTAAACAAATAAATATAATTTTTTTAATTGAGGAACAGACCATCTTCACCATTTCTTTGATATGGAGATAAGTCTGATCGTCTTGGACCATGACCATTAAAGTTAAGAGAATCTAAAAGATTGTAAAATGCCATATATAATTTTATATTACATAATTCAAATTTGAAACAAAGTTTCGAAACATAAAATGAAACTCCATGAAGTTTTTTAACCCATAAGTGACGACGTGTACACTTTTGTGTACACGAATTTAAATTTGTGCAATTATTGGCAAATGTGTTCATTCTGTTCTGTATGGTTTTATAAACATAAAAAGAATTTGTCGTATAAGAAACCTCCTAGGCACATATTTTGAGTGTGGTTCCAAAGCTTTACCCAATTAAAGAACAGAATGAAGGCAAACGCCAATTTGCGCGCAAATTTGAACTCAAAACATTCATTGTCACTTATGGGTTAAGTCAAAAACGGAAACATTGCGGCTATGGTTAAGCTAGAAAATTTTAAGTCTTTTATGATAAGAAATCCCACTATAAGAGTTAGCTTTGCGATAACTCGAGTTGTATTTCGTTCTTAATTTGAATGGATTATACTAACCGATGCTGCGAACGTGCTCGTCGATGGTGCTAAGCGAATTCGATTGATTTGCATAGCTATTATCTTTCGATATTTGGCACACATCCAAAACGTTATCTCTCGAGTCACGTAAAATGCCTTTTTTACTAAAGCAAAATTAAGCGATACCAACATTTTTAAACGGGATTGATAATGTGTCTTTTTTCTCGTTGTAATTTGGAAAGTATATTATTTGCTTCTTTTAAATTTTCCCAGATATTATACTTGTATTTTTTGTATTGTATTAATTATAATGAAACTAACTGGCGTCGGCGAATTTTCGCGAGCACCTCGTCTGGATTGCTTATCTTGTGCAATTTTTCTCTTCTTTGAAGTGTTCGTTGTGCGCGGATACGTCGACTATTCTCACATGATTCGCCTATGAATAAATGGCACGTAATATGTATGAATAAGAGGAGCAGTGGCCTATTGGTCTGATTTTCATGTAAAAAAATGTTGTCATAGAAATAAGAGTAGTTCTAAAATTGAACAATTCGGCATTGATGCACATACCTGAGTGCTTTCGTCCATAAGACCGAGTTTGCTTTTATGCGGGATCATTGTCACATTTTTTTCTTCTCGACAACACTATAATTAATAATTTTATGAATTTAAAAACTTTTTTAAAGTTGTTGAAGGACCTCTTTGTACATAATATTGGGTTGTAACATAATTATTCGCGGTTTTTTTATTAAACTTTCAACAATTAAAGCTACGACCAAACAAAGTCATGAGATTAAATAATCGCCACCAGTCAATCACACGGTTCATTTCTTCGGTAATTTGCGAATTCCTCGTCTGAAGGAGTCCGTACCCGATTACGCTGATGGGTCTCCCGGCACCCTTCTTGTGTTCGATGCTAGTACGTCCTTCGCGAAACATTTTGAACTATTCCTGTGCTTGCCTCTCCGAAATCACATTACATCTTGTTGATTTTGCGAGCAGCTGGAGTTGCTTTATCACCATTTTTAAATCGTTTGCCTAAAAGCACTCTCAAACACTCATGATCGTTTGTCATTCTAAACAACGTTAACAGGAATCGTACAGAACAAATAATGTGTTGTTAGAAAGCCCAAATCACCACCTTTACGATGAAATATGATAAAAATATATCGTTCAAAACAAACGAAATTACGAACATTCGAAAAAACCCAATAATTGGACTGATTCAGATCACAAACATCAAACATTTCATTACTTGATCGTAGACGCTGAGCCAATAAGTGGATGAACGCTTCGTTTGGCTGCGTCCAAGCTATAAAGCGGTATAATGTGATCATCGTCCCAGAACATGTCCTTTGACGGAGCGGGATACTCCTTTTCGCCATTTTCGACCAGAATCAGTCCGGTCTGTAGAAACAAACGTATTGAGTTATCAGAAATTGTTTCGTCGATTATTATTAATATTAATGAAATGTACAATGAGGTTCTTGTCTATAACGTAATTGCATTCCAAATCGTCATCATCTTCGCCAAGCGGATTTAACAATGCCTCGGCGACTTTCATCCAGCCCACAAAAATTACAAATTGAATCATTGTCATAATTGGCAACCACATATCCACCTAGACAATTATTGTTAATTACAGGGTTAAGCTTTTAATTAAATTTATTTTAAAATAATTTTTTTACTCATCAAAGTTTTTCGAGTAAAAGTACCTCATGTTTGTGTTTCGCCTTTTCCCGAACAATAAATTGCTTTGCAATTAAACAAAATAGAAAGTATACGCGTACAGCGCAAATAACTACTTGAGGATATAGTAGTGGGATTGGAACCTAAACTAAAAACAATAAATGTTTAATATAATATTGGGTTAATAATTAGGCGCGATTTTTTAGGGTGATAAAAAAATATTATAGTTGGCATTAGAAATTTGTTATATATTTTTTAAAATGTTTCGCTCTGGATATTTCTTTGATGCCAAGAACTATATTTAAGCTTTGAAAGCGAAATAGATAACTGCAAATTATAAGTTACTATATCATATAATGCTTTATATACCCAGTCGTATTTAAGTAGAGTAGAGAGCCCATGTCGAAACGATTGAATTTCCTAATAAATGAAAATAATTTAAGCCATTTAATATATCTAGTTCTTTAAATTTAAATTAAATTTAATCACTAACCTGTATTATTGTTTCGAGAATGTAATCGCTTGAAATTTTCCCGTGTAAACGTGTTTCGTAAAGAAGCGAATAGCACCAATGAATCGGCGTCCAATACCGACTATACGGATCGTGAATCTCATGAAGTATGTCCATTTCTTCGGGTTTTAGTAGGCCTATATCAAACATAAGAATGCAGATTTAATCAGGAAATTTTTATTCCAAAATTTAGAGTCACTATGATGTATTTTAAAAGTGGTTATTTTTCCAATTAACAAAATAATAAATTTATCACACCAGCCGCCACAAGAGTGTTAAGTGTAGGAAAGCGTTTTCGTACTTGCATACTGATATCACGGAGTACGAGTGCCTGATTTAATACCATAAAGCGTACTAGCGTACGACGTAACATTCGTGTTTCAACATCTTTCCCGCGAATGTAGGTTGCAAAATATAGCGCAGAGCTGCCAAACAAATGCCAAAATTAGTGACAAGGATTTTATTAAAACCTGCTTACTTGTCAATCCAACCGATACCACTAAGAATTTTCTCCCAACGCCCGATGACAAATGTTACAAAAAAACCAAGCCTAAATCAGTTATAGCACAAATATAGGCATGTAAAAGTATTACAAATAATTATAATTCACTTACATAAATGTTAAAGGAAAATATGAATCTAGATTTGTATTCACATAATAAACTAGCGCTTCAAAATTTCTATAAAAATATGATTTGATTAGAAAACCTGTATGTATTTTTTGTTAAATAATACATACTTTTGTTGAAATTCGGTAAGTAAATAGCGATAAATGAGACTAATTGCCAAATACACAATAGTCCATGTGATTAATTGAGAAAAAACTGCTTTCCAAACGCTACCGCGCCAACGAAGTAACAGATGCAAAAAGCTTTTCCAATTTGTTTGCGAGACCTCCAAGTTATATGATATCGTCATTTGTCAGTACAAGAAATAAATATTATAAATTTAAAAATAGTCTAAAATAGTTTTATAATATCAAGCTACTATAGAGAAAGAAAAATAAGAGAGAATTTAAGAAATATGCTTCACGCTTCTATTTAGATTTAAAAAATTATCCTAATCGATTCCACATGGCTCGAAAAATTGTGTATAGTGTACCAAGAAAAGTATCTGGTGATTATATTTAGAGCTCCAGATGAATTCTCATAATTGTATAACTTCGTACACAAGCGAGTTAAATTGTTATGGGGTAAATTTATGTGAACTTTTAAACCAATTAACTATTAGGGTCAAACCCAGAAAGTTCTGAGCTTCATGTGGTCCGGACTATAGGAAGTTTTGTCCGGAATATTTTTAATAAAGAACCATATTCCTAATTTTGCCAAAATTAGCAAGGAAATTCAATGATTAAATTAAATCCATAAATCCTAAAAAGTAATAAACATCCAAAAAAAACAAAACCCAAAGAATACAAAAAACGAAAAAACCCCACAGTACCAAATTTCAACAAAAGACCCGCTAAAAGTATACTAGCCCTCGTAGAAGCCTCTACATGAGCCTTAGGCAACCATAAATAAAAAAAATAAACAGGAAATTTCATCAAAAAACTCAATAAAAAAACAAACAAAAATCATCAAACACATAATCAAAATAAACCAAACCAAAAAACAATCCAAAGAAAAGAAAAAATAAACAAAAGAAAAACCTGTAAAAGCAGAATAAAAAACAATATAATAAGAACTAATCTTTTCTACCTGCATACCAAAAACAAAAATTATAAACAGAATAGGCAACAAAGAAACCTCAAAAAAAGGAAAAAAAGTAATAAACCATTAACAAAAAAAAAGAAACTAACAACAAAAAAAAGACAAAACCCTCAAAAAATAATTACCATCCAAAAAAAATCAAAAAATTTAAAAAAAACATAAAAAACAAAAAAAAATTATAATCACCCGTTAAAAAAAAAATAAAAACCTCCCCAAGAATAACTAGAAAAAAATAACAAAAAAAAAACCAAAAATCAAAAAAACAAAAAAAAAAAAGAAACACTCTCTTGTAAACAACAAAAAATTCTAAATTAAAATAAACTTTAAGCCAAAAAACCCTTCAATTACAAACTAAAAATTCTAAATAAAATAAATCGGCAACTAAAACGACCACCAATATACAAAAACAAATAAAAAAGCCAAACCACATTAACAAAATGCCAATAAACAATACCTAATTCTAAACCTAAATGATGATCAAAGTTAAAATGATTAAAAACCAAACGAAGAAGATTATAAAAAAGAAAAATCCCCCTTCCCCCCCCCAAAAAAAAAAAAAAAAACATGTAAACCATGAAAACCTGTAGACAGATAAAAAACACTACCAAAAACACCATCACTAAAACTAAAAAGAGAATCCCTATATTCCATCAACTAGACATAAAGAAAAAAACCAGCTAAAAAACAAGTCAAGAATAAAGTAAAACCAGACTCCAACCCACATAATAAACAATAATGACACCAAGTTACAGTCACCCCTCTCCCAAGCAAAATACAAGAATTCAAAAAAGGTACCCCAAAAGGATTAACCAAAAATACCCCAAAAAGAGATCAAACCTCACCTAAATTAGAAAAAGGAACCAAAGCAGAATAAAAAAAAAACCAAAAAATACCAAAAAAAACATTAACTCTTTAAAAACAAATAAAACTAACCCAAACTTAAAACCGTCCTGAACGTAATAATTATGAAACCCAGATAAACCCTCAAAAACAATATCCTTATATCATAAATAAACCAAAAAAAAAACTTAAAATAACCAAACTTAAAAAAAACTACTAAGGAAGTACAAACATAAAACCTAAACAAAAAAATAAAAAAAGGATAGGAAGACAAACTCAAAATATGATAATTATGAAAAATTCTGTAAAAAATCTAGAATCTCTAAAGAACTAATATTAAAATTATAATAAATACAAAAAAAAACTAAAAAAGAAATAAAAAAAATAAAAAAAGGTAAAAAAAAAGTAAAAACCAACCCCGAAAAAACAAAAGAAAATTCAACATGACACTGCCCTAACCAACTCAAAAAAACCCCAACAAACATAAAACAAAAAACAGAAAACTTATTCAACAAATCAAAACAAGTTAAATAAAAAAAGTAAAAACAAAAAAAAACTAAAACACTCAACAATAAAAAAAATAACCCCCACTAACTTATTAGGGATAGACCGAAGAATAGCATAAGCAAACAAAAAATACCACTCAGGTACAATATGAACAGGCCTATTCAAAAAATCAGCCTCCAAAAACATCTCAGAATCCCCCTAAATACCAATTTGTGTTTTATTTTTCACTATTTCTGAGTCTTCAATTTTGGGTTTAACAAAATAGGGTTTTTTTACATTTTGATAAAATGAATGAAAAACCTTACATTAGATTTGTTCCTCATTAAATTCTGTATCTACTGGTAAAATTTGACGTTCTTGTTTGGAGAAAAAGCAAAAGCAAGAGGAGGTTCGTGCGGGTTCTGTTGAGACACGTCGATTCTCGACATCGACCGCGACTCTGCAGTGCTGATTAGCATTAAAGTAAGTCTTAGAGTTTTCCGAATAAAACTGGACATTATTGTTCCCCGTTAAATTCTCTACCTCTTGGTGAAATTTGAAGTTTTTGCGGCGATTTAAAAAAGTTTTGGCGATTTTAGTGAGTATGAGGACCTAATTACAGTATGAAATTTTTATTTTTTTTGCTTTTTTCAGATCGAACGCAAAATTGGCGAACAACATCAATATAGCTCAAAAATTAACGAAAATGATGACGGTATCGGCTTTTGGGTTTAGAACTCCCCTGGAATCTTATACAGGATCTTCGAGAATCCTAATTAAATTTGGGTTATAACGATATGTGAATAGTAATATAAACCAAAATTTGGTGAGGAAAACAATTACAATATTTATTTTTTAGTTTAGATCCATTGGGATTCTAATTAAAATTCTTGTAAATTTTGATGTTAATCTTATTCTGGACAAAATAATGTTGGCTATTATCAAATCCGCTTGCTATTTCACGTATAGTATGGATATTATTTTAAATTTATTGAAAAGCTTTCAAAAAAATGGGTAACTATTACTAGTGAAAATGCGTTGAATGTCACTAAACAGATAAATGTTATAAGTTAATCGATGCAGAATGACACGGGCTACACGAATCTTGCATCAATTTAATAAAATTTAATTAAAAAAATAATTATTACACGTAAAATGTGTTAAATATTTATATTAGTTAGTGTATTAGAATATCAAAAAATTCAAAAAATATTTTCGCTTCGGGACTTTCTATCATTCGGGACACTTTCTATTTTTTGTATTTCAATAAATTCTATTTTAAATGTTTTTTCTTGCTGTTATCAAAAACATTGTTGAATTTTTTGTTATTCAAAATAAAAAAAGTAATAAAAGCATAGAAGATGCGTCATAATTTTCTTAATAATTTCATCTATTATTGGTTCGTATTATACATTTATTGTATTATACATTTATTATACATCTATTGTATTATACATTTATTGTAATTATTTAAAAAATCAATTATTATTCAACTATAAAAAAAATGAAATTCAGGTAAATTTTTGCAAAAATTATAAAACTTGAAAATACATTAGTCTAGATATAAAATACATATGATAATATCCTTATGCTAATATATTGTATATCTGTAATAAGTAATTTTATGATTTCAAATATAAAAATAGGCAATAGTTCAAAAAAAATTTAAAAAACAAAAATTATCCAAAATATCGAAAAATTTTGTAAACGCAATTATAACTGAACAAAAACTAAATTAAACCTGTACATGCGAGAATGCATTACAATATATGTGCAAAAAGTATGTGTTATTTACAATCGCATAATTGTTCTTTTGGGCAAGTCATGAAAGCGTGAAAATTATATATGTACTATGAATTGACTTTTGAATAAGAACGATTCCTAAAAAGTTGATACGTAAAAAATCTTATTTAAAAATGCATAAGGAATAAAGTACAATATAAATCTTGTATTAAAATTAAAATTGTTTTTAAAATAACTAATAATGTAAAATATAGAAAAAATGCATAAATTAATATACATATATTTGTGTGTTAATTTTACTTTTTTCCTTAAAAATAATGCAGTAAAAAACAAATTATAAAAAATTTGATTTTTAAAAGTTCTAATATTTTGTATATAAATGTTGCAATGGAGCATTTATGTATCTAATAGACAAACCTTAATTCTTGTTCTATAATGTCAAATTTTTTTGAACATGAATTTATTCTAAAAAATTAAAAATTTTTTAAGCAGTGAATTTTTGTTTGAAAAGTTTTTAAAGAAAAATTATGATGTAA
Source organism: Bradynema listronoti (assembly GCA_024678965.1). NCBI lineage: Eukaryota > Metazoa > Nematoda > Chromadorea > Rhabditida > Allantonematidae > Bradynema > Bradynema listronoti. The sequence continues at coordinate 1,593,619 of JANLNO010000009.1, forward strand.
AAAAAATTATATAATGATGAAAAATATTATACTTAAATACATGAAGATCCGTGTTCAACATTGTTGTCGCGTGGTGGATCATATAGTTCCCATTTATGTTATTCTCTACTTAAGAAACCTAATTCTAGGGTTTAGTTTCTCTATTCTAGGTTTCAGTTTCTCTAGTTCGCTCTCTGTTAACTTTTCATTAAAATTTGTTTTAATTTCATGAAAATATAGCAAGAAATGCTCGGAAAATTAGCGTATACTGGGCTAAAAGAAGAACCGAAAGATTTAATATTCCTTATCGGTTATATAATTAAAGTTAGAATAATTAAGAAGAGAATTATCAATTAAACGATCGAATGCCGTACAACCAAAATACTGGTGGCTATAAAAATGGTGAGAAATAAGTTTTTAATTTTATAATGAGCTCATTTAAAATTATTCTACATACTTTCTATTATTTGGTTTGAAAATTATAATAATCACCCGCAAATTAGAATTAGTCATACTTACGGAGTCAAGTCTTGCAGTAATTTCGACCAACCAATTTAAATAAATTTAATTTTAGAGAGAAATTCCTGTATTTTTAGCAGTTTGCGCTTCTTCGAGATTACTAAATATTTTAGCTTTATGACTTTTTTTGTTTAATTCCTTTTCCTCTTCAAAAAAGCAATCTCTAACATTTAAGCGAACTATATTATACTCTTAAAGTTATCTTTTTTCAAAATGTAAAAAATTTTGGCTATCTTTAACAATATACCACCACTAAAAATTGAACTATGATTACATTAGAGATTTATTGTCTTTTCTTCCTTTTGTGGTTCCACATTTGCCGTATTTCTTATTTACGTTACATTTGAATTTAAATGGTTAATTATCTTAAATTAGCTTAAATGTCAATTGCGGTCGTTTGATTCCGCTCAACAATTGTGACCGACCGGAGTTGTGGTCCGGACAATTAATTTTTTAATCTGCCTTAGCACGAGCAACACAATCTTTGGTTTCATTCTTAGAGAATTCTCCTTTATTGTATTTAGAAATACCCTAATTTCGCGTGTATAAGGCCGGATGTTTTGAGTCAAATTTAAATTCGCGCCAAATTTTATGCCCACTTTTATGAAACTAAAACGAAGGCGGGCACAATTTGGATACGCTTGGATTCCATACAAAACGAATAAACTCATTGGCGGAAATTTAAATTTAGCTCAAAACACCCGCAGCTTATGCACGCGAAATTAAAGTATTTAAAGAAAAATTTTTTCTGCAACTCGCCCAGCCGCAATTGTTGCAGTCAAGCATATTGATTTTATTTTTAATTGAATTTTTATTATATTTAACCTTAAATGTTTTAGACATTTCCAACCGTTTTATAAATTGTTTGAAATAAAAATGGAAAAACCCGACTGGCTCTTCGATTCTGCGCCGATACCATCTCCATTGCTTTCACCTTTTTATACATCTTCTCCTTCCATTTATTCCCCATCGTTTGAAACGGAAGGAAATTCTAATACGCAAGCGTTTTTTGGAGCTGATTTTGATGGTATTTTTCATCGTTGTTTTATAAATACTTTTAAACATTTTTATTTTAGTGATGCAGCGTTTGGCATCTCTTAACTTAACTCCACGACCATCTGAATGCTACTCGAAGAAGGTCTTTGTCGGCGGTATACCTGCGGGTACGACAGAAGGTAACGTGCAAATTTTTATGCACTTTGTGTCCTACTTTTTCTCTCTCTTCATTATATAAATTAACTTTTTTCCGCATTAACATCTTAATTTATTTTATAGAGGTTTTATCTGCAAACTTTTCGAAATTTGGCAAACATCAAATCGACTGGCCTAAGAAAACGCCGTATGTTACCACACCTCCGGAAGGTAATTAGAATAAAAAAGAATGCTTCTTTGAAATAGGGGACTCACACACAGCTTAATTTTAAAAAAAGGCTTAAGATCTTTGGCTTCTCTTAAACTTGGCCTAGGAATAAGATTAGACTTGGGCTAAGATTAAATCTTACTATGTCTAATACATATTTTTTTATAGTAAAAAGGGATTAACATTATTGGCTGAATATTTTTTGTTAGAAAATTTTCAAATTTAACATTAGATTTGATTCCCCCTCTCCCCATTTCTGAAAAAGCGTAAATAAAGTTTCAAATAAGATCTTAAATAAGGCAAAAAATTAAAAATATCTGAATGCTTCTAAATCTAATATTGTGACTAAAATATTTTCATAATTTTTTAAGGCTACGCATTTGTCGTTTTCGAAGAGGAAAAGTCGGTCGCCAAGCTTCTACAAGTCTGCAGTAAGGCCGAAAAGAAGTTGGCTTTTTGTCTTCAGAATGGTCTTAATCAGGTTCATGCGGTAAGTTCATTTTTCAATTTTCTTTTTAATATGGTATTTAATTTAAAAAACACGATTTTAAGGTGGAAATTAAAATCTGGGAGATTAAGAATGCCAATTTTGTTGGAAGCGTTGGCTGGAGAAAGTACAAGCGATTCTCTGTTTTCGTCGGCGGACTTCCGCGTACCTGCACTGCCGGTTAGTTTTTTATTAGGTCTTAAAAAGAAGAGTTATTCGGGCTGAAGCGATTTTTTCTAACTAAAAAATGTATTTTTTATTAGGGTTGAGACTATTCTTTCTATGTGGCCCTAAGATTAAATCTAATGTTAATTAACCTCACCTGAATTTTCTATCAAAAAATTTCAATGTTAATTCCAGGGTTGCCAGATGAAAATCAAATAAAAAAAGAACGCTGGGCACGAAAAAAATATTTTATTGATAATTTCCAACAACAAAAAAGATTTTTCTAAAAATATCTGAATTGGTCTATTTCCGCTAACTTTTTCGGGTCAGATTCTTTATTCTCTCAGCAATTAATACTTCTCGGAACTCCTGATCCTGTGTCTAAGAGAGCCATTCTTCATGGAAAAAAGAACAAAAAATAAAAAAGAACAGACCCCCTCAAAAGAAGAACAAATCTTTTTACATAAAAAGGACATCTGGCAACCCTGGTTAATCCTTTTTTTGTGTGCAAAATATAATTACATTATATATATACAGGGTTGGTGAAAAGTTCCCGTACTTTTTCCAGATATTTCAACAGTACATAAATACTCTATACAAAAGTAAATGCAATCAACTTTTTAAATAATAACATTTATTAGATCGATAACAACACGATAAAACAAAAAAATTACAACAAATGCTCAAAATTGCCTCCTTGGGCCTCAACACATTTTTAATACGCTTTGGAAAATTGTTGACGATGGTCGCACACTCTTCCACCGTAATCTCGTTCCAGGCGCGCGTCAGAGCCGTTTTAAGCGCTTCAACGGTAGCGTAACGTGTAGCCGAGATTTTTTGCTCCAGGATTGACCAGACGGAGAAGTCCATCGGGTTGAGATCCGGCGAGTTTGGCGGCCAAACGTCTTTGCCCCAAAAGCCTGGAAACAGCTCTTCGCAGACGGCGATTGTCGAATTGGCCGAATGCGCCGGCGCCCAGTCCTGTTGAAGCATGAATCCGTCCGGGCCGAAGTGCTGCGACGCCCACGGGTCCAGGACGTCGCGAAGGACTCGCTGCTGGTAGCTGGCGGCGTTGATTTTCACGTTCCGCTCGATGAAGATCAGCGGCGTCTTTCCGGTGGCGCAAACCATGACGAGGCCGGAAAGTGACTGCGGCCGATGGTTTTCGCCGCCGCGGTTTTCTGTTGTCCCTTCTTCAGCAGTTGGCGGCGATTCTGGCGGTTGTGGAGCGGCTCCACCGTGAAGATCTTCTCGTCAGTGAAGAGCACTTTGGACAGGCGACCACCGCCGACCAGCCGACGCATTCGGCGGCATCTTTGTAGCCGCTTCGCCTTCATGGCTTCGTTGAGGAAATGAACACGGGCGATCTTGTAGCTGCGAAGTCCCAGCTTCTTTTTGACGATGTGCCGGACGCGTTCGTGGCTGATTCCGAGCTCCTTGTTCATCGAGATCTCTGGATTGCGTCGAATCCGGCACCGCACCTTGTTGACGGTCTCCGGGGTGGTGGCCGTGGTTGGACGACCGCTTCGAGGGCGGTCCGCAGTGCCGCCGGTCTCCTCATAACGCTTCACGGCATCGTAGACGGTTTGCTTCTTGTAACCGGTCGTGCGAACAATGTCCGCTCTCTTCATTCCTTGCTTGTGTAATTCGACCACAGTGACACGTTGATTTTCACGAGACATAACTTCAACAAAACTAAAAATAAACAAATAAATAAAACACATTCTGGACCAAAATTAAATGAGGAATTCAATAAAATCATCAGAAATGACAAATGACTTAACTAAGTCAAAAATACAGAAACAAAAAAGTACGGGAACTTTTCACTATATATATTATATATATATATATATATATATATATATATATATATATATATATATATATATATATATATATATATATATATATATATATATATATATATATATATATATATATATATATATATATATATGTTACGGCCAATACTAGAAATCGGCCATTTCTAGAAATGGCCGGCCAAAACTAGAAATGGCCGGCCAAAACTAGAAATGGCCGGCCAAAATAATTATGGCCGGCCAAAACTGAAACTGTAATAATAAATGACTGTAATAATAAATGATTGTGAATTAGCGTATTAGCGAAAAATAGACAGCAAATCATTTATTATTACAGTTTTCATTGTTACAGTTTATTATTACAGTTATTATTACAGTTTTTTGTCTTTGAAAAGATTTTTTTTTATATCATAATTATTTTGGCCGGCCATTTCTAGTTTTGGCCGGCCATTTCTAGAAATGGCCGCGATGCCGGCCATTTCTAGAAATGGCCGATTTCTAGTATTGGCGCAACATAATATATATATATATATATATATATATATATATATATATATATATATATATATATATATATATATATATATATATATATATATATATATATATATATATATATATATATATATATATATATATATATATATATATATATATATATATATATATATATATATATATATATATATATATATATATATATATATATATATATATATATATATATATATATATATATATATATATATATATATATATATATATATATATATATATATATATATATATATATATATATATATATATATATATATATATATATATATATTTTAATATTAGACTTTTTGGCGTCTGCGATGAGCGATTATTTTGGTCCGGTCGCATATTGCAGCATCGAACAGGACAAAGTGACCCAGTATCCGAAAGGTGCCGCGTGCGTTGTGTTCTGCTCCAAGGAGGCGTACATTAGGGCGATTGCCGTCCATGAACTTTTGGTTCGCTTTCCGGATGGTGATCGTAAGGTATAAAACGTATAAAACTTTAATCCCTGTTTAATCCCTGTTAAAAAGTTAAACACATTTGAAAAAACATATTTGATTTTCTCCTCTTCTTTCTTCGCCCTGGTAATTTTTTTCTAAAGGCCTGAACTATTATTGCTAAATTTGGCTAGCCGGAAAGAATCGTACTTCACTCGGATCCTTTTGCCCTTTCTTATAATCGTGTCATTTCCTTTCATTTGATCTCTACCAAAATACATATCTTAAAAAATATTTGATTTGTCCTAATTTCGTGAAGATAAGCCCGGGTTTATTCACGCCTATTTATGAGAATTTTTTCGGGATTATTTTAAAAAATTTTTCCAATTTTTTTTATATTAACAAAAAAACGATGAAATAATCCACAAAGCATGATTCCTAATACATTTTATCCGCTTTTTTTCATAGCCAAAAAGTGTGTTAAAAAAATGGACCTAAATTATTAAAATTAGTGAAAAAATAAATAAAAAAAAGTAAAATAACAAAAAGCAAAAATAAAAATACGAAATAAACTTAAATATTTGAAAAAATAATGCCAAAAAAGACTCATAGATAAGTCCGGGCTTGTCTTTTTGCGAAATTTGAGTAATTGAATTATAAATATACCCCAAGTTCGGCCGAATAAGACACGGCCATTCGAAGAATTTTTGAATTTTGTCTTGGCCTTCGTTCTCTCATTAAACAAAGTTGAGCCCGACATTTTTGAGCCACAGCTTGGGCCTGCTTTAATGAAGGTGCTCATTAAATTTTATGCTTATTGTTAACATACACAAAATAACAGAATGAAGGCCGAGTCGATATTCAAAAATTCGTCGAACGATTCACCCGAACTTGGGGCAATTTTATATCCCGCTTTTCCCGTAGGTCGAGTTGAAGTCCTTCCTCTCGGCGAACATGCCGTGCGAGAAATGCGGAACGGTGAATGGCGGCACGAAGTTCTGCAACGAAATGATTTGTCTCGCCTATTTCTGCGATAACTGCTGGCGTGTTGCGCATTCGCAGCAGCGCCCGGGCATGGCGTCGCATGTCGCGCTTCGGAAGGCTTATGGTCGTAAGGGCATTTAGGGTGGCCAGTCTCTCCAATCTTATTATTTAACATTTTATTTATTTTTTTTGTTGTTAACTTCTTTACTTATTTTAAATAAACCATTTTTAATAACAACTGGTTAATCTTTTGAGTTTAAAAATTTAAAAAAAATGGTAAATCGCTTGATCGTTTTAAAGCAAAAAAAATTCATTAATTTTTTTTTTTGTCCACATTTTATCTATGTGTGCTTTCAACTTTTTTAAATGTTATTTGGTAAAAGCAAATTTTTGAATAATTACAACGAAAACAACATAATAAAACAGCTGACATCTCACTTTTTCTATTTGTCCCTTTCATATTTGTCCTTTTTCTGCCTCATGTCTCGTGTCGATCACATCATCACTACCAGCTATTGTTATGCGTATGTATAAAAGTGTTGTCCGCGTTGATTCTTCTCTGACAAGTGATTACCTTTATTCCGATTTGTCAAGTGTTTTACAAGTCTCCCGATATATTTTTCCTGGTTCCTTTTCGCTTTCTTTCCAATTTCGCTCTACATATCCGTCTGCTGTTTGCCTTTAAAAACGACGATGTCTCGTGTCGACGTTTTTGGCTGTGCATATGGACGGACGGATTTATGCATCGAAAAACAAATCACTATTTGTATTAGCCAAAATTCGGAAAGCCGCAAGGAAGCAGCCACAGCATCAATTAATAAAATGATTTCAAATGAAATTTTCTTTTGTTTTTCATTTATAAATTAAAATTTTTATCTTTTAATTTTTATGGTTCATTTAGTCGTTATAGGCACGTAATTAAAAAACAATTCCCACTTCATTTTTTGCTTTTGTTATTAACTATTTTTTGTGTAACCAAATGGGAAACTGCTCAAGCGAACATCACGCGAAGCTCTTTCGCGCTGAAAACTTTTCAAACGATCCGACCGCATTTCGTGTTTTTGTCAAGAAGAAGAACAAATTTATTCCAGGTTATATTTACATTTTAGTTTTGCCTACCTAATTCAGCCTATTAGGTTGTCCCATAGAATTTACACCAATTGTATGCAGTGTTGTTAAATTTACAATTACAATCAATTGATTAGATTTCTAATGTTTAATCGTATAAAATTTTATTACCTAGGGTATTAGGTATTTAAAATTTACAATTCATTAATAAATTGTAAACAATTCTTTGTTTTGATTACAATTGATTGATCGAATGAAAACGAATGGTTCATTTAGTCATATGATGCTACAAAGGTATTTTTATTTAAGTGAGGTCCTGGGATTTTATTTAAATGAATTTTTATTTGACTGAGGTCATGGGGTAAGCTTTTAGGAATTCTTTTTCATTCGATTAATCAATTGTAATCAAATGAACCATTCGTTTCGATTCAATTAATCAATTGTAATCATAATTTCATGAATGTAAACGTTAGAATTGTAAATTTAACAACACCAATTATATGTGTGTCTTTTTTAAATGACTAAACCAAATTTGCGAATTTATATTATTCGCAAGTTTTTTCGCTATTTTTTGTTAGGTATTAGCAATTATTTTTTGATAAGTGTTAGCATTGGCTTCGAATAAATTTGGGAAAAAATAGATCTTGAAATTTTGATTAATTTGCTTTAAATTTTTTTAAAATACATATTCCAAAAAACACAAATATTGCAAAATTTATGGTATAATAATCGAATATTTTTTCTAGGATGGTTAAAAATCAATGACGACGAAATTGTGTTCACACGCGGCGGCGGCGGCACAGCCGGCGCCAACAACTTCCAGTTTTGGCCGCTTGCCTATCTTCGGCGCTACGGCTTTACATGCTCCGGCATTTTCTTCTTCGAAAGCGGACGACGCTGCGCCACCGGCGAGGGTCTTCACACATTTCAATCGCATCAGGCGGAGAAGATTTTTCACGTTTGTTTTTTTTTCATCATAGAAAATTAAAAGTTAGTAACAATCTTGTGAAATGACTCCAAAAAAACGACTCAATTAAATTTCGTTATTTCGCCTGACAATTTTTCAAATAATGAAATAGAAAGCTAGATGAATGTATGGATAAGGAGTTGTTAATAATTTTGTGAACAAAATCATTTATTTCAATTTGTGCATTCTCTCTTATTTTTTCCAATTTTATTCCTTTCGATATAAAAAATTTCAGTTGGTACAGGAAAGGATTAAAGTAGAAGAATATGCGCGTGGCTCTCGCGCCTCTTCCGTTGTTTCAAATAATCGAACAAATCTTATAAACAATTCGAATAGCAGCAGCCGGATTCATCCCATTCAGCGATTTTGTAGCGAAGGTTTTTTTCAAATAATTTTTGTCTAATTACCCCAATTTCGTGTAGATAAGCTCCCGGGTATTTTGAGCCAAATTTAAATTTGCGCCAATGAATTCATTCGTTTTGTATGCGGATCCTTTGGGGTCCAAATTTTGTGCCCGCCTCTGTCTCGATTTCATAAAAGTGGGCACAAAATTTGGACCCCAAAGGATCCGATACAAAACGAATGAACTCATTGGCGCGAATTTAAATTTGGCTCAAAACACCTGGCCACTTATACACGCACGAAATTAGGGTAAGAATTATTCTTATTAGGTCATTTAAGATTTAAGAACTATTGCTAAAGTTTTGTTAAAATATTTTTAGAATACTTTAATGCATTGTTGTTTAATGCAATTGTTCTGACGCATATTTCATAAGTCTTAAAGGTTTAGGATCCACGAACGAGTACCGTCCCACCGCGTCGCCATCGATCGATTCGAACTATTCCATTTGCGGCTCTTTGACGGGACGCCCGTCGGGCGCGCCGCCGCCCTACGATGCCTATCAGCGATCGTTGCACGAAGCGCTAGCGCGACGCATTTGCGCTCCATCGCCGGCCAACTGCGGCGCGATGATGAGCGCGTCGACCATCGATGCGGCGACCGGCTGCGCGGCAGAAGGCGTACTGTATCGACGCCAGCGCTTGCCGTCGACGAGTTCCGCCTACTCGGCCAACGTCCTGAATTCTGTCAACAATTGCGGCAATAATGGTATGACGGGAATCGATGCAAATGGTCGCGTGATTTACGGCCAACAACAACGTGAACGACCGAGAAGCGTCGTCTCAGGTAATATTTTTTCTTCACTGAATAACAAAGGGGAGCAGTGGCCTAGTGGCTGTGCGTAAAGGTTTCACTTTGCTTGGAATAAAGTTCAGTTCCATCCCCGACCCCACCTGACCAGGCCTAGCATAAGCCGCATCAGCACCATACGTGGTGCTGACCAGGCCTTGCAAGCCGCATCCGCATGTTTATGCCGAGCAAACCAGCCTATATTTCGATGGCCGGGATGGCCCCCATCCAAACCCGCGAAATAAAATTAGTTCCAAGGTCATTTCCAACGGGGCAGGATTTATCTGAGGCCTTCACGTACCAAGTATCTTTGGGATACGTTTCATTTTGCTAGGCACGAAATTTGACCTAGTTTTTCTCCAAATTTGGATGGACAAAAGGTACCACACATTGCACAGAGTGTGGGTGATAGGTGGCGGTGCTGACCAGGTCTTGTATAAGCCGCATCAGCTCCATGCCGCATATGCTTATGCAAATCAGCCGAGATTTCGATGGCCGGGATGGCCCTCATCCAAACCCGCGAAATAAAATTAGTTCCAAGATCATTTCCAACGGGGAGGATTGATCAGCCCAGGGTCTTCACGTATCACATATGATTTGGGATGAAGAAAATTACCGACTTATTAATATGGTTCTTAGAGTTTTTGTGTATCACGGTGTTTATTTTCAATCTCATGCTAAGCGAAAAATTTACAGCAATGGAGCACAACGTTTGCGCTAATCGGGTCCCTCAAATGACCGCTAATGGCGCTAACGATGCGAACATTGCTCTAGCATATAATCCCATGACGAACGGTGCGAATCTTTTCGATCGCTCGTTTAATGCGAACGGCTCCGCGTTCGCCGGCTGTGCCAGCCCCTGGCTAAAATTGGAAGGCGAAATTGTGTTAGTTTTGATTTCAATTAGTCTGGTCTGGATCGGAAAAAAAAGACTTTTTGATAGCCGAACCCTACTCTTTTTAAACTTATCTTCCAAATTCATATTCATCAAAACTATTTAGGAATTTAATTATTTCTTTATAAGGTTAATTGTCTATTCAAAATCATGCCTATATCTCTTGTATGAAGTAAGAAATTTTCAACAAAATGAATCTTTCCTCAATATGAAAATGGAAAAGTGTTGCCTATTTTTGTTGGGGGTGGGAAGGTGAAAACTTCTAGAAGTTTTCCGTATGAGAAAATTCTTTTCACCCACCAAATAATAATAGTCTTTTAAATCTCCTTAGACAAGAGCATGTGTTGAGCAAAAGCGTACGCAAATACAACCAAGAGCAGTTGCATAATCGTCTACCGCCTATGGCCAAACCGCCGTACTCGACGCTGTCGTCGCCGCCGCTAGCGACGGCGATCGTCGAGCGGAAAAACGCGTACGCCAGCGGTGGTGGTGGTGGCGGTGATGGCGATGCCGAAGGCACGAATGCGCTCAGCACGTCGATGTCCGCTTCCATGATTCCTTCCGCATTCATTCACCCGCAAATGGCGCCACATATGCCAGCCGCATCGCAGAATGTGATTCGACAACGAAAATACCACTCGTACGTGAACGTGGATTTGCCAGCGCAACAACAATCCGCCTCCATGTCGGCGTCGTGCCACGGCGTGGGCAGCAGCAGAAATCTGAACGCCGCCAGGGAGTTGCATCGCACCAACAAGAGCCGACAAGAATTTCTCAGCTCGCAGCCCGGCGGTTTCGTTTTGTAAAAAACTTTCAAAAACTAAAAATTACATACACATATTGTAGAACAAAAAATTTAGCACAAAATGATTTTTCATTAAAGCCCTTTATTCATTAAAGCCCTATTTTATATAGCCGAAATCAAAAGTTTATGCTTACTATCATTCCTAACGATTGTTAGCTCTATTTATTTAAAGCTATAAATTATTCAATTAAAAAAAATCTGTTTTGTTTCTCAGTGGCAATTCCCACGACAATTTCAACAATAATTCCTTAATGACGTCGTCGCTCACAGGCGTTAACGGAGAATTTCCACCGCGTAATTTCCCACAATTCGCCGCCAACAACAGCGAGAATTTTTCGACTGGCGATGGCGCATCCAGGCAGCAATTCACGCCGATGTCCGCCTTCACTTCGTTCGATAATAGTTGCGGCACAAAGCTGCGAAAACGAATCCCACAACTTCCCGTCTCGCCGGGGCGAACAATGACAATCAATTCGGACAATGACAATCAATTTGGTAATGCCTTTGATTCCGCACAAAAACAAAACTACGCTTCGCTCAATTTTTCGCGCACTTCAACTTCTTCATCAGCAAGTCAACAAAACTAGTGAGTTTCACGTTTATTATGGAAGAAAAAAATCGTTTTTAAACAATTGCCAAAAACCAAATGGACTTGATGCTTAAAAAGAAGACTAAGCTTTGTACATATTTAGTATAACGCCGGAAGAAATGGATTTACTAACCACTAACATTTTCACAGCCGCCTCTAAGGAAGAGACGGCGGAGAGCGGATGTCGCACTAATTATGCACTTATCGACTATAACAAAACGCGTACCCTTCAAACTGTCACCAACATTAAACAACAAATGAGTCCACAACAGCAGCAAAGCCAACAGCAGCACGAAAATGTAGAGGGCGCATTTGTTTGAGAATATTAATACCCTAATTTCGCGTGTATAAGGCCGGGTGTTTTGAGCCAAATTTAAATTCGCGCCAATGAGTTTATTCTGTTGTGTCGGATCCTTTGGGGTCCAAATTTTGTGCCCGTCTTTGTCTCGGTTTCATAAAAGTGGGCACAAAATTTGGCCCCAAAGGGATCCGATAAAAAACGAATGAACTCATTGGCGCGAATTTAAATTTGGCTCAAAACACCCGCGGCTTGTACACGCACGAAATTAGGGTAATATAATATAGAAAGATAATTGGCAATTGTATTTTTAATATGTATCAACGGTGCGTCGGGATTCCGATTTACAAAATTTTGGCCATTTTTTCGAAAATATCGGAAATTTTAATATTGGGTTGATGCATAATTATCCGCAGTTTTTTTCAACAAAAACAAAAGAAATATTTGACAAAAACGCGTTTAAATGAATATTCGGGAGCGTATTCACTTTGCTTTCCATTTGCTTGGCAGCGGTCTTCAATTTTCACTGAAGAAAAACGCCGTCAATAAAAACTGCGGATAATTGATTATGCATCAACCCAATAGTTAAAAAATAATGATTTTAGTAAGAAAATTTTTTTTATAAAATTTCCGATTTTCGATATTTTCGATTTCCGACCTTTTACCCCTCTAATTTACGAAATTTTAACTTATTTTCGAATTCCGATTTCCGAAATTTAGAATCCGTTTCCGGCGTACTCCTAGTACGTATATATTTTTCATTGTTTCCATTTATACCAATTCCATTCTTTATTATTTTTCTGAAATTCCCTAAATTAAAACCTTAAATTACCCTAAGTTCGGGATGATAAGCCGCGGCTTATAGAACAAACTCGTCCCAAAGCGAATTTCACTTCTTAATAAATTTGAATTTTTTTGCAATATTTTCTAAAATTTATCAAACATTTTCGAGTTTTATTTTTATTTTTTGTGTTTCAAAAGCAAAAATAATTTATTTAAAGAACAAATAACTTGTTGTTATAATAGAATTAAAATCCATTAAAATTTTCATCAGAAACAAAATGAAAACTTTCAAACAAATTATAAAATTCCAGCTACAATTTCAGCCTCCTCCTCCTCCTCCAAGATTTCTTGTTCTTCTTGCTCTAGTTCCACAGTTTCTTCGTGATCTGGTTCTTGTAAAATCGGCGCGCCTTCTTCCAAGGTGCGTCGAAATCCATTTTGCACGCATTCTTGAGGCACTTCATTGAAACTGTTGAGAATCCATGAGCAGATTCGATAATAAGATGCTCGATGCATACGCCCGCCGGCCGTGTAAGTATGTGTGGCCTCTTCGACTATCCATTTTTCCCATTTGCGACGAAGTTAAATGACTTGTTTATTGCAACGTCTAAAGGTTGGAGTATTTTCGTCAGCCCAAATTATTGGAATAATTGCGATCTTAGAGTGCTCTTGTATCGTTGATTTAGCACCAGCGGTGAGATGACAGCGCGCAGAATCATATATCAATAATGATTGATTCACCGCGTCTGATGGGTCGTTTCGTCGTAGCCAGCATTCGTGCACCCACTCACACAGCAAATCCTCGTTCATCCAACCTTTTTCATTGGCCTTTACTTAAAAAAAGTGCAAACAGAATAGGGATAGAAAAGCCAAAAACAACGCTAAACTTAAAAAAAGGAAATAACTTGATGCTGTAGGGTTCGTTGTTGCAATACCCACTCCTTGATGCTCTCCTTCAAATCCGGCCAATAGGGTTTTTTTGTTCGGAATGCTCTCCTATTTCGTTTAGTCGCACTTAAGACGTGACTCATCTTTCGCCATCTCCTCACCATCGATTCGTCAACGTTGAAAAAATTCCCTGCTGCTCGATTTCCATTTTTCTCGGCGAAAGAAACCGCACGCAATTTGAATTCTGCAATGTATGATTTTCGATGTTGATACATAAAAAATACGCTAAAAATGAAAACTTAATAATATAAACGAAAAAATATCTAACAAACAAAAAATTTCATCAATTGCAACAAAATTGAAAAAAAAGTGAATTCAATTTTTTACACTTCGCCAAGCAGCGGCTTATGCATGGGGGCGGCTTATCATCCCGAACTTAGGGTACACGTACTAATTTTTTTCTAAAAAATTTAAATGTAAGTAAAATTTTAAACACCTGAAGCAAAAAACTTTTTTTGTGAATTAGAAATTTGATTCAAAAAAAATTATTTAATAGAGAACAAAATTCTGAATCAAATAGCAATACTGCATTTTGTCCTTTGAATTTTTAGGTCACTAAATTTTTGGTTAGAGTTGAAATTGCGCAAATGAACAAATAAGGATTCGGCCTCGTTCTTACTCAAAAATTTTTTTGAAAATTCCCTGTCATATGCGCCAGAACTGATTGAATCAAACAAAGCACGAAAAGCCACATTTTTGTGCGAGTAAAATGCAGAGTAAATTCAGAAAATAATTTTTCAAAAATTTATTCATTTTTAAATTTCTAATGAAAAATTATTGCTTATAAAAATGTTGGTCATATATTATTTTTAGTACATTAACAAAACATTAAAGTTTAGGTACTTTCTGGTACGAGGAATTCGAATTTAATGATGTCTCTCATTGATTTTATTGTTTTTGTGCAGTTTTTAACACTTTCGAGGGATAATTTTATAACATAATCTCTAACAAGTAGTTAACATAACAACGATAAATAATTAACAATTAGACGGGCCAAAATTCGGCGATGTCATGCGGTGAAAGGATCGCTTAGAGAATGTCAAAAACTGCATAAAAACAACAAAATCAGGGAGAAACATCATTAAATTCGAATTCCTCGTGCCAGAAAGTACCTAAAAAGTCTATTAATTTTGGAGGTCCGATAATCGGAAAGTACCAAAATTTTTAACAAATGAACCGACAAAATTTAATAAAATTTTGGAAAATAATAGAAATCAAAATATTTAAGTTCTTCTTACCCGTAATTATTGTTTAGCATTATTTAAGATATTATAAAAAAATGGAGTAGGAAAAAAAAATGAATTTTGATTGTAGATAGTGTGGAATAATTTTTTGACTCTTTCAACACTTCCATAAATAAATAATGAACCTATTCGAATATGCAAAAACGCCTTTTCACGCCTTGAATACATACATGGAATATTTGAAAAATTGTTCTGAAAGGCGTAGATGTTACTTAAAAGTAGAATCTGGTGTATATAAAAAAAATGTTGCTTTGCTTCTACGTCTTTGAAAAATAATCAAATGTCTCCATTAGTGTATCCGTTCTCGTTACCATTCACCAAACAAACTCCGTCTCCAGAATTCTCTGTCAATGAAAGTGACGGCATATCCTTTGTGATCGATTCAACGCGATTTGGATGCTGTACTCTTCCAAAATCGCTTTGCGGCGAGAGCCGATCCAAGCTTCCTTCTAAAATTGCGAATATTCGCAATAAATTTTAACTTTGAAGCTAAGCAATAAAACGTTTTTAAACTGTGTTGATATGTTCGTTATTTTTAAACTGTGTTGATATGTTCGTTATTTGTACTTTTAAAGAGTGAATTTTATATTAGAAATACTCAATTTGGGTACAATTAAATACGTTAAGAGTGATTAAAAAAAACTTTCATCTAACTATTATTCAAAAAGAAAAAGAAAATTACTTAAGGCTTTTTCCTCACTCGCCAAGCCGTCGTACATGCCGCCATTTTTACCCATAATCATGATGCCGCATCCGCTGTCTTCGTCTTCCTTTTCTATAAGCTTTTCATTACCATTTTGAGTCATATCTCTCAGACTTTTGTTCAATTCGTTCTCATCATCCGTATCGTTAATGTAGAATGGATTCGTCTCGACGTGAGCTCTATCGTTTTCGAAGCTACCACCGCAATTAAAGGCGCTAAAAATATGAATACATTTTTATTTCTCAAAAACCTGTATAAATTTCACCTGTTTCGTTTCTCGCGTACACGCGCATTCGCGGAAAATTGTTCGGCGCCGACCGCCTGCAAATTGCCACAGGGACTTTGTGTCACTGGCTTCTCGGCGGCCAGCGATCCGCTACTGTCCACGGTACGCATACGCTTTTCAGCCCGGGTCAACAGTTCCACGCATCGGGAATGTCCAAACGTGAGCGCATCATCCAACGCCGATCGGCCCCACCTTGAAGAGGATACATTTAATTTTATCACTTATTTTCTTTATCACAAAATCAATTGAAAATTAGGATGACCTATCCCGCATCCGAAAGTTGACCTTGACAACGTTAAGCAGGAACTTGACGATTATTTCGTGGCCTTCACATGAGGCCAAATGAAGCGCGGTTCTGCCGTCATAATCGGCGATATTCATATTGACGCCTTGCAAATAGAGTCTAAATCGATAATATTATTTTTGCGCATTTATAGACATAATGAACAAGAATTATATGAAAAAAAAAAACCTTCGTATTGTCTCCAAATCGCCGTTTTTACACGAAAACAATAGAGATACAATAATGTCAGTTTCCTTGTTTCCCACGCGTCGTCGGGGATCGATTTTTTGCGAATCCGCATGCAAAAGGCTATCATAATTATGAAAGTTGAATGTCTGGATGAGTTTCTAAAACTTTCACCAATATTTTATTGATGTTAATTTTTCCATGCGCTTCAATTGAATGAACCTGACAGAAAAGCACGCCACGAGTGCTATTGCCCATTTTGTCCAGCGGCGGTGACCAAAGACAAATTCCCATGAGGTTGGGCACCACGACGATCATCGCGCCCGATACGCCAGACTTTGCTGGCAGGCCTACGTGGAAGGCAAACTGACCGCTGCGAAAAAAGTTGTTTTATTGGCAAAATTTGAAATATTAAAAAATTTTGTAGTTTAATAAGATGTCATTTGTGTGTGCAAGGGCAGCAGTGGCGTAGTGATTGTGCGACAGGTTTCACTTTGCTTGGGACGAAGTTCGATTTTGTTCCCGACTCCACCTAGATGTTTCCATATTTGGATGGACAATAGATACCACATATTGTACAGAGTGTGGGTAATACGTGGCGATGCTGACCAGGCCTTGTATAAGCCGTATCAGCTCCATGTCGCATGTTTATGCCGAGCAAACCAGCCGAGATTTCGGTGGCTGAATGGCCCTCATCCAAACCCGCGAAATAAAATTAGTTCCAGACGAGGGGGGGGGGGATGGATTGATCTGGGGCCTTTACGTATCACGTGTGTGTGTGTGTGTGTGTGTGTGTGTGTGTGTGTGTGTGTGCAGTGTGTGGACTTGACCTTTTAAAATTCCAACTTACTTAATGACTCCAATTTTGATGCATTTTCAATATAAAAAGTTTCAGATGAAAGTGAAAAATGAACTAAACTCTGCTCTAAATGACTCGGAAGCCATTTTCTCAGTGAATTTAGAAATGAAGTCAAAGCATTGATAACAATAATGGTCAATAAATCGTACCTATAATCGTACATCCCGCAGGAATACATTAACGAGAGTACATCCCTACATGGCCGCGATTGAATGCAGCGTTCGTTGGTGAGCGGACAAACGCCTTGAAATGCAGGACATTTAATTGATTGAAAAAGAACCCAAACATTTTGTAATTTTCCTAACCTCCATTGGCGAGTGTGGCCGCCATTACGGCCGCCGACTCGCAATGCGTCTCCAGAGAGCACAGCTGAAAATAGAATTCCAGCTCTTCGCGCAAGCTCTGGATGTCTGAAATTAGCCGGGTATTTTTCGAATGTCTCTAACTTTACAATACTATTCAGGAAAGGTAAAAATGTTTGAAATTTATATATTGAAACCTGTTGGAAAACATTTATTCTCTTTCATGTAATATGAGAGGGCATAATTCCGATCCGCGGAGTATCGTTCCGATAGGAAGCTAAAATCGGTTCGACATAATCCAACAAATCTACAATAAGATACTATTTTAAATCAGCTTACGTAGCGTTATTGAATCCAACGTATCCACCACCGGCCAATTTTTTATATTCATTAAATGCCTATAAAATGAAAAATTACATGCATTGTGTAAAATTTATGGTAGATTTCAATGTGGATTCATTTATGTAAAAATAATCACAAAATCATATCGATCGGCCATCGTTAGGCCTTTCTTTAATAGCGATGTAACAATAATCGCTCCAGCGTTTATGAGCGGATTGTGAGGCTTTCCTTAAAATTGTATTTATTATATTGTTTATATTTTCATATTCTGTATTTTTGAAGCTTACCATTTCCATCCAAACAAATCTCATTAAAAAGACGTCCGGATGGTTCGTGGCCAACGAAGCTGTGCACGTAGTCTGCGCCCAAATCGGAAGCTACAATTGCATAGTTGAATGCTTTTGAGACGCTTTGCACACAAAACGGATGTTTTGAGGCGCCCAACGAGAAGCGCTGTCCGTCAATCGTACAAATGGACATGCCCCATTGCGTGGGGTCTTGACGTGCCAACTGTGGAATATAGTTTGCCACCTCCCCATCAGACGCCGTTAAACACTATAATTAGCATAGTTTTTGTGAACCGGTTTCTGTAAAACTCACTTGCTCAAAAATTTCCTTTATTTTCGTTGTGAATTCACCCCAGTTGGGAATAATAAGTTGATTACGAAGCGCCTGTGAAATGAGTCCAATGCACGGATGAACACATCGAAAATAAGATAATAGATTAAAAAATGCATTTATCTATGAAAAGAATTTACTCTCGAAATTGTTGTCTGTTAAGGCGGTAATGTCGAACATCACTGTCGTCGGTATCGTTTATAATGTCGAATTCGCGGATCTTCTCCATAGTTGGTCGGAGACGAGGATCATCCTCTTTTAGTCCAAAACTTTTTAACACCTATTGTTGTAAAATTATTTTCTTAAAGTTATTTTATTGGAATAAAATTTATAGTATACAGATATTAATCGTCCAATAGAAGCTTCATCCTTCTGAGGCAATTTAAAGAGATCAAATACTAGATCTTCAGATGAAGTCCGCCGAAATTCAAATGAATGCGCCAGACCCTCCGCCGTTTTCGACATCATTTGTTCTACCGATTTTTTGCGGTTTAAAATCCTCCCGATAGTAGTCACTAAATTACTGTGTTAACTAATAAATAAATAGCTTATTTATATTTAATTCATTTACTTCATCCATTTATCTAAAACATTAATAACAAAAAAACGAAAAAAAACAAACAAAAAATGAACATTTTTATTTTTCTAAAAGAACTATTTTTTCTGCTTCTTAAAAATAAAAATTGTTTTTATGATGCAGTCGACCTAAGGTGAACTCTTATAATATGTGGAATTTAAGTTTTTTTGTCTTTTCTGGCTTTACCTCATAAGAAGTAAATAAAATTTTTTGCGTTCATTTTATTCTTCTACCTATCACATATATTTTTCCTTCCACGCTTTCACGTATAAAAGTGCCATTGAGCAGAAGAGGCGTTCTTATGTCGTTAAGCAAAAGAAAAGACAGTGAAATTTGCCATTTCATGTTATTCTTTTTTATTTTGCATTTCTTTTATTAATGGAAAAAACGAAAACAGGAAAAAAGTTGAACGATAAAAAGTAAAAAAAAGTATAAGGCACGACATTTATAAAATAATAAAGAATTATAATAAAGTGAAAATACTGTGAAATAGTTGTTCGTAATCTCAAAAAAGACTCAAAAAGAAATTGTAATCTTTTTTTATAATTTGTAACTTATTATGCGCAAAAAACAGTAACTTATCATCATAAGCGACAAAAAATTAATATTATTATATAAAAATATAATAAGTAAAATTTTAAAAAATTAACATGTTTCAGTTGATGGTAGTGTCGTAGATATTTCATCAATCAATAAACTTCGTAACTGAGCTACTGTTTCTTCAGTTTCCTCGAAGGAAGGAGTTCTGTTTAGCGAGGGGTATTTTTCCCTCATTGAAATTTTTTGAAATAGTTTTGATGATATAATTAATTTAATTAATAACCTAAATAAACTTTGAAAATTCAAATAAGAAATTTATTTAAAAAATAAAAAAGCAACCAGAAGAAATTTTTTTTCGAGTAAGTAAAATGAAAAAACGGGAAAGAACACCTTTTGCAATAATACGGAAATTAAATTAAAGAAAAAACATGAGTACATATTTTCTATGCGTTGACAATGTGGAATTCTATGAAGTCTCTTTTTTTTGCAATATACCGACAAACAAGTGATCTAAGTAGAGGACTAAAGGATAAAAAATGAAGTAAAACAAATAATAACAAAAATAAACTTAAAAAACAAAAAAAGTCACAACTTTAGTGAATCAGCTGCTAAAAAGTACGCTTTAAAAAAATTATAAACTGTGCTAATAATATTAACAAAAAGAAAAGATAATAATTAGAAAATGTTTAAGAAGCTTTAGAAAAGCGCAGACACAACAAGAACGTTTCGTAATGAACACGCGATACGTCGTTTAAACTCTTTAACAAAATTTAAAAAATATTAACTAAGAAAAAATTGTTTAAGAAGAACATCGAAATATTTTTTGATTTAAAATTCTTAAAAATAAAAAATAAAAATGTTCGTTAAAATCGCATTTCATCACTTTCAATTTTTTGTTTTATATATAAAAAAATATTCTAAAAAATAATCCAATATTTTTACTATTCAAAATTCGTTTTATATTGCATAAAAAATATAAAATCAAAAATTATGAGAAATAAAATGTAAAGTGACCAGAAATGATTATAAAAATTAAAGCTATAAAATTGGACAATCTAAAAATATATTTTCTATAATTTTTAACCATAGGTAATTTTAATTTAAAACGAATTTTTTTAAAATGTGTAAGATTTTCACAAAGAAGATTGAGGGAAGTGGAATTTAATTGAATTCATTGAATGTCGATAAATAAGCTCGAAAACTATAATAATTTACAAGGCTAATATGAACATTATTGCAAATACAAATCATTCGATCAGATTCTGGCGTGATCCAACAACCGACTTAAGACTATTCGAGTCCTCATCCGAAGACTCTGGGGTAACCGATGTATCTCCATCGTTTTGGCCATCGTCATGAGAATAGATCCCGGAAGGTTGCAACAGGTCCATATGTTCATCGTTCTCTTCATTGGCGTCATCGTTTTCAATGTCCATGCTGTTATCACCGGGCAGGCTAATTGAAACCGGACACACAATAGAATGATGCTCTTGTCGGTAAGAAAAAGAATTATCATGTTCCTCTTCAATACTCAAAAGGCTATTTGCACGTAAATTTCTACGATGTTCGTCCAGTAAAGTGTCACCGACCGTATTTGTTATATTGCTAATAGCACGTGATTTTGAGCCCATAATATTATCACTTGTTATACTACCTTGTCGGAAATTGTTCGTAATACGAATTGAAATTGGTTTTATTTTTCGAAGCGTTTCTATAAGCAATCGAATCAATGTCCAATCACCAAGAGGAGCCTGAAATAAATAAATACAATTAAAAAATAATTATATCTATGATAGAATTTTCTAGAAATTTAAAAACAATACTTGGAGTAATTCCTTGAGTTCGTTCAAATCGCATGTCTGTAATACCAGACCATTTAAATTATTGGCATAAAATTTCTCGCTAATTTCCTTCAGACGCGACTTTGTCGAGATATCCATTTTTGATAATAATTCGATAATTTCATCAATTCGACGCTGTGCCAACGGCTTGAGCGCCAAAGAGCGCCATATAGCTGCTGAATCATCGCCAAACAGGCAGGCCACATTGCTTATGTCAAAGTCACCACGTGCACCGCTCAAGTCATTATCTTCCGATTTGCGTTCACCGAGTTTGCTGCGTTTAGCGTCGAGTACGGACTGTCGCAAATCACGGACTTGTTTACGCATATACGGATCCAAATTAGAGGTGCAATTTACGAACACTCGCACGTGACCAACGTTAATCTGCTCTTGAACAGGAGGCGCAGTCGCATTCTGATAGTCGAAGCTTTGTTGCTGTTTTGCACTATTGACCATCATTGGCGTATGACCACAACCGCCGCCGATAGCGTTCGACACGTTGTTGTGAATGCCACTTCGTCCGTGACGATTCCACGTTTTGCGTAACAGCAGCATTGACTCAAATTCGACAACATTGCGATCAAGATCGACAGCCAGTGCACAATTAACATTTATTTCGTCCTTTATGCGCATATAGAGATCGCCGAGCGTCATGGACGAATCCACATTTGCGCAATCATCAATACGTTCGTCATCCTCTTCCGCACAGCAACTTTCAATAAGCCAGCACATTCGATAGGGCCATTGCTCAACGAGACTTATCCATGTATAGAGAATAAACCACGAAAATTCCACCTCGAATGTTCTCATTAATCTTCCCGTTAATGCGATCGAATTTACTGGAAAAAGTCAAAATATTGCTTGACATTAAATAGCGAAAATAATTATAATACCAATTCTTTGCATTGTTCGTGGATTCATATTGGAGAAGTAATCAAATGACGGAAAAATATTTCCCACTTCCGCATTATTGGCATCGTTTGTAAGAAGTAGAGATGAATTGGCGGAAAGCGCATTACTCAAGCCAGCAAGGCCATCGCTTTTGGGACGCTCACTTTCGCGTAGAGAGAGGCGAGATCCACGAAACGTGCCCGTTGTCTCGGAACGCTTGCGAAAAATTGCGTCGCGTAAACGTCGTTTTGTGGAGCCGCGTGTACGTAATCGATTCTGTCCGCTTCCCAAGCCACTGCCACAATCCAGGAAGAAAGGCATGGTGACAACGTTGCGCATATAGTCGTAGCCGGTAATTTCGTTCGTCCCCGCGCCATTCTCCTTCATACCGACGAGCGTGCTACGCGTCGCAGACACCGCCGCCGCCGCCAAGAACGCCGCGCAATAGGTTCTGCTGAATGGCGCTAATTACAATGTGCGGATCGACGGCTAGGACGACGATGAATGGCGCGTTTTGTCTTGATCCGAAAAAGCGTCAATGCGTCGAGCATTTGAACCATTTTGTTTTGCTCGCAGCTGTCCAACCCGTCGACCATGATCACCATACGTGTTTGGCTATTGGTGAAGGCATCGAGCGTGTTCACCAACGCTATCAACAAATCAACATCGCGTTGTAGTTTTTGAATTACGCGTTCGAAAGGCAATAAATGCGTGTTGTGCGCAACGCGGGCGATTCGACGTTTCGGGAAATTTAACGATAGCCGTACGCACAATAGATAAAGCGGTGCAAGAGCTGATACCACAAATAGGACGAAGAATATTATTGCCGCGATAGCGTAGCTGTTGGTCGCTTCCAATTCGTCGAGATTTGCGTGTTTTAATAGAAAACACATCGAGATTGTTGATGATAGAAACATCATCTAGTGATGAAAATTATTGATTATTGAGCATATAAGTTTTTTTTAAGGTATAAAACTATTTATAATAGTGCCTAAAGTGAGTACTTACAATATTGGCTAGAGCTCTATAAGTTTTTTGAACTATTTATAATAGCTATTTATAATAGCGCCTAAAGTGAGAGTACTTACCACTATATGCATAATTGTAGGAATTCCGCAAAGCGTTTGTAGCTTGGAGCCGTGGGACTGTTGTTGTAAACCGATTTGAAGCTGCGGATGACTATAAGACATGTGGAATGCGGTGAATAAGCGAACCGCAAGCGTGCCGTAATGCTCTTCGGCGGAGAGGAATAACGACTGTACAATATTGGCTAGAGCCTGCTCGCCGGCGCCCACAAACGATAGGCGATGATCGTCGGCGAAGAGAAAATTGACCGGGCTTACCACCAGCTCCTTGTTTGTGCGCATCGGTGCGCGCAAAGTCAACACACTCATCAATATCTTGGAGAAAATAAAAAGGGAATAAGAAAATGTAAATATAAATAAGAGAGAACCCATATAAAATTACTTGTTACTATGTGATACGTGAAGGTCCTGAGATCAATTCTCTCCCGTTGAAAATGATCTTGGAACTAATTTTATTTCGCGGGTTTGGATGAGGACTATCCAGCCGAAATATCGGCTGGTTTACTCGGCATAAGAATATGCGGTATGGAGCTGATGCGGCTTATGCAAGGCCTGGTCAGTGGTCAGCATTGCCACCTATCACCCACACTCTGTGCAATGTCCAAATATGATGAGGTTGGAGGGGGAGGGGAGAGGGGGAGGGGGGGAGCGGAACCGAATTTTATCCCAAGTAAAGTGAAACCTATCGCACAATCACTACGTCAATGCTCCCCTTACTTGTTACTAAGGAGTAAAATTCTGCTGACCAAATAATACGGCCGCAAATTTTAATCTAAAATAAAATGATGGGCTACCTTAAAATGTGCGAGCGAACGCGCCAAAAAGCGAGCCGTAGTAATCGATCCATTCCAAAGCCGTACCTCACTTCCGTAATAAACAAATCCATAGGAAAATAGAATTATGGCGTAGAGCGATATGCCGAAAAGCAACGGCGACAGCCAATTGGCCGTATTGGAGGCCGCTCTCCGCATCGCTTGTGGGCGATGAGGTCGAGAAGAGCGCGACTATTGCCATCATCGAAGCGAAATACAAAGAGAGAAAGGCGCAAAAGACGAAGAGAATGAATATCAACGTCCAGGACCAGTACAATTCCATACCCTCGAGCCATGAGCGCGAAAAGCTCTTCATCGATTGGCGGATTTTTGGCAAAAGTAATGATTTACCGGACCCCCACCTAAACAGGAAGAAAAATACAATTGAAAATTTCACATTGATTTAACACTATAGAGCACTAGGCTTGAAGAACGACCCACTTCGCGTAGAGTCCGATGGTGAGAGGAAGTGAGAGATTCGGCTCACACACAACATCGGCAAGCACATCGCCATAAGCGTCGTAGCCGAGTAAATTCTTCAGCTCTAAATCCGTGTTTCCGATTGGACCGAAAATGGTGGGAAGAATCGGCTGGTCGGACGCCTCCTGATCAATCGAATAGGGCGTTTCGCCCAATTTGTTAGGTCGATAGAGCAGCTTGGAGTCGCTGGGGTTCACCAATAGCACCTATGAAATCTCAATACTTTTCTTAAATTCGGCTCATATAGATATTCACACGAGAAAGCTATCGATAAATATTGGACAGATAAGATCCGAATGAACCCGATTTAAACCTGTGCAATACGACGTGAACGCGCTCGCAGCGCTAAATGAAGCGCGTTGTCGCCGGCGTTGTCTGTCGCGCTCAGCTTTGCGCCCACTCCAATGAGCAGCTGGCAAATCGCGACGTCACGATTCTTTACCGCTCGAAGGAGCGCCGTCTCGCCATCCTTATTACGAATCTCGAGGTTGGGACGTTTCTCCAAGAGTGCCAAAACGATTTCGCCGTAGCCCTAAGAAATTTATGAGTTGATTTGGAATGATAAAACGCACTCAATGAAGAAATGAAGAATTTCGACTTCACCTTGTCGATAGCCAAATGCAACGGTGTACGACTATCCGAGTCCTTGGCATTCACGTCCGCATGCTTTTCGAGCAGCATTCGCACCAACTGAATATTACCGGAGCGTACGGCGCTGGCCAGAATCGAGTTGCCGAATCGATCGACGGTGTTCACGTAGGCGCCCGACTGCACGAGCGTCTGCGCGATTTCCGTATAGCCTTCGCGAGCGGCTATGCCGAGCGCCGAAAGGCCGTTATAGTCGACAATGTTGACGTTCGGCTCGCGTGCAATTAACGCGTCCACAACCTTGATGTAGTTGCCGCGTGTGGCGAGCATCAGCGCGGTCGACGCTGGAATGTATGGATTCGATTAAAATGTAAAAACCTCGATCTAATGACACACCTCTAGGGACCGAGCCTAGGTGTCATTAGCTCAAGGTTTTCGAAATTAGCTAGCACCACTGAGGAATTCCTGTCTCAATTTCTGTCGGTCAATGCACTTTATTCGTCAAAAGACCAGGGAAGCAAAAAAAACTGTAAAGCAATAAAATCGGGAAGCATAATTCTTAGAGCAGCAATTCTTCCTCATCCTCTTCTTCTTAGTGCTTGGCAAAGATCTCGGCGATGGTTGGCTGGCGCATTTTCTTCTGACGGAGCATTTGCATCTCTTTGTCGATCTGATGATATTTTGGTGGCAAAATTTAAACATAATGCCGAGAAAAGATGAGCAAAAATAAAATTTGAATTTAAAAAGAAATTTCGTAAACCCAAGTTTACGACACCAAGGTAAAAAAATGGCTAGCTGAGCGCAATGGGTGTCATTGGATCGAGGTTTGGATTCCTTACAACTGTCATTGAAAGAAGGTTTTTACGTTAGGTTTTCGTCGGGACCGAGCCTAGGTGTCATTAGATCGAGAGGCTTGACTGTAATAACAATACAAATAATAGGTGAAATTGTTTTTAAAAAAATATGCTTCAATCATATTTTTTAAGGCTTTGAATCCGAAATTTTGACAATTAAATTGATAAAACTTTGTGAAAAATTATTGTAAATTAAAATTTTTATATTTCCGTATCGCGAATAGGACGCGACCGTTCGACGAATTGACTCGGTCTTCATTCTCTCATAAGCAAAGTTGAGCCCGACATTTTTAAGTTATAGCTTGGGCCTTCTTCAACTCGAATTTTATGCTCAACCGACACAAAATAACAGAATGAATCGTTAAAGCAGGCCCAAGCTGTACTTCAAAAATGTCGGGCTCAACTTTGTTTATAACAGAATGAAAGGCCAAGTCGAAATTCGAAAATTCGTCGAGCGGCCGCGTCTTATTCGCCCGAAATTGGGGCAATTTCTTGTCAAAATCACAGCCAATATGTTAGTTAGACGTGTGATATTGTAATCCGAAACATTAATGAAACTATAAAGCTCGGATCTAGCAAAGTCCAAACATGGCCAGTGTTGCGAGCCAGCTCCGGGTTGACTCGGGAACGCGCGAGCCGTCAGCGGCTCCTTAAAAAAAGCCGGAGCCACGAACAAGCCAGATGTCTCCGTAAATTGGCTTCAGATGACTCCGGCAGCATGGAGTTTCTGGCAGTTGGGCTCCGCCGATATCATAACCAGTGTTGTGACCTAGCTCCGAATTGGCTCTAGAGCCCACCAGCCGCCAGCGGCTCCGTTAGCTCTTTTCGAAAAAAAGCCGGGGCCACAAAAAAACCAGATGACTTTATAAATTGGCTCCAGATAGCTCTAAATGGCTCCGGCTCCGGCAGATGACTCGGAACTTTTCGCTTTGCATCGAGCCATCGGGCTCCCAATGATCCCAAAGCCATTTATGGAACCGGAGCCACTTATCCAGCCAAGTCACTACACTGAACCCGGCCTGTAACATGCATATATTTGTTCCGAGTGGCAAAAAACCATACCATGCATGCCAATGGCATCCAGCTCCGCGCCGGCATTTAGTAACGCCTCGACAATCTCGAGATGGCCCTTTCTGGCCGCCCATATCAGCGCCGTGCTGCCGAACTTGTCCGTGGCATTAATTTGCGGGGCGGACTCCAACAGTCGGAGCACAACGTCGGTGAAGCCGCGTCCGGACGCTATGATCAACGGCGTGAGGCTATCCTCTTCGCCCGCAATGTTTATGTGAGCTTTACGTTTTAAGAGAATGTCCACGGCTGTAATTTAACAAAATTAGCTGTAATTAAAGAAATTATGATGACAAAACAAATAGTAAGCATCGTTTTTATTTCCACAAAGATGCCATATTGTTTATCCATTTTCTCGGAGCCGCTTAATAAAGAATCCAATAAATATTTAAAAGTATCGCTCTAAAGGTGGAAATTTTGCTGTTCAATAATCCATTTTATTCTCTCTTAGTTTATCCATTTTATTCTCTTAGCCGCTTAATAAAAGATCCAATAAATATTTAAAAAGTATCGCTCTAAAGGTGGAAATTTCGCTGTTCAATAAAAGAGTGCGTCAAGAAACAGAACGTTTTCACAATTCGCTCAAAAATATAAGTAGAGAGAGAGACGATGCGTACCTCGAAGCCGATTCTTATAGCACGCCCACATGAGAGACGTCCAGCCCATAAGATCGTGCTGATCAACGGCAGCACCCGCGTCCAATAGAATCTCCACCACACGAGCGTGACCCCCGTGCGCGGCATTCAACAGCGCGCTCCAGCCATCGTTGTCCGTCTCCTCGACGTCGATATCCTTGATGAGCGTTTCCACGGCGCCCACATTTCCGCTAAAAATGGGACGAGAAATATTAGGTTTAAAAATTCTTTTGACGAAGATCGAAAAAGCGACGGATTCGTTTTCGATAAAGCTAATACCCTAGGTAATTGGACGCGGTCGTTCGACAAATTTTTGAATTTTGACTCGGTCTTCATTCTCTCATAAGCAAAGTTGAGCCCGACATTTTTAAGCTATAGCTTGGGCCTTCCTCAATGAGGGTGCTCCTCGAATTTTATGCTCAACCGACACAAAATAACAGAATGAATCGTTAAAGCAGGCCCAAGCTGTACTTCAAAAATGTCGGGCTCAACTTTGTTTATAACAGAATGAAAGGCCAAGTCGAAATTCGAAAATTCGTCGAGCGGCCGCGTCTTATTCGCCCGAACTTAGAGTAAATTAATCAGCAAAATGCATAGAAAAATGATTAAGATCGGGGCGAAAATGGGAAAAAAATGGCGTCAACCATCTAGCGGCGGCGATAAGAAGCGTTTCGCCGTTGGCGTTACGCATCGAAGATATGAACGCGGCGTTCGTGATCGGCACGACGGGCACGCGATTCGACTCGACGGCGTTGAAGTACTCGTAGACGTTGGACGAAATCGAGTTATATGGCGTGTCCGTCTCAACAATATTCGACAGAGGCGTAGCGTCGCGCGGCGATGCGCTCTCGTCGCCAGCGCTACCGCCGGCTACGGCCGGCTGCTGTCGATGCGCTAAGCGGTAGCCCATCGCGTATTGCTAGTCTCGGCGGAATAGCAATGAGGATTGATGTAGCTAAATGCATATAGATACCAATAAAAATCCTCAATGAAAAAAATTACCCTAATTTCGTGTGTGTATAAGGCCGCGGGTGTTTTGAGCCAAAAAATAAATTCGCGCCAATGAGTTCATTCGTTTTGTATGCGGATCCCTTTGGGGTTCAAATTTTGCCCCCGTCTTTGTCTCAATTTCATAAAAGTGGGCACAAAATTTGGACCCCAAAGGGATCCGCATACAAAACGAATGAACTCATTGGCGCCAATTTAAATTTGGTTCAAAACACCCGCGGCTTATACAAGCACGAAATTGGGGTAATTCGAGAAATTGTGTCATTTAAAAGATTTACGAAAAAAAAATTAGAAAAAGTATTCGTTGAAAAATGAAACATTTTTTGAGTAGGTCCATTTTTTTTGAAAAGAAAATGAAATAGAAATATTTATATTATTCTCTGCAAAATTATTAAATAAAAAAAAATTACATAATCAAATGACATTAATTATATTCGACTAGAACCCGTGTGCATACATACAATGTCGTAAAGTGGAACATTGGAACTCTTTTGCGGAACATGTCCTTTTTGCTTTATAACTTCTTTTCTAGTCGGCCGATTTGAATAATTTTTTCCAAACGATTCATCTTGAAAAATAGTACAAAAGTATTTTTTTTTATTTTTCGCAAATATTAAAGGACGCCATCCGATATAGAAAATTGCATGCTCTTTATTGGATGGCATGCGTCCTTTAACTTTAAGCCGAACTATTCACGCTCAAAGTTGAAATTTTTTTCGTATATTCCAGACTTTCCTTTTTCGTCAGTCATCTGCCGGAGCCGGAGCCATTTAGAGCTATCTGGAGTCATCTGGAGCCAATTTATAAAGTCACCTGGTTTTTTTGTGGCCCCGGCTTTTTTCGAAAAGAGCTAACGGAGCCGCTGGCGGCTGGTGGGCTCTAGAGCCAATTCGGAGCTAGGTCACAACACTGGTTATGATATCGGCGGAGTCAATTTCAACCTTTATAACTCGGTTTAAAGTTAATATTTGCGAAAAATAAAAAAAACACTTTTCTAGTATTTTTCAAGCTGAATCGTTTGGAAAAAAATTATTTGAATCGGTCAACTAGAAAAGAAGTTATAAAGCAAAAAGGACATGTTCCACAAAAGAGTTCCAATGTTCTACTTTGCTACACTGAAGAAGAGAGTGGTTTTTTTTAGGGTTTTTACGAGCCTGAGTTTAAGCTTAAGCGCCCATAATATGGGCGGACATCATTTTTGCAAATGAAAAGGAAAAAAATCCAACAGCGATAAATTACACATATATTGACATCAGTTTTTTGGACAATTTTTTCACTCTATCCATCGCCGCTCTCCCTCATCATTTTCTCCGGCTTGATCTTAGCGGCGTTGCATGGCGTTCGAGAAGAAGAGTCGGCGGAACGCGTCAACGACTTTTTCCGTTTCTATTACCATTGTTGTTGCTGCCGCCGCCGCCATTGTTGTCGGGTTTGGCCCTGAGCGGAAAAATTGCGACACTGTTGGCGAATCGACCGTCCACCGCCTTCGCCTTTTTGCCCTTTCTATTCATAGCGACGGGATCGGCGATTTTCGGCGTGGTCGTCATCGCGATGGCCGTGGTGGTGACGAGTTCCTGCGACGATAGCGCCGGAGGCGCCAACATGGACAGCGGCGGTCGCCGCCCGACGACCGCCATCGCTGTCGGCGAGCCGACGTTGAGACTATGGAGCATGCTGCACACGTCGTTTTCCGCCCGTTGCCATTGATAGTCGTTGAGAGCGGCCTGACGAGCGCAACGCGAGACGCGTATCCATTCCTGCGTTAGGTCGTAGTGCTGCCAGAAATTGTGCAAATCGTGCGGCGACCACGCGCTCGACATTTGAGTTCAGCTTTTTTATTCCTAGATCAACATATTAAGTTATATATAGAGATTTTTCTCGAATCATTGCTTTAAAGTATTAAGCATTCAATGTAGAAGTGACTGTTTTTTTGTCTCAATACTAATCGCTAATATGAAAGAAGCTTTATTAATGATGAGAAAGGCACGCAAATCTGGTAATAAACGAAATAAATTATCTCAAATGAAATGCACCGTACACACATATGAAATGCATAAACACATAAGAATACAATAATCATTAGACGACAAAAATTTCGCAACTAAAAATTGCGAAAGGAAAACTCAAAGAGAAAGAGATAGAGAGATCTGCCTGAAAATTTTGGTACATGTATAAATTAGAAAGGCAAAAAAAAGCGGCTTTAAATCTGGAAAAAAAGCGAAGAAAATGCGTCTGAAAAACGGGTAAATTTGAGATTATTCGTGGAGAGGAAAGCAATGGCCTAGTTTGGTTTTGGGACAGGGTTCACTTTGCTAGGCACGAAGTTTGACCCAACCCCACCTGGGTGTCCTCCATATTTGGATGGACAATAGGCATCATACATTGCACAGAGTGTGGATGTTACGTGGCGGTGCTGACCAGGCCTTGCATAAGAGTAGTATATATATACTATCTCTAGCGCAGCCCCCCGACTTCCATCTAGGCGTTCTCCATATGAGCGTAAATACGCCATTATTACCCAGGGAATTCGCTATAGTACGTCCAGCAACATGGCGACCCGGGAACAGCCGCTCACACTGCAGAATATCGGTGCGTTATATATAAAAGGGGCCTAGTGATTGTGCGATAATAGTGGGCCTGTTCACCCTGTAAATGGGGACGAAGTTCGATTTTGCTCCCGACCTAGTTCATATTTGGAAACGGACAATAGGTGCCACACATTGCACAGAGTGTGGGTAATACTTTGAGTGATACGTGGCGGTGCTGACCAGGCCTTGTATAAGCCGCATCAGCTCCATACCGCATATGTCTGTGCCGAGCAAACCAGCCGGGATGGCCCTCATTCAAAAACCCGCGAAATAAAATTAGTTCCAAGATCATTTCCAGCAGAGGGGGGGATTGATCCCAGGGCCTTCACACATCACGTATCGTGTAGAGAGTTTTTGATTCAAAAATTGTATTAAAGTCGGAAAAATATTTCTTCCTAATCCCGCAGCAAAAAAATAATCCTACGAATTTGTCGAACTATTTTATAATAATTGCCTCGAAGAGAAAATAATAACATAAAAAAACAGGAGCAATATCATCACCACATTTCATCGATTTTCTTTTGCACAATCGATTTGAGCGCATTTTCGTTGTTTTTATTGTCGTCGGCTGGCGCCGCGGAAGCACCGTTCGTCGACGGCGCATTGCTGGACGTGCCGTCCGCTTCCTTTTGCGTTTTACGGCACGCAACGGCGACGTCGCGGCGGAATCGCCGGCGGCCGGCTGCTTTCGTTTGATTAGTGTGAAACCGGGCGCGCCCGCCGGATCGGGCGCAACGGCGGCCGTCGGCTCGACGCCGGTCGTCGAATCGCCGGCCGGGCCGGGCTCCTTCTTTTGTGCGCCTTTTTCGGCTGAATAAGACGCGGGGAATCGGGACACTCGAGAGGGGTTGATTCTCGACGGAGGGTTTTTCGTCGACGGAAATGGCGGCCGCATCGGAGGCGGATGTCGCCTGTTGTTGTCGCTGCATTAATAGTTTCGCCGCGTCCTGTTCCGCACACGCCACGCCGAGCGTGTCGTCGGCGAATGTGAAAAACGAATTATAGCCTTCCAGCGAGGAAATCACAAGCACTTTGCCGTCGGGCGTCCACGCCAGATTCGTCAGCTGATCGTATTGAAAGTTGTCGGCATAGGCGAAGAATTTCGAGAATTGCGAGTCGTAGATTAGAACCGATTCCTTGCACAACACCGCGTAGATGAGGCGATACGGCAAGCTAGGGCGAGAAACGACTTTAAAATTGCAAATTCAAAATTATATAGGAACTACCCTAAATAATTCTCTTTAACGTCGTCGCGAAGCTCGTAGAGAATCGGCGAACACTTAATCATGAATGTCGGCTTCGCGGAAGGAATCATAGCAAACGGTCGGCATTTGTCGAAATCCGCGCGTTTGAATACGAACGAGCCGTAAATATTTCGATCCTGCACCTCCAGATGGCCGGCTGAATGCGATTTGGTAGAATAAAATTTATGACAGGGTTGCCAGATGAAAATCAAATAAAAAAGAACGTTGGGCTCGAAAAAAATATTTTATTGATAATTTCCAACAACAAAAAAGATTTTTCTAAAAATATCTGAATTGATCTATTTCGTTAACTTTTTCGGGTCAGATTCTTTATTTTCTCAACAATTAATACTTCTCGGAACTCCTGATCCCGTGTCTAAGAGAGCCATTCTTCATGGAAAAAAAGAATAAATCTTTTTAAAAAGGACATCTGGCAACCCTGCATTATACGTTGAGATACAAAATATAGAGCACTATATTTTGTTTAATGCGTTCAAATTAAATTTATAATTTATGATGAATTACCGGGCGCAAAGACGACCGAACCGCATGGTGAAAATTCCACACCCCGAGTAAAGGAGATTAGTTGATCGTCGTGAAAGATTTTATAACTCTAAAAAAGCAACAATTAAATGTTAACTGTTGTGGACACAAAAAATAAACGAAATTTTTCTCTGACTCATTCAAATACTTTTTAAGCGAAGTTTCTTTGAAAAAAATGAAAGAATTCGCCATAAATTGAGCCGCTAAGCTGAATTATTAATTATTCGGCTAACGTGCCGAAAAACGGCTAAACCAAATCGAAAAATAATTCGATATTCAGCTGGTTGAATTACCCTAATTTCGTGCGTGTATAAAACCGCGCGTGTTTTGAGCCAAATTTAAATTGGCGCCAATGAGTTCATTCGTTTTGTATGCGGATCCCTTTGGGGTCCAAATTTTGTACCCACTTTTATGAAACCGAGACAAAGACGGGCACAAAATTTGAACCCCAACGGATCCCATACAACAGAATGAACTCATTGGCGCGAATTTAAATTTAGCTCAAAACACCCGCGGCCTTATACAAGCGAAATTAGGTTACTTACTTCGTATAGGCACAAGAAAGCATAGCACCACGGCCGATTTATATATAATATATTTCCGTTTTTTTTTAAAAATTCCTTATTTTGGATCAATACGAATGGATGTAGCGATGGGGTACCTATACCGTACCCCATCGTCTGGTTTTTAATGTTATATTCGACAAATTAAAAAATCGAAACAAACCTCCTGAACGACCTTGTTGCCGGCGCCGACGACGAAAGCCGGTAGTTCGACGCGATGACAAACGCGTAGACGCGTGCCCTAGCCGCTTCGAGAATGTCAAGACGACGATCCGTGGAGAGCGTAATGATGTATTTGCCGCGTGGATCCCACGCGATTCCATTCGGATAGTGCCGAAAGCCGCGAACCGTCCACACGAGTTTTCCTTCAAAACCAAATATGTATTATTCGAATAAGTTTGTTTAAATTATCGCTAAAAATTGAAAAATTTAAAATGACAAATATTTTCGCTTAAAAAAAAAATTTAACAAAAATGTCCATTTTTTAAGAATAAAAAATATTCAACATAATAAAGTCTAATCACATTTAAATAGTGTGATTTTTTATTGAAACTAAAGTTTTTCCCGTTCACATGATGATGAATTATGATGAATGCACCTGTATCGGTTTTGTGCAGTGAGACGGTGTCGTCGGTGGCCACGCTAGCAATCGACGTGCTATCCGGACTCCAACAAATGCAGGTAACGTCGCCGTAATGCCGAATCGGTACGCGAAAGGCACGCGTCCAGTTCTCGCGATTCGGCGGAAAATCGTCGGACGATTTCTCCTATTAATTTAAAAAAAAATAATCAATTAATTAATTTAAAAAAATTATCATTGTTACTCTATCCAAAAAATAAGTTGTTCACAGTATTTCAACATTTGAAAGAATTTGCTTCGATCTTTTTAAGCCTTTCAAAATAAATAAAAACTTTTTTTTCAATAATTTAAATTTAAAAAAAAATTTAAAAAGCTACTTTTTCCACAGATGTGGAGGAGTCCTCTACTTTTGCCGATATTTTCCAAATTATAAGCGCACCTTGTACATCACCGGATGCCAGTAATTTACCTAAAATTCCATGTTGAATAAAAATTCAACTGAAAATTTTCAAAAAACAAGCATACTGTTCGGCGAAAAGCGCACAACGTTCGTCGTTGATTCGTGACCCTCGAGATTCGCGATGAAATTCACCGAAAGTCGATAAATCTCGTTGCCTTGATTGTCGTCGCGTTGACGATCAAAATGAAATTCCCAAATGCGAATTTCCTTTTGAACGCTAGCAGTGGCGATTTTATAAGATCCAAACTTTCGTTCCAGCAAGCCGGTAGACTTTTCATCCGATCTTCGTTGCTGAATATCAATAGAAAGAAGTCCTTTTCGATCATGCCAAAAAATTTCCGGCATATACAAATTCATATTCGTATTCATTTTCTAATGCTAAAATTGATTAATTTTATGCTGGTAATTTTTTCAATTCAATGTTTTAATAATGAAAGACTAAATCGAAAATATTAGGTCTAAAAGTTAATTTCCGCGTTTTTTTACGCTTTTTAAACTACATGAAACTAGAAAAACTTAAACAAAACTTTTATTCAAAATAATTTCCGTCATTAATAACAACATTTTCCCAGAGTTTGGGCAATTTATGGATTCCATCATAATAAAATTTTTCTGGTTTGGCCGCTATCCATTCATCAAGTCATTTTTTGACGTCTTGACGATCTTGAAAGCGCTGCTCCGCTTGACCATGAGCCATTGACCGGAAAAGGTGATAATCCGACGGGGCGATGTCCGGAGAGTACGGCGGGTGGGAAAAGATTTCCCATTTCAGTTCTTTTATGGCATTTTTTACCGATTTTGCAACATGAGGTCTGGCGTTGTCGTGATGCACTCGTGTCTTTTGGTCCATTCTGGTCGTTTGGTGGCAACTTCTCTGTTCAAATTGATTAATTGCTCTTTATAACGAGCCGCCGTAACAGTTTCGCCAGGTTTGAGAAGTTCATAATACAAAATACCCTTCTGATCCCACCATATGCAGAGCAGCACCTTTTTTCCATGGATGTTGGGCTTGGGAGTCAATTTTGGCGTCTTTCCTGGGTCTGTCAATGATTTCTTTCGTTTTGGATTATCGAAATAGATCCACTTCTCATCACCAGTGATGATTCGATGCATGAATGATGCCGTTCAAGCAAAAGTTCGCACGTTGTTTTTCGATCGATTCATATGGAACTCATCGTTCTTCCTTCTGAATCTTGCCCATGTCATGCAAGCGATTCGAAATTGTTTGTGGACTCACACCTAACGCGTCAGCTAGTTGTTTTTGCGTTTGAGCATCATTTCATCAAGTAAGGCTTGCAGTTCATCGTCTTCAAACTGCTTCAGTGGTCTACCGCGGTCTTTATTGCTTAGGTCAAAATCGCCTTCTCTGAACCTCTTAAACCACTTTTGACAGGCTCTGGCAGTGATCGTATTTTCGCCATAAACTTCAACAATCATTTTGTAAGAATCGGCGGCACTTTTCTTCCAGTTAAACATGAATAAGAGAACTTCCCGCAAATGACGTTTTTCCGGCACAAAAGTTGACATCTTCTAAATTAAAAATAACACATGTTTATAATGTTATACAATGAAAGTCATATACTGATAGAAAGCTGATAATACAGAGAACATTACAACATAAAATTCGTTATATAAAAATAATTTTATTTTGGCAAAATATCAACAACAAAAAAAACGCGGAAATTAACTTTTAGACCTAATAAATAATGATGAACAAGATAAAATTTTCTAGTGGAATTGGATTTTGGCCCTTCAAAATTTTGTGAAATTTCGAGGGAAATTCAAATGATTTAAAAAATGTTTGTAAACACAAAGCCAAATAATTTCAAACAGTGCAAAAAGTTTCAGCCAACATCTTCCAGCTTTAAGTGAGTATTATGAGAGCATACAGTGAAGTGAGAGAAAACATTTTCTTTCGAAATTTAGTCATCATTAAATTGTTAAATCACGATTAAAGAATTAGGACTTTTTCAATCTACCAGCAGCGAATAATAAACTAGAAATACGGCACGGCAGCAGAGTAAAACTTATGCATTAGAACAAAATATCGTCAGCTTGTACACTCTTAAATTAGGCGCAGCTTTTGCTGGGCTAATTTGATTTTTTTAAATTAGTTATTGAGAAGGCGGTCACTGCACAAAAAAACAATCATAATGACTTCAATTATCTCTGAGAAAATGCAAAAATCTTTTACAAAATTTTTGTAAAACTTTTTATCATTTTTACAAAGAAATTGCTGTTTTTATGATATCGGACCCTAAAAAATATTAGAATTTTTACGTATATATTCTGTGTGATTATTTGCATGCTTCGTTTTTTTAGCATTTTATTGATACGAGTATCCAATTAGCTAGAAGAATCGAAACCTCCACTCGAGTCTGCCATTCATTGTATTTACTGCCGGGCCAAAGAAACAAAAAAAATTTTTTGGGGGTTCAATATCGGAAAAAAACCGAAAATATAGTTTCCACAAAGACCGTAAATTCGGCAGTAAGGTTTTTAGAGTACAGTAGATACAGTTAATTTTTTAGACATTTTTAAATTTTACATTTCACTTTTTTTTCATTTACAAGTCAAAAGGCTTTTAACTATATCGAATACGACGACATCTCTTAAATATTTTAATATACAAATCAAGTTTTAATAATTTGATTTAGATTCAATTCATCTTGTTGTTTTTTAATCCATTCGAAACTACTGCAGCGACATTTCGTCGCAGCAAAAAAAAGCGAACGAACCATTACGGCGACATGTAATTAGTTGAATTACTTTTTTTGTTTATTTTGTTTTTAGCAAAGTAAAAATATTTATAGGACATAACCGAACGGAAATGGTTTGCTGAGATTTTTGAGCGCTTTTTTGATAACAGTCTCAAAAAAAAACACGAAAAAAAAGAAAAATGCTCTGGTTTTGAATGGGTTAAAATAATTTATTATTCATTTGTGTTAACGTCTTTTAGGTAAAAAAACAACTATTTCTCATCGATAATTATAAAAACTCAACTTTATTTTTAGAACATTTACAATTTGTAACGAATCGCGATTCCGAATAATAGACGACCAATGGAACTGGTTTGATTTTAATACGTTAATAAACTAACGTCCACATAGAGCAGTCTAACTAGTCTTTTTGGGAATTCGTTCAATTATCCCATATTTCAGATAATTAAAATCGTCCATTGGTGTTGTTCTACGTCAGTTGAAGGGAATGTCGTTCTGCACTAGAGTGAAAGAAAACAATGGGATAAAGCGGTTCTTTAATTTCTCGTTTTCTTATTAGGATTTTTATTTATGAGTTTTTAGGCAACTGGACAGGCGCAAAAGGCGGAAAGCAACTTCAACGGTGCCGCGAAAACTTTAGTCGATTCGAATCTGCCGGCCAACGCCTCGTCGTTTGTGAACGCGTCGGGAATGCAACAGTATGGTTATCCGAATTTTCCCTATCCCACGGACATGCCACTAATGCCGATGATGGGCGGTTTTACGGGCGGATTTTTGGACCCAACAACTTATGGATATAACGTGACGAACATGACAGCGAAAGGGCTTGTATTCACATACGAGCAAGATGGATATTGTAAGTTCTTTTGGTAATTTTTCGAAGCTTTTTTAGACTCTATAGAAAACATTACGGAATCGATTAATTATCAAAATTAGACTTTTTAGTTTTTAACATTTTTCTGGAAATTTATGATTTTTTGGTTATGTAGTTAAGCAATAATTGCATTGTATATCGGTTTTACGGATCGATGGTCTGCATTCAAACTCACAAAGTGAGCATTTCCAGGTCATTTGCTATTTGCTATATGATCATGGAGCTTTTGAGTGTTATTCATACTTGAGGATTACTTTTTTTCTAGATTATTACGAGGATCCCGTGGAGCATCGTCAATACTCGTTGGACGCGGCCGGCTTTTGGTACGTGTGGGACGAGAGCAAAAACGCGTATGTGTCCGTGGACGAGGCCGACGTGGGTCGCGAAGTCGCCGCCACAACCGCTGGCGTTACGACTACGACCGGCAACACAACAACGATGACGGCGTCGGGCGATAGCGCCACAGCTGTTGCCGGCGCCGGCACGAAGGACGCGGCGGCGGCGGTCGGCGCGACGATGGTGGAGAGTGGCGAAACGACGAAAGCGTTCGCGACTCCGGCGCCATCCGCAACCGAGCCGACGACGCCACACACCACGCCGGCCAACGCGAGCAAACCCAAGGTTTTCGGCATCGATTTCGACGCCGACGACGGCTTTCCCATTTTTCCGACCAACGCCAAAAACCAGCCGATCCTGCCGCGTGACGCCAACGATCAGCCGTTTTTCCCGGTGGACGAGCGCGAGCAACCCATTTTCCCCTATGATCGCGTCAACAAAAAGTGGACCTTTCCCGTGGACGATACCGAGGAGCCGGTGTTTCCGCGAAACGCCTTCAACAACAAGCCCATTGTGCCGGTCGACGAGAATAGTGGGTTTCTGTAAACGTATATTGCCTCTGGAATCGCTAAATACATCATTATCGTTTCCTTCTTTTTTGGTTGTTTGTTGATTGAGCCTTAGGCTCAGTCGATTTGGCCTAAATATATAATGCTCATATTGATACCTTTCTCATATTGATACCTTTTAATGGCTAGGTTCATGGTATATGTTTTATAGACTCTCCCATTTTTCCATTGGACGAAGGCGGGGGGGGTATCAATATGAGTTAGAGCCTTAGGCTCAGTCAATTAGGCCTAAATATATAATTGTTTGTCCTCCATTTCCATCAATTAGGCTCTCTCCATCCATCGTCATATCCCCTCTTAGGCTCGGTCTAGAGCCTTAGAAAGGGGGGTATCAATATGGGTTAGAGCCTTAGGCTCAGTCGATTAGGCCTAAATATATAATGCTCATATTGATATACCCTTTAATGGCTAGTCTCGGTATGTTTTACAGACTCTCCCATTTTTCCATTGGACGAACGCGGTGAATTCATATTTCCCTTCGACGAAAACCACTGCCCGACGCCGGCGCTCACGCCGGACGGACGCGTTGTGATTCCGACGGACGAGTTTGGCCAGCGCGTCATTCCGCGCGATCGCGAAGGCCGACCACTGATCTATATGGCGGAGGACGGCGTGACGCCGCTATCCCTGGCCGAATACCGCCAGTGGAAGCAAAGCAAGCGTCCAGCGACGCGCAAGGCCGCCGTCATGAACGATTTCCGCGTGCAGCACGGTCAGCAGCCCATCGTCGGCGTCGTCGGCGCTACGGCTCCGACCACGTGCACAGCGCAGGCGATCGCTTCGCCGCTGGTCGCGCCTTCGGTACTCTTTAAATTTCTTTTTTGGTGATTTTTGTTTAGAAAAGGTCCAGTTCTTGCGGGTTATTGGAGCCCCCAGAAGAGGGAAAAAAATTTCTAAGCCTAAGGCGCATAGTCCTAAAGTCAAAGGCTAGATGAGCCTTAAGCTCAGTCTAGAGCCCTAGAGGGGAATATGGACTAGGCCTAATTGCCTACTACCAAGGCTTAGCCTAGGAAAGCAGGTAACCAAAAAAAATTTTTTTCAGGATCCGATAGCCGAAGATCTTATTTGAGGAATTAGTTTTTACTAGAAATGGGCCGCCACAAAGGCGAACATAAACTATTTTATAAGTAAATGGGCTCTGTCCGTTCCACCGAAAAATATTTGAATATTGATCGCGAAAAATTCGCGCCCGCCTCATACCCGGCGTTCATAGGCCCTCTTAAAATATTTGGCGTCGCGAAAATCGCCGCATAGTCCGAATTAAAGAATTACCTTGATTTTCTGATTCAGATAACCGATAAAAATTAAAAAAAAAAGTTTTTTCCGGATCCGATAGCCAAAGATCTTATTTGAGGAATTTTAAATGAAGAAATATCTCTTTAGAAATTAGAAATTAAGCGTTAAATTTTTGTTTTTATTCGCAAAAAATTATCCGAAAACAATTCCGCTTCGAATTTAGATTTTTCATCCACTGAATTTGGAGCAATATACGTCCTCCTATAAGAACGATGATATCGCCGTGCTTCAGCGAACCAAGCGCGTACGACCCGAGGACATTGACTTGCCGATATTTGCGGCTAGCACAATGCCCGACTCCTCTCATCCGATTGGTCAATTCGCCGTTGGCAACAGCGCTGCGGCGTCGGGCGACGCCAACTCGCAGAGCGCTCAAAACACGCCGACCGCAGCCGCCGCCGACAATGGCGACGCGGAAGAGGAGGAGAGAGCGCGCAAGCGAAAGCGAATGCTCAGCGCACAATTGCATTTCAGTAAGCGTTTGCCGCCGAAAGGCATCGCACAAAAACCGAAGAATGCGAGCGGAACGGCGACAACGGTTGTCGTCGACAGCGCGCCGAATATGGGCGGCGGCGAGCCGCAAACTATCCAAACGTCAACGAATCAAACGCCAACGTCTGAGACGCCCACAACCGAGGCGGCGCACGGCCGCCGGCAGACGCCGGCAGCGAGTCGGCGCGAAAACAACGAAAAGTCGGAGAAGAGCTCGGATCGTCGCTATTACGACGACAGCGACAGCGCAAACACCTACGACGACGACTATGACGACTATGAATGCGATTATGAGGACGCGAATGGTAGCCGTGCCCCCAGTCGTAAATCCGCTTCAAAATCACATCGTCGACAATCCAGTCGAACGCCGGACTTTGACGAACTCGACGAGCACAGCGATTTGGACGTGGTGAAGCGCGTTATTAAGCGCCATCGACGGAGGTAATCGCATTTAAAATTGTGTATGCGTAATAGTTTGACCAAACCTACAAAAAAAGATATTTTCTTAATTTTTTTTAGAATAATCCCACATGTTAGTGAATACTTTATTTGGAATATTATTTTTCATATTTTCGGTTGTGAAGAAAGTTCGTAGAGTTTTTATTTGTCGATCGGGTCTTTTTTCAGTCGAATAGCCTCATTCTCGCGGTCCTTGTAGAGGTCCTTGCCGACCGTGGGGTTCCTTTTGAGCATTTCCCAGTGCACCACGCCTTCCCAATGTCCCACCAAACGCAAAACATGTCCTTTTTTGGGTGGAGATCCTGCTCGACTCTCGGAGATCTAATTTTCACCATTTTTGAACTCCGCATTTTTGTACAATAGACATGCCTAAGATTCCTTCTCCATACACACGCTGCATATGATCCGAGCGTCTTCGGCAGCTTTTTGACCTCGATGAAAAGCGAAGAAAAACAGGTGTCGAAAATGCTGATTTTTGCCTCCTCGATAGTTCATTTCTGAGCCTGACAAATGATGAAAAATTAAATTACCCTAATTTCGCGTGTGCCGGGTGCTTAGAATCAAATTTGAATTGGCGCCAATGAGTTTATTCTGTTCGTATTGGATCCGTTGGGGTCCAAATTTTGTGCCAACCACCGTTCCAGTTTCACAAAAGTGGGCACAAAATTTGGACCCCAAACGAATGAACTCATTGGCGCCAATTTAAATTTCGCTTAAAATACCCGGCCTTATGCACGCGCGAAATTAGGGTGTCCAAAAAATCAGAAAAAACACATTTTTGTGGAGCAGAAAGAGCTCCATCAAATGAATATATACACTTTGTCAAACAGCAAACAAATCGTTGTGAAACAACACA
Organism: Bradynema listronoti; assembly: GCA_024678965.1. Taxonomy (NCBI): domain Eukaryota; kingdom Metazoa; phylum Nematoda; class Chromadorea; order Rhabditida; family Allantonematidae; genus Bradynema; species Bradynema listronoti. Next base: position 1,636,234 of record JANLNO010000009.1, read on the forward strand.
AGAAAATATGAAAACTCTACGAACTTTTCTACAACCCAATACATAATATATTTGTTTTTTATTTATTAGATACGACGATTTTAAGAAGAAAATCGCCGAACTAGAAAAGAAGAAGAATCGAGAGAGAATGATTCTCAAAAAGTTATACGACGTTGAATATCGCGTTGAGGAACGTCTCGGCATTTAGAACACATATCCGTTTTGGTTAATACCATACCTCTTAGTTTTGTTGATATATTTATATCGGGAAGAATATTATTGAGTACAAATTTGTTTCTTCCTAGTTTTCCCTCGTATGCGCGCCACTTTATTTTCATTTTTGAAATGCTTCGTATAAAAAATTTTCCTCTATTTAGATGATTATTCTTGTTGTTTATTCTGCGAATTATCTTGAATACTTGAATACTTATACTTGAAGATCCGTGTCACACGTTGTTGTCCCTTGGTGGATCATACAATCGCCGCTTATATTGTTTGTCGTAGACGGCTTAGAATAATATGACCGGAAGCCGTCCGTATCCGGTTCATATAACGCTCCGTTGTCCCCTTCACCGTGCCGGTCGTTCCGTCGCAAGCGACGTCGACCACCGCAGCTTTTTCCGCTCTCGTGCGCATCACCTTCAGGGGGAGTCGTCCGCATGCATTGTGATTGTCTCTGGTCACGTCCTATGCACCTCTCGGATGTGTTTAAGGGCCCCAGCACTTGATTGTTTTTAGCATATGAATGTTTCGCACGTGCGGGTTGCTAGCCCTGGCGTGCTATCCGGTCCTTAGTCGCTTTCCATCTTCCGATGAACTTCAGATTTCCAGCTAAGCCTCCCCACGAACGACAACGTGGACACGGAATGGGGAGGCGAATTATCTCTATAAAAAAAATTTTTAAGATTTAAACTTTTTGCAATTTATGGCTCTAAGATTTGTTGAGTCTACTTTTAGCCTAGATTCTCAAGCAGAGGCCAACGGGCATTCTGCGTGCTGCCGGCCTAATGTCTGAAATCGTGAAGCCGCAAACGAAATCTGAGGGCGCGGGCCACAAATTACGCAACTCTCTTTTTGTATATGATACAAATTCTTTAAATGAAATGTGAATTTAGAATTTAAAAAAGGTATTCGAAAATGAAAATATAGTTTCGTGTATGAAATGAGAAAGGCGTGACAAGAGCGAAACTAACTGGGTTGACGTGAAAATCAATTTCCACCTCTAAAATATATCGGATCTTGTTGCAAAAATATATCGGATTTTGTTTAATGATCACGTCATAATTTGTTTTGTAACTTTTTCTTCTTTCACTGATGAATTTCTTTCACTTTTAGAATCCTACTTTAAAAAATTTATATATCTGTGAAAAGTCACTTGTTTTCAATCAATTTATATTTTAAGATGAGCAAAGAGGAAGGTTTAGAAATTTATGGCCACTTGATTATTCAATCACTTGTTGCTTTTTGTTTTCCGCGCATTTGTTGAACGACTTATATAATTAATTATAAATTACCATTGATAAGAAATAATTTTATTATTATTACTATTATAAAAATACGAATAAGCATGTCATCAATCAATTTAAATGATCACGTCATAATTATATAATAAAATAATAATTTTATTACTTTTTAATAAAAAAATGGCGGAAAAAGAAAAGTATTATTATAATTTGTTGTCGATTCTACTACAAAATAAAAATTTTCTTTTTACAATAACTTTGTTATGGTAAAGTTTTACAATCGGACGAAATATAATTGGGCCGATTTTTGATTAAAACATGTTCCGCTCGGCTGAGGCTACACATTACCCGCACTTTAATCATGGTCCTGGTCTTATCTTTTCCAACAAAGCGAAGCGTACCAACGGGCAAAGCTCTTAATTTTTTGTTATTCTTAGGAAATATTTTATTCTGCTAAAATATAATAATAATAATAATTTATTACGTTAAATTAACTATTAATAACAATAAACGAATAATCATAAGCAAATAAATAAATAATTGAATGATTAAATAACTATGGTAAAGAAATGGAGAGAATAAAAACAACAATTAAACAACATAAAATAATTAAATGAAGAAGGCATTAAACTATTTAATATTATTTAACAAAGATTTAAATTGTTCAATAGAGAGAAAATTTCATCAATGGGTTCAGCTTGATATATCTCTTTAATGCACGGACAGTGAAAAAATTGTTTCTTACTCGATTCTTTGAGCTTGGAACATAAAGCTGCCTCTTTTCATTGTAATATCAGAAAAATCTAAGAGTTTAGGCAAAAGTCCTAGCCTGTATTTATGTATTAAAGTTAGGTCAAGCTTTAAGTATCTCGTTGCCAATTTTTCCATGTCAAGAATAGCAAGTCTTTCTTCATAATTTGGTATGACTCGGATCGATTTAAAACATCTTATAATAGACTTGGTTATTCTTCTTTGTACAGACTATTAAATTTACATTTCCAACAATATCGGTATTAAATATGGGTGAAGCGAATTCTAAGATTGGCCGTACATAACATAAGTATAATTTGACTAGCATTTTGGGATCATTTGTTTTAAATGCTTTTAAAATGTTAAAGAACTTGTAATTGGCTGATTGACATATTTTTCTAATATGTTGATTCCATTTTAGATTTGGAGAAATATAAATACCTAAATCTCTAATACAATCTTTGACTTTAGGAATTTTTTCACCATTTAATGAATAGTTATTTTCTGAGTTTTTTAAGCCAATGTGCAAGATTTGACATTTTAATGTAGCAGTAGTAAGACCATTATCTTTGCACCAGACATAAAAATAATCAATAAATTCTTGCAAATGATTGTGATAATTATTATCAGACCGTTCAAATTCTATATAGGCTTTTGTATCGTCTGCAAACGATTTTATCTTAATATTTGGAAAGCATTTATTTTTCATTATATCGTGCATGTAAAAGGAAAATAATATAGGTCCGAGAACTGAGCCTTGAGGTACACCACTTTTAATAATCTTTTTAGATGAATAACTTTCTTTTATTTTGACTACAAAAGTACGGTTGGTTAAGAAGTCTTTAATCCACTTTGCCAGAACACCTTTGATTCCTATCTGCAGTAACTTGGCTAGAAGCCTTTCGTGATTTATGGCGTCAAAAGCACTCTTAATATCAAAATATACAACATCAACACAACGTTTATTTTCCAACGCTTGTGTCCAGTCATTTAAAGCTTCTAACATTTGCGTTGTTACACTCCTTTCATTACGAAAGCCATGCTGATATTCTGGTATTATATTATTCTCATCAAAAAACTCTGTGAGTTTATTTTTTACAAATGTTTCAATAGTCTTAGACACAGAAGAGGTAAGTGAAATCGGCCGATAATTTGAAGCTAAATGTGGATCATTCTTTTTGTATAAGGGTCTGATTATAGCTTCTTTCCAAAGGTTTGGTACTGTGCTTTTACTTAATGAAAGGCGGCAGATGCAGGCTAATGGATATGACAAAGTCAAAGCGCATTTTTTAGCATTATTTCCGGTATATTATCTAGGCTAGAGTTTACTTTATTACCTCTCTTTTTGAGTGCTTCATACATTTCAAAATCACTGATATACACCGACTGGAGAGTATTAGACGAGTTATTTATGCTAGAAAGTGCATTGGCCGCAGAAATTTTACATAACACGCTACTAAATTGTTCAGCAAAAATATCGCATTTGACTTTGTCATTTATTACCAAACCGTCTTCAGTGTTAATAAGTGGAATTTCAGAAATTTTGGGGTTAATTTTATTTCCAATATACAAAAAGAAATCTTTTCCTAGCTTCAGATATTTTTTTCTTTCAACATATCTATGAAATTTGGCTATTTCGCTAGAAATTTTCGACGTAACTTCCTGAAATTTAAGTAAAACGTTTTCATAATGAATCATTTTCCATAGTTTTTCTCTGTATTCCATTAATTTTTTGATATGGGCTGGGTAATTGACATGAGATTTTTGGCTAATTTTTTCGGGCACAAATAGATCTATGGCAGTTTGGATGACCTTGAGAAAATTATCATAAATAATATTAATATCTATTGATGAATATAAAATTTCATGCCAATTTATCCGAGAGAAAAATATGTTGAAATATAGAGAAGAAAGGAGTTGAAAAGAACATATCCAAACAATATCATCGGAATCTTTTTAATATAGTGTTGTTTGTTACAAAAATATGAAAAAAATGGTGTGTTTAAATGCTTTTGTGTAGGTTGAGAGAATTTGATCTCATCTAATTTTACAAAAATTTTACTGCATATTATCTTTTTTTAGAATTGATATAAAAATAGAAATTATCTACTTAATCAGGATATAATTAAATCTCTTTATTATCTGGAAGGAAATCTTTTTGTTATTTTGTTTAAAGAATCTATATCTTACTACAAATATTTGTAACATTTTGAATGTGTGTAGTGGTCAAAAAAAGTGTTTAATTTAGTCTATCGTTTCGGACATTTAATTGCTTTTATCTTTTAATTTTAAAGGAAATTGGTAAATGTTATTTATGGAAAGAAAAATTCGCCGAAACATTGCAATCATCAATCGATTGTGATTATTCAGGCGAGAGAGATTTGATAATTAAAAAAAAGATGGGAAGTGGTTGATTTATTGATTCTATTTTTGCTTTTAAATTGTTCCTCCCAAATTAAATATTTCTTTTTCAGTCAAAACAATTGCCCGAGTTCATTAAGTTTATTTACAGACAGACTGGCATAATTTCGTCCCTTGTTTTGTTTTTGTTATAATTTATTTATTTCGCAACCAATTTTCAAAAATTTTTTTATTGGATTCCAAGCTCGTTTTGTGTAAAATACATGTAGATTTTTGTTTCGATTTTATAATTTTTTAAGGTTTAAACTTTTAGAAATAAAGGCGAATGAACATAACATAAAAATTGTATCACTACAATATTTTTAAGATTAGGAAAAAAATGGTTAAATTTAAAAAATTATTATTAAATCCATTCTATAGATTCTATAGTATAGGATTTTAGTATAAAGAAAAATTACTTTTTTCGACTTTTAAAAAATGGCAAAAATTAAATGGTTACTAATTTCACAAATCGAAACAAATATCAGCAAATTAGTATCGAACATTCTAATATCACTTTAAAAAAAATTGCACAAACTATTTTTAAAATCACTTAATATGATAATTTAAAGAAAAAATAAAGAATTGCGATTGCATATAATTTGCAGGACATTTTTTAAATTAGGTAAATTTTTTTAATAGAAATTTTATTTATATTTTACTTGCAAGAGTAAACCTTTTAGTTCGCTTCAAAAATGAAATTCCCGAAAGTTAAAATATGAAATTCTACAAGATCGAAAAATGGTGATTCCTGCAGATGATCGATGTAGATTGGCATATGAAACGCCGTCAGATAGCTCAGCAACGCTCAATCAATATAATCATAATAACGATAATAACAGAAATACTAACGATGAATCGAACGAAATAAAGCAAATGTCTGAAGATAATGTCTCACATGCGCCTTCAATATCTCGACGTTTAAGAATTCAACAAAACGTACAGCGTAATGTACGACGGGGCGTGGAAACGCTAGAACAGCGTTTAAGACATGAATGGAAAGTGTTAAGCGATCGAAAAGGTAATAAAATAAATATTTAAACTATTTAACTTCAAACTTCAAGAATATTTTTTTAGAGATTGCTTTTGAATGGCCACCAAATACGCCACTAGAAGTTCAGGAATTGGTCGGTCCGGAACATTTCGATGCATCCAACCCAAAATATATGCTTCCATTTTTTTTGGCGCAGTGATGCTGTGCCGGCCACGAGATCTTGGTTTGAAATTATTTTATTGCCATGAAATAAAAGTATAAATAAACAAATTTATTTTATAAATTAAAAATAATTAATTTAATTTCATATAGCAAATCCCAGCGCTGTTATATATGGATTTTGTCAGATGCTTTAATTATTAAATTTCCCTTTAGGGGTGTGATCGTTTGTGCCATAGAGTCCATCTTCGGACTAATATGTTTACTTTTTAATCTCCTACATTTTGCGATTTTTCTACCCAGTTACACCGGCTCCTATGTGCCAACATTTATTTTCTTTGTGACAATGATGCAGCTTTCTATATTTTATTCCTTCAAGGTTTCCTCTTAAAATAAAGCAATTTTCATTAATTTTTTTGATGAAATTTAGAATATTATCTTTTTCTGCTAAATAGAAACAAGAAATTTTGAATAAATTTTTAGGTTCTGTTTATAATTTCGTTAATTGCTAAAAATGCTCGTCTTTTACGTATACAACTATTGTTCCAGTACGTAACTTGTATTTTTATTTTGCTAAACGCTGCCTTTGCATTAGCAGCAGATTTTGGAGGTTATAATGAAGAACAAGGCTAGTATTATTTATTAACTATTATATTTAATTGTAAAAATAAAATATGTATTTAATATTCTTTAGTATACGCACAACGAAATCCACCGCTTATACGATTCGTTGCACTTTTATCACTTCTTTTTCTTTTTGTTCAGTTATTTTTGCGTCTTATGACAATTCCTGTTTATAACTTCTTGCACGATGTCCGAAAATTTAGGTAAAACTTTTAGTTACTTTAAATTTACATTAAACATTTTTTAATAGATTGGCTATTTATAACTCCAAGTGGAGGTATCGCAAACGAGTGTATTTTACATATTGTTCACTGAAGCATGAGGATGCAGTTCGAGAAAAGGTACTATAATGCTTTTACATATTTTTATTCATTTCAATCAGAAAAAAATAGGAAATGTTGAAACGATTGACGAGAGAAAAACAAGCCGAAAATGTCTCTATTAATGGCGGCACAACCATAATCTCCAGTTCCAGTACTAAATCGTCTTTACAAACAAAAATTCATGAAAAGCCAGAAATACCACAAATCATCTACCCGCAGGGAAACCGACCCTATTCTTCTGATACCGAGTAAGTATTAGGTTGGCGAGAAAGTTTTTTGGGTTTTTTTTATGGATCGACTATTTTTTGGATCTAATAAAAGTTTTTGTAAAATAAGTTTATAGATCTCAAAGGGCGTTTTCTTGAGAATGTTATGATACAAAAATTATTTGTAATAACTCAATTTTTGTGACAAAAATTTATATTTATGGATAATCGACCAAAATTGAGAAGTGCCGAATTTGCAATAAAAACGTACTTTTTGAAGCAATCTTTTTGAAATCAGTTTTTTTTTGCTTTTTTTGGCTTAATTAATTCTATTATAGCAAAAAAGAATGATTTCAAAAAGCTTTAAAATTTTCTATATGTGGGTATCGAGGTACTCAAAAATTTTAAGGTCTAAAGTTGGAAATTTGTATGTAACTCGGTTAATATGTTAGCTACAAGAGTCGTTTTGGTACCGCCAAATAGCTCAGAAAAATGACTTCTCATCCACCATAACCTTGAGTTGTTATAACAAATAAAAAGTAAATTAAATAAAGATTGCAAAAATTTGGCGATTTAAATTCTTTGAGTCAATTCTGGCCGAGTTCTTCCTCAAAGGGCATTCGTTCTTTGCATGAATGTTGACCATGAATCATAGATTATGATGGAAAATACCTCTCGGATTGAATTGGATGTTGTAGTTTTGTTTTTATAATAAATGTCATTTTTCTTAAGATCAAAATCTGAGTCGTCAAAAACGCATTCTCATTCGGGATCACAAAGAACTTCTAATATGAAAAGTACCGTGCGCAAACCAGCTTCTAATAGACGAATGAGAATAAGAAAAAAGGGCGTACATGCACAACAGCCGGTTGCCACACTGGCAAATAAAAATATTGAGATTCGAGTGCAATTGAACTCCAAAGAGTTGGAAAAGCTGTTACACTAATCCGATTCAATATATTTAAATAAAAATTCATTCGCAATCAAAACCATTTTAAAAATAATTTATTCCGAACAAATAAAAAAAAATGAAATTAGTAACAATAATGGACTGAGAATATTTTCTAGTGTTTCCTTCATTGTTTAAAAGAATGAAAAAAAAAATTTTTTTTTAAATATACGTCTTTTAAAAATATTAAACATTTCGCTTTGATTTTTGTAAATTGAGTTCGAAAATCGGGCAGCAAAATTTATCAAAAACTCAATCAATTTTTAGCAACCACAATTGATATTTATTCCAAGAAACATTCATTCATACAACCATAAATATTAATCAAATCACATAATTTTATATTCCTTATATATAGATCAAAAATGAAAAACTTTGAGGGCTCTATAAAAAAAAAATGAAAAGGCAAGCCCCTCTAGTAATAAGGTTCCAATTTTTAGCTGATTGATCGATAATTATGATTGATAAAATATTATATCACTAAACATATAGGCTTATGCTCTTTGTTTTATAAATGTTAAATGAATAGATTAAGTTTATATGTATACACATAGAAAATAAATAGAATTAAATTAAACGTCTTATTAAAGAAATACGCATTTCTTGGAATATATTAACCCTCCCAAACAAACAAATTACAATACATTTTTTTATGCACGCATTCCGCATATATATATCAAAATTGCTCCCTATTTTGTTTTCTTTAACATGCCTTCTAAGACGTCAACTCAGATAGATTAACCTCGACTCTTAAGCTGGTTGCTGAGCCAGTCCAATCCCTCATACAAACCGTCGCCAGATGTGGCGCAAGTGGCCTGTGAAAAAAAATAATGAAAAATAATTTATATTATTTGAGAACATTGAATTCTGAGAAAAAGTAAAACATTGTTTATTTGTGTTAGGCATTTCCTTCGTTTATGTTCAAATAAAAATTTTTGTACAAATCTATTTCCAACAAAAGTCTCATTTTTCTAATCTACCTTATGAAACTTTTGTGTTAGAGCGTAGAAATCAAATGTTCTACAATAAAACAAAAATCGTAACCTAACTGAATTTTAAAAATTGTTTACCTGGATATACCAGTTGCGGCTTCGCAACGTGTGTAAGCCCAATTTGTCGGTAACCTCGGCGGCCGTCATCGCGTTTGGCAAATCCTAAACGAATGTTCCAATATGCATAAATTTTTAAAAGAAGTCTACTTAAAATTCCTCCATTTAATAGAAAAAGATAAATCTTTAATATTATTTTGAATATTTGAATTCATTCCGTTAAAATGAAAAGAAATTGACCTGCTTATTGGCAAAGACAAGAAGAACGGCGTCGCGAAGCTCGTCTTCCGCCAACATTCGCATGAGCTCCTCGCGAGCCTCGTGAGCGCGTTCGCGGTCGTTGCTGTCCACCACAAAGATGAGACCTAAACACATATAATTAAATTACCTTTGTAATTTGTTCAAAGACAAAAATAATTTCTTTTCCAATAAATTAAGTTTCATTGAAATTCGCATTATTAAACGATTTTAACATTTCAAGGATAATTTTAAAAAATTGTATCATAAAAATACCCTGTGTGTTTTGGAAATAATGCCTCCATAATGGACGAATCTTGTCCTGACCGCCGACGTCCCAAACGGTGAATGAAATGTTTTTATACTCAACAGTCTCGACATTAAATCCTAAAAATGAATATAATATAAGCGCTTTAAAAGTTTAATGCAAAAGTTTATTATGTGCGCAAAATCATACCGATAGTGGGAATCGTCGTGACAATTTCGCCGAGCTTCAATTTGTACAAGATTGTCGTTTTTCCGGCAGCGTCAAGTCCAACCATCAAAATGCGCATCTCCTTTTTGCCGAAAAGGCCTTTGAACAAATTCGCGAAGACGTTTCCCATCGTACGTAACCTCTACCCGAATAAAGAGAAAGTAGAACTAAAATTTCTCTATAAAAAATTTTGAAAAATTATAATAGAAAAGAACTGGTATGTAAAAAAAAATTTAAGCTGGACAAAACAAATTTCAGCTTCACATTTTACTCAAAAAATCAAAGGGTTTATATTGTTTCAATCACTGTAGCTTTATATGCTGTTAACATTCACACACGTCACTGTCTCAACCATTCAGATTTGCAATATAGCATTTAGGAAGGGCGATAAAAATGGTCGTGTGCGTGCACCAATCGGCGATGAAGAAAAAGGAAGTAGAGACGAACATTTAGTTTGTTTCTGTGTTCGTGCTGACAATTTTCGATGAGATCACGGACGTATGTGCACACACACACGCAATGTGAGTTTGTGAGTGCGTACTATGTGCGTCTATTGCCCGATTGCAGCACTTTCCATTGTACAACACGTTACATTCAATGTTTTTGAAAATCTGCTACGATAGTCTGTGCGAAACACTCTAATTTTAAATGCATTTGGAATATTTTTTTTTTTGCAAGAGAAAATGTTTTATTTTTATGTCTAAATAGCTTAAAATGTGTGCGAAAATGGTATCCCAAAAAAGGATTAAAACAGCAAATACCGAAACTAACACCACTAGCTCTATTGTTTTCAAAATAGCCATCTTGGGCTCCGAAAATATCCGCCTAATTCCATGAATAATTTACGTTTTTAACCGTCACAGCTTGTAAAAAAACTTTTAAAAATTTCGGGTCGAAAAATTAAAAGAAAAATTTTAAAAAATTCGAAAAGCACTGTAAAACAACAATTACTGTAGTAGTAGCTTTATTATTGAGTACAGTAGCTTCATTGAAGTAATTTTTGAATTACCCCAATTTGTGTCCACTTTTATTTTTGTGTCCACTTTTATGAAACCGAGACAAAGGCGGGCACAAAATTTGGACCCCAAAGGGATCCGATACAAAACGAATGAACTCATTGGCGCCAATTTAAATTTGGCTCAAAACACCCGCGGCCTTATACACGCACGAAATCAGGGTATTGAAAAAAATGTTATTGATATACGTCCGAACATATTAAAAGTGGAAAAATATGGAATTTGCTTCTAAAACCATCTAAAAAAGTTCAAGCTTTAATTGGAATAAGATTATTTTGTCTGCATCTAACAATTTTTAGATGGATCTTAAACAATTGAAGGAAGAATGCAAGGAGCTGTTGAGCATTTATCACTTGATTAATATTTTATTCGCAATTTCATTCATCGTATCCAAATTGACTTGGCCTGTTTGTTCATTTCTCTACATCGGACAAGGAGCCGGAACCGAGTATGAGGCGTGCGCCTTTAACACGGTATTATTATTTTCCTCGTGTGAAATTCGATTTAAAAATTTTTTTCGGATTCTCTCAGAGGGAGCACGAGATTCTGGTGTTTCTCGGTGTGGCCTTGGTGTGGAAGGGTCGTAAATCGTCCGGCCTTCTCCACTACATTTCAAACATTTATTTTTACTCAAAAATCGCTAATTGCATTCTCTTCTTTACGAATAATGTGATCTATGGAATTATCTACGCGGTCGCGGTGATTGGTAAATTTTATAACATTAGCGGTAGATGATTAAAAAATTGGAAAAATTATTTATTATTGACTTGATAAAAGGAGATAATGAGGATGGATAACTAAAAAATCTATGGGATTTGTATATTTTTATTTGATTTTTAGTAAAAATCAAATAAAAATATACAAAAAAATATTGCTATTGTTGTTTATGAAAATAAAAATTTATAAGTTTAATGACATTTTAATTACGCATGTATATATATCTGTTGTTTTTCAGATTTTTTTACTTATTAAAAAAGTTTCATTTTTATTAAAAAAATGAAAAAAAATTGCGAGCCATTGAGCCATATGGCTCGCAAATGGCTCAATTGTGGCTCGCGAGCCAACTTTTCCACAATGGCTCGCGAGCCATATAGGTGAGCCGTGGCTCGCGCACTTGGCTCGCGAGCCACGAGCCATTTGAAATTTGCTCAATTTTTCGTATTTTTTCGCGAGCCAAATTCGAAATTTTTTACACGTCGGCTCAGTGGCTCGTGAGCCAAAATCGCGAGCTGGCTGAAAAAATTTGGCGAGCCACCGACACACTTTGAATAACTGGCTCACTCAGCCACGTCAAAAAATCGAACCATTTAGCTCAGTTGGCTCGCGAGCCAACCGCTGAGCAGCGAGCCACTATTGAACCAGTTACCCATCACTGATTTTTACCCATTATTCAAATTTGTACTAATAAATATTGGATTTGAATTTTTTAAATTTAGTATGTGCCATAATTTTACCCGAACCTTTACTGCCAGAATCCAACAAAATTATCTTTTTTCAAGGCGAAGCACTTAACGTAAACTTTTCTTTCTATTATTCTTATTTTTTTATCACTAGTAGTGAACAAGATCGCTTATGGTAGTTTTACGATAAGGCAGCAATTTTTCTCAAGTTGCTGTGAATTTTTTTTTTTGGATTATATCTTATTCATTTCTCAATTAAATTACTTTTAGCGCGAATTGGAACGCGACAAATCCATTGTATGGGTGATTGAGTTTTTCACAGCATGGTCACCCGAATGTCGATACGTCGCTCCCACGTTTACAAAACTGAGCGAGAAGTAAGCTCTTTTATTCAAAGCTAAATTCTGTTTTTCTGGTTTATCGAACGTTTTCAAAGATATACGCTGAAGAACTTGCGTTTCGGCAAATTGGACGTGGGCCGCTACCAAAAGGAGGGCGAACGATTTCGTATAAACACCCATCCGATGAGCAAGCAATTGCCGTCAATAGCTGTCTTCAAGGGCGGCGTACAAACGAATCGCCGGCCGGCTGTCGGGCCCAACAGTCGCGTCATACCATTCACTTTCACAGAGGTATAGCAAATGAGTCTGACATTAAAATTCCCCAAATGTGATACCATATATTCGCGACTTCATTTTTTCGATCGTAATTTTCACGATCGCTTTCTTAAAGGAGAACTGCATTTTGGAACTTGGCCTGAATGCACTCTACGAGGAGTGCAAAAACCGATTATCATCAGCATCCACTAAAGAAGACAAATCGAAGCGAGAGTAATAAACAGAAAAAAAATTTCCCTAGAAATTCTATATAAAGCATATTATTGTAGATTTTAGCTAATTCACTTCCAACATTTGTATGTACACATATGTAAATATTGTAGTGATGGATCGAGTCGGCTCGGCTGCGCTCGATTTTTGTTTAGTCGGCTTTCGGGTCGTTTTTACACTAAAAATTAGCGCCTTCGAAATTTTCCAAAATATATTTTTAAATGGCTCATACATATAATACGGAGTGTGGTCGATTTTTTCGCACTTTTTTCGATCGGCCACAACTTTTTCTTCTCTCTTTCAACCAAGACACAAAATAAGGGGATGAAGACCGAGTTAAAATTCAAAAATTTCGTCGAACGCCCCCACCTCTTATCTAGCCGAACCTAGGATATAATACAGGGTTGCCAGATGAAAATAAAATAAAAAAGAATGCTGGGCACGCAAAAAAATATTTTATTGATAATTTCCAACAACAAAAAAGATTTTTCTAAAAATATCTGAATTGGTCTATTTCGTTAACTTTTCGGGTCAGATTCTTTATTCTCTCAACAATTAATACTTCTCGGAGCTCCTGATCCTGTCTCTAAGAGAGCCATTCTTCGTGGAAAAAAAAGAACAAAAAAGAACAAAAAGAACAGACCCCTCAAAAAAAGAACAAATCTTTTTAAAAAGGACATCTGGCAACCCTGGTATAATATTAAAATATGTGGGAAAAACTCGCGTAAATTATGACTGCAAAAAGGGCTCGACTCGGCTCGAGCCGACTACCCGAAATTTTTCGTGCTCGACTCGGCTCGAGCCGTTCAATATTGCCGGCTCGGTCCATCACTAATTTATTGTACAATTCCCATTATTCCATTTTGTTATTGTCCCGTTTACTTGAAATAAAATTCTATAAATTTATGGAGCTTAATTTTAGGTTTATCATATTTAATAAAGTTGCTTAGACAATTGAGTAAAAAAATAATTAAAAGCAGATATTGAAATTAATTCAATCATTGCATGGAATCAATCATAAATATTCTACTTTTTTACGCATTTAACGAATTGTCGCAGGATCCCAGCAATATTTCTTCACCTGCGGTCGTTTCACCAACTCCACGTCCTCGGCGCTTATCTTTAGGCGTTTAGCCGCAAAGTTGGACTTGACGTGCTCGGGATTGCGACTTCGAGGCAGTACGCTCATCCCCTGACATAGCGCCCACGCCAATAGGAATTCCGTGACGGATGCGTTGTATTTTTGCGCCATTCGCTGAATGTTTTCATCGCCGAAAAGCTCGTCCTTATTCGACTCGCTTCCGAAGCTGCTATAGGCCTTTAAAAAGTTCGAAAATAAATATTGACTACAATTTTGGAATGGAATGGATGATTACGTACTTGAAAGTGGATTCTGTGTTGCTCGCAATATTGAACCAAATCGGTCTGATAGTAATGCGGATGATACTCACATTGATTTACCGCCGGAGACACGCTGCATCGTTTTAAAAGCTCTTCGAGATGGGGAATATTATAGTTTGAGACGCCGATGCTTCGAAGTTTACCTTCTTCTATAAAGCAGTTATTCATGTTATTTGGAAAAATTTCTATACGAAATTTTGTTATGCATAAACTTTTCTATAAATAAATAACAATTTACTGAATAAGTTCTCTAGGCATTCCCAGCTCTCGTATCGCAATTCCTTGTTTCGCTCATCATTTGGATCGAGTTTCGAGGTGCCCGGCCAATGAACAAGATATAGGTCCACATAATCGGTTTGAAGTTTTTTCAATGAGTCCTCCACAGACTTGCGACACTTTTGCATGCCCTGGTTGGCCGGTCCCAACTTTGAAGTAATGAATATGTCTTCTCTAAAAATCAGTTATGCTAATGATACAAATTGTGAAAACAAGTAATATGGCTTGAGGAATTATATTTAGTATGAAGCAAAGCAATACTAAAGGTAAAAAAACGCGCCTTTTCAAGTTATATTTGGGCAATAACTCCTTTAGTGCCCGTCCGATAAATTCCTCGTTGCGATATACTTGGGCCGTGTCGATAAACCGATAGCCAGCCTCGAGAGCGGAATCAATCACATCGTATATCGTCTTCTCCGAGCGAATTTCATACGTGCCTATTGAGAAAAAAACCACTTAAGAAATTGAAAGTTGGAAAATTTTGAATGATTATTTGAAGTTTCAAATCCAAATTTTATTAGGTATAATAACTTTGTATTTTTCATGTATAACTTATTTTCGACCATTTATTTTTCGTCAATCAAAAAAGCTTTTGAATCTCACTCACCCAGACCAATCATGTCCATGTGCTTATCAACGTATTCTCGTGCACTATAGTCAAGATTTCTAGTCATTATTGCACGTTTTTCTAAATATTTTAGTCTTTAATTATTTTAAAATATTATTTTTTTAAATATGTTTTTATTATTCACCAAAAATAAACAACCCCTAAAAAAGCATTTTTATATGTATTTTTATGTATTTGTTATTTTTTTAATTTCACTCGTTTAAAGTTACATATTACAAAAGGCAAACGAAGAAAAAGAAATTGAAAAGTTTATGGTCAAGGACGTTTGCGTGAATTTATTTTATTTTTACACATAATATTTCATCGCGAATATTTTTAACAATGAAATCTTTGTTTAAATCATTTCAGCCTCAGATTCCCACATTTATATGTTTAACGCTGATCATTGTTTTCGACTATTTTATCAGCCAAACACTCTTTACACATTCTACATTGTCGATCCTACATGAGGTTTGAACTTAACGTCGCAAAACTTGTGGGCTATGCAAACAGAATTGTAATTATAGCGCTTTTACCCACCAAAATTTTTAATCTTAGCTTTTAATGAACGTCGTCCCTATACTTTTATCATAGGTTGCGGATTGGTTGGAGGATGCATTCCCCACACAGATATTCGACAACAAAACAAAACTACAAAAAATGAGCGCTTTATGGGAACCATTCACACACCCTTTCCTATACTTCATCCATAGCGCTTTCGCGTTTGGTGCCTTGAAAATCATGTAAGTCATTTGCTAATATTGTTATAACTTTTTTGACGGCTTCAAGTTCAAAAATGAAATATTAAAACCGGCCTACTCTATAAAAACCTATCAAATTTTTTTTTCGATTAAATTATAATATATTAAAAAAATAGTTATTACATTCAATGTGTAAAATAAGCTTAAGCGAAATATTGAACATTCCATTTTTTTGATAAAACATTATTGTATCTAGCAAATCCTTTATTCTTCATTAATTAAAAAAACATATATATATATATATGCTGGATGGAAAATATGTATATTCAGAGCAGCGCAAAGCGATAATGAAAACGAGAAATCAAAGTGGGAACGTTTATTTTGGCGGCCATTGTTTTTCGGTATCGCCTGTTTCCTGTGGACATTGACTCCACAGCGAATTAGTGAAATGCACGTGAGCGTGCTAGCACTGAACCTCGTTCATATTATACTCATCACACTTTTCGCTCAACTCGCAATTACGTTTTGCACCGCCGAACGAGTGATCGAATGCATTTCGTTGAAAATCGGCTCAATCAAGCAACTAATACATAAAAATAAACGACAATGAAAAGTGTGCATAATCAGAGCTATTTGCTTTTTACAACATCTAGTTTTAGATACGCCTATTTTTCAAAATAAATTCAATACAAGCCAAATGATTTTTAAGATATTAATGTAGAGAAAAATTTAAAAAAAACATGAAAACGAAAAATTGAAGAAAATTATATATAAATAAATTACTAAGCAGATTATATATGAAAGATTAAATTATAATGGAATAAAATCAGGTAAACAATTCGCCCAACGTCGGCAGAGACGAAGAGGATGAACCGAGCATTTCGTTGAGGTCAGGAAGACTTTCAATGTGTTTTGCTATCTAAAAAAAATTTCAAAAACTATTGAAAGTCATTTTTATTAACAATAAGTTTTTTGGAAAAAAATGAATACGCGCATAAATAATATCATTTGTATTGTTCAAAAATTTGAGTTCATCGTGTATTTATTTTTTTTGCCTTGATTTTATATTTTTTGCCTTGATCAGATTATTATGTTATATAGTCAGGGTTGCCAGATGTCCTTTTTAAAAAGATTTGTTCTTTTTTTGAGGGGGTCTGTTCTTTTTGTTCTTTTTTTCCATGAAGAATGGCTCTCTTAGAGACAGGATCAGGAGTCCGAGAAGTATTAATTGTTGAGAGAATAAAGAATCAGATCCGAAAAGTTAACGAAATAGACCAATTCAGATATTTTTAGAAAAATCTTTTTTGTTGTTGGAAATTATCAATAAAATATTTTTTTGCGTGCCCAGCATTCTTTTTTATTTTATTTTCATCTGGTAACCCTGATTTACAATATTTTTTCATTTTTGAATTTGGACATACTAAACCGGTATCGAAGATCTTAATCAATAGGATGGAAATAATATGGAAAAAACCGAGTAAAATGACCTCTTTTTTCTCTGCTTCCAGTCGATTGATTTTTTGTCGAACAGAGTCGATTAGATGCAAGTTACGCTCGGCGCTTTCCTCCAGCGCTTTCATATAGTCGTCAAAAAGTTTTTGCGCCGAACGACGATCGGCGAGTTCGTTCTTCAACCTTAATAGAAACAAAATAAGTCAATTGTTATGACGGAGTTATAAGAAGAAATTCGAAGTATGTGTCCAAAGTCCGTGTGGCTCAGTCGGCAAAGCAACGCTCCGATTAAGCGTTGGTCGCAGGTTCAAGTCCTGCCACGGAAGTCACCTTTTTCCACATACACAACATCAATAAATCCCAATGTTAAAATATATGTCAAAGTGAGAAACTTACTCTAAAGTTTAGAGTTAGATTGTTTAGAGTCTAAACAATCCAATTCGATTCTGATAATTAAATTTCATATGAATGTCAAGTTTTAACGGAGTGGACAAACCTCGCGCAATAAGCATGAACAATAGGTTGTGCCTCGGTGATTTTCTCCATCAACTCCTCGGCCGCCTCCATGGTGTCGATTTTTCGGAGAAGAGACGGATTGGCAATCGATTCTGGATAGGCGGCTATCATTCGTCTAAAAAAAGCAAAAAAAAAAAAATTGAAAAATCGCAAATAAAATTTCGAGAATGAAAAAATTTAGAACCTCGTTTTCTCGTCCGCCGATGGCGGGTCTCCAATTTTCTTCAGCAAACCGACCAGATTTGTTGAAATTTTTTGAAAGTTTTTGTAGTCCACTTTGCTTTTCTATAAAGTAATTTCGCGTGTATAAGGCCGATATTTTGAGCCAAATTTTAATTGGCGCCAATGACTTCATTATGTTGTATGGGATCCAAGCGAGTCCAAATTTTGTGCCCACTTTTATGAAACCGAGACAAAGGCGGGCACAAAATTTGGACCCCAACGGATCCGATACAACAGAATGAACTCATTTAAATTTGACTCAAAACACTCGGCCTTTAAATTAGGGTAATAAAAATTGGAGAGAGAGAGTGGTAGGAAAAAATAAAATATATGATACCTGTACACCTTCTGAGGACGTAGTGGGAGGAGGATCGACATCGACAATCGCACCGTTCGGCGACGCCTTTATGTCCAAGGGTTCCGTCGGCGACGAAAGACCCTCAATGTCGGTAAGACATTGCGAGAGACTCTCAAGCTCTTCGGACGTGTAGATACAGCGATCACGCCAAACTTGCAGGACGCGCTTAATAGCTCGACGACAATTATCATCGCCCACTTCTGACATATGGCTGAAATTGATAAACGTTCAGAAAATCTTTTACTTTCCTCCCTTGCTCAAAATTTTGATGACATAACCTTTAAAATTAAAATGAATTGTGCACCCTAAACTGGACGATTATCTCTTTTTTCTGCCAAAAAGTTTGCTTATTACAAAAATAAAACAAAAAGCTTGAAAAATAAAATAATTTTACGTCGAAATTTTGTGCAAGAGGGAGAAATAAAAGAGTGCCAGAAAACTGGATTCCTAATTAAGTGTACAAGTTAATTTTCGCGTTTTTTTTAAAATTTCATCTTGTTTCGATAAGTAAATATATTTTTGCTTAAAGAATCTTTTTTTATTATTTTTGCTGTATTGTTAGCTTTCTATGCATATATAATGTTTCACATATAATGGTATATAAAATTTTAATTTTAGCTTTGAATATATCAACTTTTATGCCGAAAAACGCCATTTGCATTTTTTCCTTTTCCATTTCGGGAAGACCACTGACGCTCCCCCAAATAAATCGCTTGATTTGAAACGCTAAAATCATTCTTGGTATTATTCCAATGGATGGGCTTAGACGATTTATTTGGTGAGCGTCGAGAAAAAAGAGCTTCCCATAAATGGCGTTTTTTGGCACAAAAGTTGACAGCTTCAAAGCTAAAACTAAAGTGTTATTATATGGAAAATATTATATATGTTTAGAAAGATGACAAAATACGACAAAAATAACAAAAAAAATTCATTAAACATTTGTCGAAACAAGATAAAATTTAAAAACGCGGAACATCTAATAATATCGACTATCTTTAAAAGAGAAGAACCCACGAAAATCCGGGTTGTAGCACATCTAAAAAAATCTTCATAAACTGTGGACTTTTCTTCCGACAGTTTTGTATAACGTCATTAGCTAAATTCGTTAAAGCGATAAGCCTTTCCGTACTGTTGTGGCCTTTCACTTCCTAAAAATTAACAGATAAAAATGATAAATATTTCGTAGTAATAATAAGTTTTTAGGAATCTTTCAACGCGAGGAATTCGAATTTCATATTGTTTCTACATAGTCATCCCATATTAAAATCGAGAAGAAAAATGAATTGACTAATTATCAATAAATCGACCTAATATTACCCTTACCAACAAGACATACTAGTTGTTTAGAACTTTATTTATATTCTAAAAACAGCAGAAAATTCGAATTAATTAGAAATTAATTAATCTCTAATTAATTAAAAAAATTACTCCCGAAAAAATCATAAAATCTTTTATAAAATTTTAATCGTTTAATAAATGAGAAAATTATAAAAATCAAAATATGTAAAAGAAAATGCCTCGACAACCTTAAGCCAAGTTTCCAAAATGACATTTGCGTGCTTCTTTTGATGGTGAATAAGCCAAAGTGATAAAGTTTGAATTGAAGGTGCAGTATTCGTTAAGCGCTGCAAGCGTTCGCGCATAATTTCTTCGGAAAATCCGCTCATTTTTAACACACTAAAAAAAAATTTTCCTATAAAAATAAATGTTCACCTTATAATGTAAAATATGGATCAAAACGAATTTCTACGAAGCATACATATTTTTGCAGAATTAGCACTTACACGGCGAACACTCCACGTTAAGCCTAGAGGAAAAGTGATGATAGGTGATAACGCGAATTTTACTGCATAAATTATACAAAAAAAATTTTTGTCGGGGGTTTTCGGGTACGCGCTTTCGATCTAACCGAACGGATTTTTGATAGGACCCCTCTAGAACCCTGTACAGAGTCCCAATTTGATCCTATGATTAAAACCTTGAAAAAATCTCGCTCGGGGGTTTTCGAGGTTACTGAATCCAAATATAAAATTTGTTTTTTGATAGGACTCCTCTAGGACCCTGTACAGAGTCCCAATTTGATCCTATGATTAAAACCTTGAAAAAATCTCGCTCGGGGGTTTTCGAGGTTACTGAATCCAAATATAAAATTTGTTTTTTGATAGGACCCTCTAGGGCTCTGTACAGAACTATTGTAACCGTATTAACGTAAAACAGCGTGCAAATAGTCATATAAAATATATATGTTGCGGCCAATACTAGAAATCGGCCATTTCTAGAAATGGCCGGCCAAAACTAGAAATGGCCGGCCAAAATAATTATGATATAAAAAAAATCTTTTCAAAGACAAAAAACTGTAATAATAACTGTAATAATAAACTGTAACAATGAAAACTGTAATAATAAATGATTTGCTGTCTATTTTTCGCTAATACGCTAATTCACAATCATTTATTATTACAGTCATTTATTATTACAGTTTCAGTTTTGGCCGGCCATTTCTAGTTTTGGCCGGCCATTTCTAGTTTTGGCCGGCCATTTCTAGAAATGGCCGGCCATTTCTAGAAATGGCCGATTTCTAGTATTGGCCGTAACATATATATATATATATATAAGGCTAAGTTTTACCTTAACTTTCATTATTATAATATTATAACAACATTTATTTAAATAAAACATTAACAATTTTAAACAAAATTAAAAAATTATTCATCGTCAGAGTACCACTCGACGACTTCTTCGTGCGCCACGTCGAAGTCCTCGTCGAGCAAATGCGCCTCTTCACTGTTCAAATCGACTGATGAGCCGCTTCGTCGTCTTTCTCGTGGTGCAAATTCAGCTGCATCGATGAATGCTACTACGAGTTGCCACTTCATAAAGTAAGGCAATCGCAATTCCGCGTTGATTCCGAAACACCGCTGCTTCACGCAGTTAGCGACGTGATGCAGTGCCTCGACTCCTTGTTCGCCAAAGAGACCCCATGAATGGTGTCTGCCAACGAAATCCTTGAGATGGGCTTCGATTAAATGAAGCTTGTTGACGAGCGGCAACTTTGACCGGCGCCACTCGGTCGACAGCCGTTGAATGTCGTCGCACAAGTAGCCGAGATTAACGTCAACTTCTTTGGCCTCTGCCCATCGTTGAAGGCTCCAGATTGCTGCGAAAACTGGCCTCAAGTCATGCATCGTATCAGCAGTTTTATGACGAAACTGCAGGGCGATGTCGTTCTCAAGTATGAAGCGCAAGAATCTTCGGCAATCGCGGCCGTTGAGCAATGAAGAACTTTGGTGCGATGGCGTAACTTTAGCAGATTTAAGCACTTCGCGCAAATAGGCAGCATCAGTAATAGATAGAGCCTTTAGAGCAGTATTCACGCAGCCTGGTAGCGTATGAAGAGGTGGGATGACAACGTTTTCTGCGGCAATCTTGAGTAAGGATCGCGTATTAGGCTGTCGCAGATTTGCACCAACCGCCGGCTTTTCGTGGTGCTGTCGTCGGGTCGCAAGGCAAATAGGGCAGAAGGTCGACGATGCGTGATGCGAAGCGCCGAGAACAAACGGCAGCCATTTGAGATCGCCCACAGCCAATATGTTAACAGGCACGCGGTCGTCCTCGTAGTTGTACGACTTTGACGCGATCAACTCGTTGAGAAAAGCAAACAAGAAGCGACCGGCTTAAAACAAAAAAATGCATACAATTCATTGATTAATCAGCTAATATTACCTTCTTCAATGTTTTCCATTGACTCGCTGCCGTCGTACGCAGCCATCAGCAAAAAGTTTGACACACCTTGGGACCGTGATACGTCAGTAGAAACGTAAAGGCCAAGTTTGGTCCAGTTGGATGCCAGATCGCCTCCGCGATCTCCAGCGACGACAATATTGACTTGAGTTGGCACGGTTTTACTCCAACAAGTGTCGTAAAGCCTCTGGAAATAACGCGCAAACACTAAATCCGGTTTACGCCAGCATGTGAAGCGAACGCCGTCGTCACGGCTCCAATCAATAAGATCTGCATCTTCGACGAGTCTCCGTGTCCATTCTTTTATTTTGTACATTAGCGGCA
The DNA here is from genome assembly GCA_024678965.1 of Bradynema listronoti. Lineage (NCBI taxonomy): Eukaryota > Metazoa > Nematoda > Chromadorea > Rhabditida > Allantonematidae > Bradynema > Bradynema listronoti. The sequence goes on from JANLNO010000009.1 coordinate 1,658,683, forward strand.
GCCTTCGACTATCAAGCCGTCTGATGCCAGCATATCTTTAAAGAATGCGATTTTTTGCTTCATTTTCAGCTATCAATTGCTCGGGCTTTTCCATTCTAACTTTCCTCTTTCTTTCTGTTAATTTACTTTTTATCTGAAAAACTGAAAATTTACAAAACACTGAAATTTCAGTAAAACGTATTTTACAATAACACTAGGCATTCAATTGGTCTGAAATTTTACCAATTTATAGAACAAAGGACGGGGAACAAGATCTATGAAGCCGATTTTTCATTTTGGATTTTAAATTGAATGCAAAAATAGTTTTTACATTAAGTGAGAAAAGTAGGCATAATAGAAAAGGCAAAAATTGGAGTAAAATTTTTGCATGTGATGTTGCAAGTTTATAGTCATTCGATTCAGAATTTTATTGGCTTTCTTTTGTGCATACACTCTTTATATTAAAGCAAAATTAATACAGTTGATTTTACTAAAAAAGTATAACAGATAAATTATAAAAAATAATTTTATACATAACGCCACTATCATCACTTTTAACGTGGAGTGCGGCGAATAATATTGCAAATTTTTGACAGAATATATCGTAATCGAGCGCAAATTTGAAAATATTTCGAATGTTTAAAAGATTACATTTCAAAAATGTTCTTCTAATTCTCGCGTGTAATAAAACCGTTTATTCATTGAAAATCACTTTTTATTTATAATATAAATGATAAAAAAACGAAGCGACAACTCGAGAATCGGCTTGAGGGCAAAACCAATTCAAAAAATGATAAATTTGACATCAACCTGCTCTTTGCGTATTAACTTTTTTCTAGCGTATTAATCAATTCCAAATTGCACCAGGAGATAGAGAATTTAAGAGGGAACAAGAATGCCCAGGCTTATTAGGAAATTCCAAAAATTGACTGAGCTCTACCTAATTATTCTACATATTTTTTAGGTACGAAAAAAGTATGCGTTTCAGAAGAAACAAAAAATAGAGTGAAAATTAACATTTATGTATTATAAGCCAGTAGTCATTCGATTCGTAAGAAAATGCGCTATTTTTTGTGTATATTTGCATTTAATAACAAATAACTTTACTTTTATTATTTTACTGCAAACAAATTTTGTCAAATTTCAAATTCTATTTAATGTAATATTACATTTTTTAAATATAGGCGAAATGCCAAAAAATTTTAACTGTATAATTACCGTATTTCCTCTAATTGAAGCCCCCCTCCAATATAAGCCCCCCTCTAATATAAGCCCCCTTGGAGGTTGAGTAAAATATATAAGCCCCCTCTATTATAAGCCCCCTAGAGGACCATTTTCTCTACACCGTTTTTTGTTTTTGTAATATCACTATAGTCGAAGCTCCCAATAGTGGCAACTCCCAATAGTGGAAAACTCTATATAGTGTCACTTTTTTTGATTTGGTTGGTCATCACGATTTGGACCCAACCTTATAAAAAAACTCTACATAGTGTCAATATTCAAAAAATTTATAAAATTTTTTGTCCCGCCATGAAATTTATTGTCCCGTCATGAATTATTTTTTGTTATTTTTTGAATTGTGTCAAAAAATGGATCTTGTTCAAGCGTAAAATGGTTATGAGTTTTATATTTTGATGAAATTTTGTGAAAAATATTGCCTTTTTTCCAAATTTTTCGTCGCGCCTTCGGCGCGACGACATTAAAATATACAAGCCCCTCCTCCAATATAAGCCCCCCTCTAATATAAGCCCTCCCTAGAGGGTGATCGAAATATATAAGCCCCGGGGCTTCAATTAGAGGAAATACGGTATATAGCTAAATTGTCCTTTTTTTGCAATATTATTCGCCGTGACTTATATATATAATGCCTTAAAAAATTTGAAATTTTGAAAATAAAATGAACGGCCTTTTAAAATAAGTTCCAAGAAAATCACTTCTTTTAGTTTAAAAAACAAGTTACAAATACATATGTAGAATAAATTACATTTCTGTTTAATTTAATTTAAAATATATGCATATACAAAGTTAATATTTTAAATATTTATTCACTTTGGACCATTTCAATCGTTTATTAATTTTTTAATTAAATATGAATATAAACGTGAATAAAAAAATTTTTGATACAAGACTTTCTAGCTGAATTTTGTAATTTTATATTCATTTAATTAAACAAATGAAAAATAAAGCTCCTCTTTATAAAGTAAACTAATAATGTGATAAACGTAATACAAAAGCTACAATAATTACTTTCTTAGAATTACTTTTTTGAAATTTTTCAATCATTGAAAATTTTATTATATATAGATAATTTTTTTGTTAAAAGTTTGTAAATTTTTAATTTTTTTATTGAACTTATTAAATTTCAAATTCTTTTTCGTTTTAAAGGATTTGCAAAAGTTAATATTCAATTAATAAACCCAAAACAATTTTTTACATTTTTTCTGCTTTTTTACGTATTTTTTTAAAGGTTATTCATTTATCAATTTCGAAGAAAAAGAAAAAAGATACGATAACGCAAAATCCAAGTTCGACACAAGCAGGAAAAGTGCTGAGCTGTTGATGAATTAGTGATCCAACAAATTCAATGAAGACAAAAAATTATATTAGTCCGAGTGCTAAAAAATGTTTATTTCTTTTAATATTTGCCAAATTATATCTTTTTTATTCTTTCTTTTTCTTTCATTATGGAATGCAAACATACTGCAAAAAAAAGTTGAACATGAAAACTGCCAAGAGTCAACCGATGTTCACTTTAAAATAATCAAGTTTGAATTTTTTATCAAGCTCAATTTTTAAGATGTTAAAAATTCTAACATTTTCGTTACAATTCAGTTAGTAAAATTTATTTCTAAAAAATTTATTTTACATACGTATTTTTTAACCTTTAATATTTTTAATGCAAATTTTTAGATTTGAAAATATTTTTTAATATTTATATAATGTACAAAATTGTAAATAACGTATTAACTTTTGCAAATAACTTTTTTTAAATTTAGTTTTTCTATTTTGAAATCATACATTTTTTAGAATATTAGAATATAAAAGTTTAAGTATTTTGTTTTTACCAATATTTTTTAATTCGAAATAATTTTTGACATATTTTTTGCATTCTTTTTTATGTATATTTTCATTTAAATTTTTAAAATTTCATTTTACTTGTCGAAAGTAGGATAGAGTTAGTTTAGTTTACAAAAATGTTAAATATATCTTGAAAAATATTAAAAAATAAAGTGGAAAAAAAGAAAAACTTGAAGAAATATGTTTTGAAAATCCTTTATCTTTTAATTAAGATGTATATGCTTTTTACTTTTAACATACTTATCGATTGGATCGATCATATCGGCCAAAATGTGAGGATGAATTTCTAACAAAGCGAAAAAACGTGCCTTGTGTTTTATCTTTTTCTTCAACGCATTTCATGCATCTTTCTTTTTTCAATCAACTTGTCGACGTCTTCATTCACTACGGGGAGTAAACTGATCCGTGAACTGGAAAATATGTGCATAGTGTCTTTTTTCTATTTGTATTTTTGTCTAGTTTGTTTTTATATCCTATAACATTTTGGCAATGCATAAAAAATGTGATATAGGTATGACAAACAATTAGGTATTGCACATTTTCACACATTAGCAGATATTACGCACAATTCAGCCTCCCACTTAATGGGTGTAGTCAATCTCTTGCTTTAAGCTTATGATTTAGCAAAGAATAAGCAATATTTTTCGTTTTATTTTTCTCTGATAAATATTTTTTCCTTTGGCTAAAATCAACAAAAATCTCCATTTTTTCTCATTTTAATCGTTGCTTATTAATATAGAGGCACCCTACTTCCATTGTTCCTCAATATCTGCGACAGTACATAGTACATAATGCCGTCGCAAGGAGGTATATTACTTAAATTTTTACAAAAATGCACATTGTTTATGTCTACATTTTGTGTTATAACATTTGTGATACTCACGTATTAATTTTTTGTAATACGATTACCCTAATTTCGCGTGTATAAGGCCGGGTGTTTTGAACCAAATTTAAATTGGCACCAATGAGTTCATTCTGTTGTATGGGATCCGTTGGAATCCAAATTTTGTGCCCGTTTTTGTCTCGGTTTCATAAAAGTGGGCACAAAATTTGGACTCGCTTGGATCCAATACAACAGAATGAACTCATTGGCGCCAATTTAAATTTGATTCAAAACACCCGGCCTTATACACGCGAAATTAGGGTAATTTTAATTTTTAAATTGTGCAAACAAACCTCTTATACTTCAACTTCATTTTATGCTAAATTTATTCTTGCATGTTAGTATTTATTATAATTGTTTATGTGTTTTTTTTGTTATTTAAATATTTTTCAATATTAAATTGTCAATTTTATCGATAATGTGCCGTAGTTTAGAACTGAAAGAAATCTTCAATCTATACGACGAAGAGCTAGATGGCAAAATCGATGGTACACAGATCGGCGAAGTAGTTCGAGCCGCGGGTTTAAAACCCACAAATGCCATGATTACCAAAGCATCCGGCCAGGAGTATAAGCGGAAGGGTGAAAAACGTATTACCTTTGAGGAATGGTTACCGATTTACGAACAACTCTCAAAGGAGAAGGTACACATATAAAATAAGTTAGTGAAATGAGACTAACAGTATGCAAAATAACATTTGTAAAATACTTTCATTTGAAAAGACAAAACAAAAATAGTGAGTTAAAAAATCAACTCAAAATTTGCCTCTTCCATATTACATATTATTCGAGGGGTTCGTTTAAGGAGGTCGGTGCCTACCCAGACTTTGTGGAAGGCCTCAAAGTGTTCGACAAGGAGGAGTGCGGAAAAATCCTCGCTGCCGAACTCAGGCACATTTTGCTCGCTCTTGGTGAGCGGTTGAGCACCGAAGAGGCGGACGAACTGCTCAAGGGTGTCGAAGACAGCGAAGGACTTATCAACTATGAAGGTTTGCACATAATCAATCATAACCACTCATATTTCTTACAAAAAATTCAGTTTAGCCAATAATTTTGCTAACAAAAAACAATAAAATCAGCTTTTACTTGCAATAAAATTTTAACATTTAGCTTTCATCAAAAAAGTGCTAGCCGGACCCTATCCAGACGAATAAGTTCCACAAAATGGCAACTTAAATTTAATTCTTTTTAAAACAACGACCGCACAACGATGGACAAATGGGGAGAACGATAGACGGACCTAAACATTTTTTTCCCAATTACTCTTTCTGTTTAATTCCCTTGAATTTTAACGTAACAAAAAATAAATCTTTTAAATTCCATTTGTTCACAGTCAAGCAATTTCTTTTAAAAATTTGATCAGATTTGGAAAATAATTTCCAATTTTTTAAGCGAACAAAATTATTGTTTTTTTTAATGGAAAATGGAATCAATTATGAATGAACATCAATTTTTGGATAAGTTATTGGGTTGAAACATAATTATGGTCGCTTTTTTTCAAATGTTTGTAATTCTGTTTGTTTTAAACTTTTAATCATATATCGTTGGAAAGGGGATGGTTTGGGCTTTCCGATGACTGTTTTGTAAAATGTTTGTTAACGTTAAATATTTTATTTAAAATGACAGACGATCGCGAGTGTGTGAGAGTGCTTTTACGCGAACGATTCAAAAATGGTGATAAAGCTGCTTGAAAAATTAACGAGATGTTTGGTCGTGATGTGATTACAAAGAGGCAAGCACAAAGATGGTTCAAAATGTTTCGCGAACGACCTACCAGCATCGAACACAAGGAGGGCGATGGGAGACCCATTAGCGCCATATCGAAGAGGAGCTTGGCTGGGAGCTGCTACCTCACCCGTCTTATTCGCCCGAAATAGAGATGGATGACCGTGTGGTTGACTAATGGCGATTATTTGATCTCATGACTTTGTTTTACTGTAGCTTTAATTGTTGAAAGTTTAATAAAAAAGCGACCATAATTATGTTACAACCCAATACTAAAAAAATGAAAAGTTACTAAAACTTATAAATAACTCATAATAATAATAATAATAAACGTATGTATTTATCATAATAAATTATTATAACATTATATGAACAATGTTTTTTTATGGCATTTCCCAAAATCCCAAGCTTTACTCCTTCTCGTTATTATTCTCGGCGTTCTTCGACGGCGAGTCGGCCGCATCGCACGCGCTTTCGGCCTCATTCGCCGTCGTCGTGGTGGCCGTCGTCGTTGGCAGCGGTGGAGTGGCCGACTTGCGATGCGCCGATTGATGAGCGCCGCCGGAATTCGCGTGACCGCCACGACCGTTGTATCCAAAATTGCGGAATCTCTTCTCTAAAACCGGAAAATTGCTTACTTTAAAAATCAAAAAGCACTTTTATATGAATCGCATACAGCTCCTAATAAATATCAAAAGCTTAACCATAAATTTGACTCTTAAATAATCTGAAAAATAAGTCAAAAAAACCAACTTATTTGACTCATCAAATATCTATGAGATGGTTTACTCCTACTGGAAAATATTCATTATCAAAAAAATTGAATTTAAGGCAGGCGGAATTTCAATATAAAAGGATGCGCTTAAAAAATTCAATAACGAACTTGAGAATTAAAACTAAATAACTTGCCCTATTATTTGACGCATCAAAAATAATTAGCAAAAGTTAGATTTGAGTTGCCTTAAAGGCCATTCGTAAAGGAAAATCGCCGTCAAAAAGTCAATTTCAATCAGACAATATCGAAAATATTTTGAAAAAAAAGAGGGAGGGATGCTTACGATCGTTGAGTTCGCGCTGTTCGCTTTCGCAAATGAGAAGAATGAAGCGGCACTGAACGGCCTGAATGGCGAAGTAGGTGCCGGTTACGGAGACGGCCGTCTCGCCGGCGGAATTCAACTCATTGTGATAGTTGGCTGCGTGGCTCGCCGAGCCGCCGGCGCTGTTCCAGTTTCCGACATAATTGTTGTTGTTGTTGATAATCTCGTCCGGCACTTTCACGGTGGCCTGCGTGATTCGCTGCAATTCGCGTACCTGTGGTAAAGAGAGAAATAGCATTAAAGAAGAATACTATAATTATATGCGAAGTTTTTCTAGTTTTTTCAAGACAACAATATCAAAAAGAAACGAGAACTCACATTTTGACCGGATCGTCCGATAATGCGACCGACGATTTTGCTGGGAACAAAAACTTCCGCCGAAAGGACAATTTCCTCCAAGTACTTCATGGTGCTTTCGGCAATCCTTTGGAAAATCCAGAATTCGGCCTAAAAACAAAAAAAAAAAAACGTAAAAATACCCTAGGATGATAGGCCGCCATAAGAAGTGCATAAGAAGTGTAAAAAATTTCGTCTGTGTATAAGGCCGCGGGTGTTTTGAGCCAAAAAATAAATTCGCGCCGATGAGTTCATTTGGTTTTGTATCGCATCCGTTGGGGTCCAAATTTTGTGCCCGCCTTTGTATCGGTTTCATAAAAGTGGGCACAAAATTTGGACCCAAAGATTCGCATACAAAACGAATAAACTCATTTGGCGCGAATTTATTTTTGGCTCAAAACACCCGCGGCCTTATGCACAAAAAAATTTGAAGAATGAATACGCTTCGAGACAGGTTTGTTCTATAAGCCGTCGCTTATCATCCCCAACTTTGGGTAATTTATCAAATAAAAAAAATGATAGAAGCAATTTTACTAAAAAATGCTGCGAACAAAATCAATGACAAATATCATTGGTTTAGGGATATGAAAATTGCGAAAATGCATTAGGAAATGTCCCCACCTTCAAGACCTGATAGTCGAAACCGGTGACGACAACGCAGCGATCGTTCGGTCCGCAGGCGTTGTACGGCGGCTTCTTCGACGCCTTGACGGCGTTGCCGTTGTCGGCGGACGGCTGCGACTGCGCGGACGCGTCCCGAGGCGTGACCGACGCCCGCGACTCCGCGCCACCGGCTCCGCCGTCGGCGGACGTGCTGGTAGTGGAGACGGGATCCGTCGGCACTTCCTGCTTAGCCACCTCAACGTCCTTATTATTGTTGTCCACGTTCGACGACTTGTTGGCGAGATTCTTCGCCTCGGTCGGCGCATTCTAAAATGCTCAAAAAATCATAATGAATGAATAGGTGAAAAAAAGATTCAGATCAATCTAAACTCGCCTCTTTCCATTCTCTCGCACTCTTAAAGCCTTATGTAAAATAGATACAAGATAGCCGATAGAATATTTGCATAAAAAACTTCCTACATTTTCCTCGTTCACAGTTGGGTCTTCGTGCTCGCCGCTCTTTTTCAAGTCATCCGACTTTGTGTCCGAAGAGGACTTGCGTTGCTCCTTCAGCGGATTTTCGATAACGATCGTAGCGCCGGTGTATTGCATCATGGTGCGAATGTAACTGCCCTAAACCGATTGGCTTATTAACAAACAATTAAGTCGAATATATCACTTTCCTTTTCTATAATTAATTCCTAAAAGCTTAGGCCTCCCAATCGTTTTCCTCTACTCGTTTTTCGAAAATTTTTGTAAGAAAATCAGTTGAGGGCTCGACCTTGTTGCCGATAAGCGATCCAACGCAGGTGCTCGGCACGTAAATACGCATCCGCAGATGAATCGGATTCGACGGCGAGCTGACCATCTTTTGCGCGTAAGCGGACGAACCGTTGAAGGGAGCCTGGCAAAACATCGGATGCGCGAACTGCAGACCGCCAGCGGGAAGACAAAAATTCGCCGAAGCGCCGCCGTCGTTGGCGGGAAACGGCTTCACGTAGGGCGCGGAATAGAAAAACGGCTGCGCGCCGATTTGAGACGCTCCGTCGTGTGCGACCTGCAGCGGTGCGTGAGGTTGCGCGCCTCTCGGCGATCCGATAAAGAATGGCGAAACGTTAACGAAACCGCCGCCGAAGTTATTATTCATCCCGGTGGGTATTGATGCCTGAAAATCGAATACTAGATATTTTGCCTTTGCCTTTTAATTGGCTAGAAATTCTTGGAAGAAAAACAAGATTTTTAAAAGTTTTTTTAAATCTTTATTTGAATAACTTTTTTTAAACTTTTGTTACATAATATAGCTCCGACCGATCTGGGTCTAACTCACAAAAAGGTAGTCATATGGTACCGCAGAAGGCGAGCTACGGTAATTTTAGGACGCGTCCAAATGCAAAGAAATTTTGCTCACCCTTTTGCTCATGTTTTGAATTGGCGTCAATGAGTTCATTCTGTTGTATGCGGATCCAAGCGAATCCAAATTTTGTGCCCACTTTTACGAAACCGAGACAAAAACGAGCACAAAATTTGGACCCCAACGGTTCCGATACAAAACGAATGAGCTCATTGGCGCCAATTCATGAGCAAAGAGTGAGCAAAATTTCTTTGCATTTATTTAGACGCGTTCTTTAAATAAGGTCCTGATGAACATTTTCAATTTTTTGCTTTAACTCGTGTGTAAATGAGCCAAAATGCACCAAACATCTGTTAATTATAATATAGATGGTCCTTGTGCTTTCGGTGCAACTTGAGAGCCTGATGATTACTGTAAGAATTACTCGAGCAAAATTTTTGATTTTTTAAAATTTGGCTTTTTCTTTCTAAAATCAATCGTATAGAGAGTTTTTTTGTTATTTTGATTTGAAATTTAAAAAAAGGCTAATTTTTGAATTTTAAAATTATTTTAAAATTTTTATATCAAATTCGTAATCAGCACCCTCGAAAACCCCCTATACGATTGATTTTAGAAAGAAAAAGCCAAATTTTAAAAAATCAAAAATTTTGCTCGAGTAATTCTTACAGCAATCATCAGGCTCTCGGTTGCACCGAAAGCACAAGGACCATTCATATTATAATTAACAAAGGTTTGGTGCATTTTGGCTCATTTATACACGAGTTAAAGCAAAAAATTGAAAATGTTCATCAGGACCTCATTTAAATAAAAGTACCGTAGCTCGCCTTCTGCGGTATCGTATGACTACCTTTTTGTGAGTTAGGCCCAGATAGGTCGGAACTGTATATTATGTAACAAAAGTTTAAAAAAAGTTATTTAAATAAAGATATAAAAAAAACTTTTAAAAATCTTGTTTTTGTTCCAAGAATTTCTAACCAATAAATATGAAAAATAAATTGAAGTATACTCTCAAAAAAAGTATACTCATTTAATATGTACAAAATTAAGTGGACTTATATTTGTGCATGATTATCCAATTAAAAAATAATAAATATAAAAGTAAATTTTTTATAATGTGTTGTGCTAACACAATATAAAAATCATCGAAAAATACTACCCACAATAGAATTAGGTATGTATCGACTGCACGATGGTTAAAAAAGAAACGACATTCAGCAAAAAAAATGGCCTACTCGATTAAAGGAAACCATAAAATAGCCAAAAGTAATTTTCTTAAAACGCGTTCGAAACCGTAACATGGACAAAACGCCAAATTAATTTTCACATTTTTAAATCTTAATCCAAGCGAAAAATTAAAAAGAAAATACGATAAGTGGGGCCTACAATGAATTTTTTGTCCAAATTGGACTCAAAATTTTTTTATTGTATTAGTAAGTTTTTTAGTAAGTTTTGTCGGGTTTGTGTTCGCCTATGAATAAAATCTTTCTGTTATACTGATATTTTGTTACATATTTTATATGTGATTTAAAAGCTTATTTTTTGTTAGTAGTTTGATATACAAATGTTTGATATGTTGTTGTTATTGTACATATGCTGGTTTTTAATAAATGTCATTCATCCGACAAAACTTTTTAAACAACCTAATACTTTCCTTAAACTTTCTTGACCTGGAATAAATAATTTTAATATAGTTTTATGACTTCTTCAGTCTTCTACCCTTATTAAACTAAACGTTCTCATTTTCAGAACGTTTAGTTTAATGAACACCGCGTGTTAGATGTTAGAGGTTAGAATTTGTCCAAAAATTAATGGTTTTGGACAAGGAAGAAACTTTGTAAATAGATAATGGTTTTTGGAAATAACCATGTGCCTCCAAACATTTATCATATTTACTCCTAACAATTTTATGCCTAACAAGTGCTGAAAGCATAAGTAACGAACGTACCCCTGTATTTAGGTCATGCTCGTAAAAACTTCGAAGTTTGTGGGAAATTTTTGCTCCGCATTAGCTACTGCTTCAATAGTAGGAGCGCGAATTGTTATTACGCGATCGAATGTCATCCCGTCTGGATATATAGAATATGATTCAAGTCCACCTCGTAATTCACTGAATAAATTATAACTTAATGTTTATTTGTTTATATGTATGTTGCATGTGAATTCAATTCTACCTCACAGAAACCGAAGTACCCGTTTCTTCCATAACTTTTTCACTGTTGCTCCACCTTTTCCAATAAGACGTCCAATTAGCTGATTTGGAACGCGAATTTTGAGTTCAACATGTGTTCTGAAGTTAAAAAATTAAAATAAAAATTATTGTTTTTATTTTTAAAGGATTTTAGCATAGTAAATAATTTTTATAGATGATGAAAAATACCCGAGTCCTCGCTCCTTTTCCAATTCGTCGTGAATCACTTGCATAACTTTAATACAAGCCTGTGAACAATTCTCTGTATTGCCAGTAATCAATATAACATTTTCCTGATTGCCGTGAACGTCGCGAGTCGGATTGTTGACGTCGACCATGCATTTAGCGCGCGAGGCTTTGCTAATTTCACGAATATTACATCCACCGTGTCCAATAATTGCACCAGTATACTTTGCATTAATAACTATTTTGAGTGGAAGTTCTGTTTTTAAGAGCAGATGTAATTGTAGGGACCAACATTGGACGTATGGAATTAGCTGTCGAGGTACGAGGAGAATTCATCGTAATAGTTGTTCTCCTAGATAAAATAATCTACTTTTAGAAAAATGAGTAAATATTGAATAATAAACTAAAATCATTTTAAATATTTGAAATAAAAAATAAAAAATACGCGAGTATTTTATAACAATATTTATACATAATTAATTTATAATTTATAACGGAAAAATTTCATTTTTTAACCATGTTAGTACCTCTTCTTTTTTAAAACAAAGAGGTTAGAAAAAAGGAAAGGTTGAAAATTGAAAATCTACTTTAGGCAAATTACATGATGACCAAATAAATCTCGGGCACACATTTTTAGATGTAAATTTATTAAATAACGAAAATTTAACAAAATAATGATGAATAACTATAATATGGACTGCAAGATATAATATATTCAAGCGGTTTTGAAGCTGCTCCCTTCGGCGGCGATAGAGAGCTCCAAACGTGACTAAAAATTTTCGACGATGGGCCGCAATTATTTTTGTGAATTTTCAATTTATCATAACTTCTTAAATTTTTTACCATTTGATCTAATTTTTAATATTTGGGGTATTTTTATTTAATGTTACCTATACTTAAAAGAAGGGTTTGTGAATATTGGAATAAATATTAGGGTTTTCGGAAAGAAACCGCGGTTGGATTTGTTTATTTATTTTTCTCATATAATAAAAGATTTTGTAAATTGGTTTTATCTATCAGATAGAGCGTTTTTTTGCGCATCGTTTGATATATAACTTGTCTATGTATACTTTGATTTTTTACTAAATAAGTTTTTAGAAAATGTCTGATCAAAAATTTCGAATGCGAGCTTGCATGTGGTACGACTTTAAGCACGGCAAATCGGCTGCTGAATCTCATCGTGCGCTATTTGAAGTATTTGGCGAGGAAGCCCTGTCTGAACGTCAATGCCAGGAGTGGTTTAAACGATTCAGAATTGGCGACGAAAGCTTGGAGGATCATGAACATGGACATCGACCTGAAGTCGTCGACAATGACCTGTTGAAGGAAGCAATAGAGTCGGATCCGTGCCAAACAATTCGAGAGCTGGCAGAACGACCATTGCCGACCACTTGCACGCAATAGGCAAGACGAACAGGTCCGGAAAGTGGGTGCCGCATCAGCTGAGTGATGCAAACAAAGCAAGCAGAGTGGCAATGGCCGGAATTCTCCTCCGCCGCGCTAAGAACAGCGGTTTTTTCGACACAATCATTACGTCAGATGAGAAATGGATCCAATACGACAACGCCACAAGAAAGCGGCAGTGGCTGGACCCCGGTGAGGCGCCAAAACCGACTCCAAAACCGGACATACACGGCAAAAAGGTTATGCTTTGTGTTTGGTGGAACAGCAAAGGTTTGGTGTATTTTGAGGTTCTGGATTCTGGTCAGACGGTTACGGCGGACCTCTACAAAGACCAATTGAGCCGCGTTGACCAAGCCTTAGGGAGACAAGGCGTGGACACGGCGTCGACAAAATTTCTTCACGTCAACGCCCGGCCGCATGTCGCAAAGGTCACTTCGCAGAAAATCAGAATTGGGCTGGGAAGTTCTTCCTCATCCGCCATATAGCCCAGACCTAGCACCATCCGATTATCATCTGTTCCGGTCGATGCAGCACTCACTGGCCGAGAAAAAGTTCAAAAACCACGACGAGATCGAAATTTGGGTGTCCAACTTCTTCGAGTCGCAGCCGGCGGAGTTCTTCGAGAGAGGCATCCATTCTTTGCGTGGACGTTGGCGACAAGTAGTTGATAATAATGGAGAATACCTTTTGGATTAAAGTGTTGTAATTTTGTTTTTATAATAAATTTTGTTTTTGGATCAAAACGCGGTTTCTTTCCGAAAACCCTAATATTATTTCTTAGATAGTAAAAATCGACAATTATCTAGCTGTCAGTATTTCTTTAATGTTTATTGGAGTTAATTTAAAAAAGGTGATAAGATAGCTCCAGAATTAAATGGATTTTGAAATAAAACTAAAATCATAAAAATATCTCACCCCAATAAAAAGTAACCATCAAAAAACTGTCAAAAATAGCTGCGATCCATCGCCGAAAATTTTTAGTCACGTTTAAGGCTCTATTTCCGCGCAGAAGGTGGCCATTTCGAAACCGCTTGAATATGTTATAGCTTACGGTTCAAATATAGTTATTCATCATTGTTTTGTTAAATTTTCGTTATTTAATAAATTTACATCTAAAAATGTGTGTCCGATGTTTATTTGGTCATCCTGTATTTAAATAAATACTTGTTTTTGAATCGAAACAACCACCTGTAATTTTGAATTTTTTTGACAAAATTTTAATAATCATGAAAATTCAACAAATAATAAAAGAATCCTGACATTGATCTGTCATATAGATGGCCCCAGAACGCTTGAAAGAAAAAATCCAGTTTGTTTTTATTTTTAAAGTTGGTCAATAGACTCGGCTCAAAACAAAATAAGATTTAAAAATATTCCTAATGGTCAAAAATCAAACTAATTACCAACATTTATTTAAAATTACCAATTTGAAAGAGAAATAAAAGTAAAAGAATTTAGCAATAATAAATTAAAAAATAAATATCTAAAAAAAAGGAAATTCGGCTTTTATTGATTATCGTGCCACCAAAAGAATTTTAAATTTTTTATTAATTTTGACATAAAGATTATAAATGTTAAAAAAACATCCAAAACAAAAAGCAAAAAAAATAAAAAAATACGAGTTTACTGTTTCACAAAATGTAAAAAAATCATCTTTTTGATGAAAATAATCAGCAAGAATCGAAAATTTTATTTAAACTTTTTTATTATTTTTTCGCTAAAAGGGTAATACAAAAATTTATAAATAATTAGGTAATTTTATAAAAGAATAAAATTACCTACTTACTATTTTCTTAAACAATTTGTAATAATAATTTAAACTACCTATTAAGCTGGCCAGAAAGTTTTTTGGGTTTTTTTATGGAACGACTTTTTTGGATATAATAAAAGTTTTTGTAAAATAAATTTATCTATCTGAACGAGCGTTTTCTTGAGAATATTATGATACAAAAATATTTGCAATAACTATTTTTGAGGCAAAAATTTGTTTTTATTGAGATATATACCAAAATCATGACGGATAATACCTTTTGGATTAATAGAATGTAGTAATTTTGTTTTCATAATAAATGTCGCTCCATATAAAAACCCAAAAACTTTCTCGCCAACCTAATATATACAAATTGTTAAAAAAAGTTCTATATTAAATAAAAAACAAATAAAATATAATTAAATGAATATGAAAAATTTAAATAAGAAATTTCATCAAATTTAATAGTTTGATGAATAATCTATGTCTTATAAGTTTTTAACATCAATTTACCGTCTTTATCATATAAAGTATGTATCAATTTTCTTAATGCATTGAATGAATTTGATGAATACATTTGATTAAAAACCCTTTAGTTATTTTTGATTTGTTTTATTAATTTTATTTTTTTATTAAAATTTTTATGCCTTATGAAATGTTAATAAGGCAAAAAAACCTAAATTTACCGAAATATGTGGATATATGAAAACGATATTAAATTTTTAGGAATTATATACATGTGTTTTTCATGTTGCATATTTTTTATTTCCGTAAGATATGTATGAATGATATTTGCATTTTTGATTTAAACATTATAAACATTATATTGATATTAATTAAGCGTTTGTTATGTTGATTTGAATGTCATCATCAAGCAACAATATGTACTTTAAAATGCAGAATAATATGCGTTTTAGTTTAGATTTACCTCAATCAGCCGAATGACTGGCCGAGAGATTCAACAATTGTCTTGGACTATTTTCTTGGTCAATTTTTCATTTTTCTTCCACGATAAATGGCGGCGGCAGTGACGGGCAGTAAATTTTTTAGCATTGTTCCACATTATTGTTGGACATTTTTCCGAATTTGTTTTCAACCTTTTTTATGGCAGTAAAGATTGAAATTAAATGTAAATTTTTATGCTTATTAAAAAAATCTTACATTTCAAGCTTTTTTATATTTTTTTTAATAGTTATTGGGAAAAATGTTTCAAAATAATAACAATTTGTTTTTCTATGCATTTTTTATATACCCAAATTTTACGTTTAATAACAATAAATATATTTCAGTAATATGAAAAAAATTCAATTGATAATATAGGCTGTTCAATTGTGAATATATAGAATTTCAAAAAGTAATAAAGTGGCGCTTTTCTAGAGAATCGTTTTTCTTAAATGGTTCAGTGTTTTTTCGACCATTATATCGCACGTGTGCTTTTATTAGTGTTTTTTTAATTTTTTTTTTTTATTATTTTGTTGTTGTGCATGTGTTCTAGTGTCCGATTTCATAAATTCATTCGTTTTATTTATTTCTCGGATATATTTTGTCGTTTTATTGAAAAGTTAGTAAATCCACCAAGAAGCATAGTATATAGATCGCCTGCAGAAACTATTGCTTTTTTGATTTTCAATAAAAATTTATTAATAAAAGATATTGCTTTTTAACTTTTATTAAACTATTATACTTTTTTATAATATATAATTCGAAATTCTCATTTAAAAGTTTGTTGTAGCATAAGATTTTTTTATCTAATAAATTTTTATTTATATTGCCATTGCTGAACTTATTTATAATCGACATTATTCTAATCGTCCATTTTTCGCGGCTCAAAATTGTCACTTTAATTGCGAAAACATTAGTTTTTAAACGTCAACGAATTTTTTTATGATCAAATAAATTTATTTCCTTAAACTTATCGTATTTTTGAAAAATGCCGTTTTATCGTCTTTTTATCTATTTATTATATATTATATTTATCTATTTATTATATTTTATCTATTACAATATATATTCTATATACCTATATGAGAAGTATATGCATACTATAATTATGTAATTAAAGTGCGATCAGAATAAAAGGGAGGATGAAACGAAAAAAGATGTCAGAGTAATAAAAATTAAATAAAAGATAAATACAATAGGTGAATTGTTGCATATCGTCCTCAAAATGTCATCCAGAGATTTTTACACACTTTACTTTTACACAATGTTTGATGATGAAAATTATTTGTAGGAATAAATCTCGTCAATAGATAGATTTATGAGGGGAGATAAACGATAACACCGAATCCAGCACTCAAATTGCCGTGTAAATACACAAAACGCATGAATAATTACATGCAAATTTACGAATTTGAATGAAAGGAATGAACAGTTGCTAAAGTTGCTATAATAAATTTACATACATGTATGATGTATCTAATATGAATAAAATTTTTAAACGACTAACTAAATAAAATTTGGCATATAAAAATAATAACAAAAGGAAAACGAAAATAAGTTCCTGGCTTTTGATGAGGTTCTTTGAAAACAACATAAAGAACAAGTGATTTGAAAAATGTAACTATTAATTTGCTGATTATGTGTAGAAATACATATATGTTGTCATTTTTTGCATCAAATTTTCATTGTTACAATTTAACTACCCACTTTAAATTTTCTTTTGAAAGTCTGGGCTGTTGACAATTTTTTTTTCTTTTTATGTTCGCCGTCAAGATATGGCTTTGTTAATCGTAATGGTCGAAAATTAAAGGTGATTAATTTATTATTTAAAAATATCCATTTCGTTTTTTTAGCAAATATGTTGATTGGTTTTTTAAATTTGTTTACTCTATTTTTTATAATTCCTGTGCTTTTATATTTTTTAAAATCAATTTCACTCGTTTTTTAAATATCCTAAGTTCGGGTAAATAAGACAAATGCGGTTAATTTTATCGGTGTTCAGGGGGATTTATAAATAACGACTAAGAGTGAAAAAGCCACCAAAAAAATTTTAGAAGCTATTTAGGGCCCTAAATTTCACTATGCATTTGAGGTCGCCACGAGTGAACAGGTGTATTGTACATACTTTGAGAAAAGATAATATTAATCTAAGATTAGATTGGCACAAGTTTGGGGAGTAAAAGTAAATAGAGGAGGTATTTAGGACTCCAAAGGCTCAAAATAATTTTGGCGGGAAGAATATAAAAGTTATCTAAGATCCCAAGGACTTCAAATATTTTTCGGTGGAATGGACAGAGCGCTTTTACTTATAAAATAGTTTATGTTCGCCACGTATGTGGCGGAGCATTTCTAGTTTAATTTACTAAAAGAAAGAAAAGAAAGAATGATCAATTAGCATCAATCATCAATTTCAAAATTTCAAAACTGCTTTTTTATTTTAAGTATTTATATAAACAATTAATAATAGGCTTATTTATAATAATAATTTTCGCAATATCTAAAAATGTATGTATTATTATAAAAACATTTTAGTTTTAATTAATTCTGACTAAAATTACAAATTATATTAGAACTATTGATTAAAGCAAAACAAAAAGCGAGAGAGTACTTTTAAATATAACAAAATGATGGCCAGACTCCCTACAGCGTCGCTCATTTTGTTATTTCTCTTTCTTTTTCTATTTCTGTATACTTTTTGCAAATATGCATATGACAAATTTAATGGTCTGTACATTTGACATTTTTCATTTTGTTAAATTGTTCCGCAAATGTATTGTTCTTTGAAATATTTAAACAGGAAAACTTTATTACATGGACTTATATATATTTAGCTATAAAGATTAAATTTAAAGGTGTATTTCAATTTTTAAAATAATTTTTGAACATTACAAAACAGGGAATTTTATATGCTAATAAACATTGATAAGTGTTTACATTACGTGATTAAGTAATTACTATTTGTGAATTTTCGGTGGTAAGCCCGAAAAAATTTATTTTCCATTATTTGCAACGATTTAAAAGTATGTACAATACACCATAATTGTATTTTAGATGTAAACCTTGACGCTTATATATATTAATAATGCTACAAAAAAAGAGTACGTGTGCATTTCTTTTTATATTTTTTTCACCTGCTGGATTGTGGGGCGGCATATTGCAAAGCGTTGCCCTTAGCGGATGGGCATTTCTTCCTAATCAAACTGATTGTCACTTAAAATGCCTAAATGGTGGTGTATGTGCGTTCGATCGTGATGATTTTAATCGCCATAAGTGTATTTGTTTTGTTGGAATGTTCTACGGCGAGCAATGCGAATTCGTTGTTGGTAAGTTGTACCTAATATTCTTTAAATAAATTAACTAGCTACTATAATTTCAAGCGTATAATTTCACAATTAAGAAATTTTTTCATTTTATTATAATTCAAAAGCATAATGAAAATCTGTTTCGACGAATTTTTTTGATTGCTGTCTATCATCTTTTATCAGGTCTTTTGAAATTATTTTAATAAAATGTCTCTAAAATATACGTGTTACCACGACTTATACGAATAATTCAAGTAATACATGATTTTTGTATTCCAATTTTTTAGAAAATGAGAAAAACAATGAACTAATAAATGATAATAAATCTTCATCTCCTTCGGATGAAGACAGCAATGCGGAAGGCGCGTTAAAAGCTGGTATTTCCGACCCAGAAATATTCGAGAATTTTGTAGAAAATAATCAGGTAGAATATCCAACAACTTCAAATGGTATTGGTGGCAGTTTCGACGACGATGACATAGAAGACGAAGCTCAATTATCTGATAATGATGGTATGGAAGAAAAGAATGAAAAAATTGACTCTCAAAAAATGGGTAATTAATTGTTAATTTTTAGTTTCGATTTTATTGCACAAGATTTATGTTAAAAAATATTATTAGTGCTAAAATTAATACATTGCGTACCTGTACTTAAAAAAACGTCTGCGTGACAACCGGTTTTACGTAATGTATTAATATTAGGTTATCTCATAAATTTTACAATATTAGTTTTTTTTTCAAATATCTTAAGAAAATAGCTGAAAACGTAAAACGAATATGCGATTTATTGAATTCAGCTGTTAGTACTCTAAAATGACAGCAAGAAAATGAGATTTCGAAAGGTGATGCGACATTTCGGGACGGACGTCGAAAAGATACTATAATTCATAACGATGCTGAAAACAACTTAATGTGAGGCTTAGCCTAAATCTAATGCCGACTAAACCTAATGGCTAATCCTAAGTTCAGCTCAAAATCTGTATACGTCTCGAAATGTCCCAACATCTTTCGAAAAATTTATAAGATAAGAAATTTTTGAGCATTAAAAAAATTTAAAAAATTTAAAAAATTAAATTTGCCTAATGGTTTTCAAATCCACAAATTCTACAAAATTTGAATATGTAATAAAGTTTTTTAGCCAAATCTGAAGAGCTATCCTACGAGTCGGAAGCATTATTAAACGATATAAAATCATCCACACCAGAGACTCTGAGTTACGCCGGCGAAGAAGTAGAATTACTAAAAAGTGAGGAATATAAGGAAACGCGGGATCGCGACGCATATGGTACTATTATTACACCTACGAATTCCGCTAGCAACAATGAAATTTATCAATCAAATATAGTCGCACCAAATAATATAATTTTACAAGCCACAACACCTTCACTATTAACGCAAGAGAGTAGTACACCAATAGATAATGTTGGAATGGGTGGAAATTTGTTGACAGATGAAGAATTTCATGCAAATTCCAATATTAAACGATATGGTAAATATGGATATTTTGCATTTACAATTTTTAAACATTTTTCGGCATTCTAAAACTTTAAAAAAAGTCATTTGAACAGATTCAATTTTGCAAAGGATTTATTGATTTCGAATTTCGGAGTATTAAGTGATTAAAAAAGTAAAAATCGATATTTTCTTTTCATCTTTGAAAATAACTACCTACATTTTAACTTTTTATATCGAGATTTACTATATAAACTTTTGTGTCATATTTAGAAGAAAGCACGAGAGTAGCACAACCACAATCACAAACTCGCTACGTTCCATCAACAGATACGACAACTGAGATACATCTACCGAAATTCCGTCGAAAATATCATAAAGTACAGACAACTACAATCTCCACCATATCCTCCGAGAATAATGATGAAGATGTGAATGATGGCTGGATGATAAGTGGCAAACGTCGAAGTGCTAGTCGCGTTACCGTATCGTCAGCTAACAGAACAAATCTTTATCAATCGAACACATCCATCTTTTTAAGCATTACATTGTCTTTGTTTTACTCAATTCACGTTTTAATTTCAAAACAATTTTAATTTTTTTAAAACTAATTGGGGAACAAAAGAGATTAAGAAATTGAAAATGTCCATTTTTCGTTTACCTGATTCATTTATCAATAGAATTTACATACTTTTATTCAAAAATAATTAAAAAACCAAAATTCCAATCTTTGTACACGATATTTTATTGTATACATTTTATTATATACAAAAAGTATTTATCTTAATTTATCCGGTGCTTTCTTATTTTATTTTTCTGATTTACAGACTTTTTAAAATTATTAATTGTTATAAATTTGTTAATGTATTTTAAAGGGAATTTATTGTTTCGATTAGATATCATTTCTAAGTGAATTTAAAATGGTAATTAGAGAAGTAATTAAAACTGCATTGCTACATATGTATATCTAATAAAATGCGATTTCCTTAGACTCAAGAAAATCGCATAACATTTTATTCAGCTCATTTTTACTTTTGAGGACTTTTTTATAAATAATATGTATGTTTGTATGTAAGTATTAAAGATACCTCACTAGGAAAATTAAGAACTGCCTAATTACCTAGCGACTGATGATAATTATGCCAGCTTTGAATATTCACAGGTTTTTTTTTTTTGGGAAGAGGTTTTGCTTTGAGAAGGCGCTTGTCCGATCATTTTTTATATTTTTTGTCGTTGTATATTTTGGAGTTTCCGCTCAAAAATTATATGAACCATATCTCTTATAAAATCTCTTATGTGCAAAAAGAAATAGACTTAATTCCCATGAGTTCTTTTGCACACAAGTAAAAAAATGTTTAAATGTTTGGGAGGGGAATGGGTCATAAGAGACTCAATCACATTATTGTAGTTTTCGTTATTTAGAATATAAATACAAAAAAATCCTCATTTTTTTCTTCTCATGAAAAAACTAAAAATTTTAAAAATTAATAAAAATATTTACCCATCATTCGTACTCCACTCCAAAATTAGTCCCTATTGTTGCGCACCGTAATTTGCGGCTTTACAATTTGCGATTTGTTCAGTTTAGCCTAAGTTCTCGACCAGAGGTGAAGAGGCGTGCCTAAGTTTAAGTTCAGCCTAATATTTGAAAACGAAATTTGACGGTGCGGGTCGCAAATTGTAGCCGCAAATTACTTTTGTAAAGTTTGGTGAAATTGGCTATCCGGCAGTTTGTAATGTTTCCTTGTTAGTTTTTAATTGATCTTTTAGGCATAGAATTTATATTATAATTCATACGATATAAATTATTATATGAAATATTGTTTTTTATTACAATTTTTGTTTAGCTCAATATACATATACTCTAATTTATCGAGTATAAAGCGAGGCTGTTTGAGACTTTTTTGAATCTGGTGTTCGCCTTCGTTCTGTTATAATTAATCGGATCGTTACAAAATATTCCATTCTTATTTTGAGTATCATAGAAAATGTATATATTGAAAATAAAATCCCAACATCCAATTGTAACAAAATGAAGGCTAATACTAAATTAATAAATGTCGCAAACATCTCGTTTTATACACGATAATTTAGGGTAAAATTAATATTATAATTTGATTATTATTAAATATATGTTTAAAAAATTCAAATAAAATAAAACCAAATACACTATATTGAAATAATAATTTATTTTAGGTAATAATTAGCCCTTTTCGAAACTTACAGCATAAAGTAGAATTATTGTTACATAAATAAAATTATAACTCATCATTGTAATGATTTATAATGCATATTTGTGCATGATGTTCTTAAATAGTACGTCATGCAATTATTTTTTAATTTTATCAACGACTTTGCGCACATCTTTTCCTAAAAAATATAAAAATTCTTTTTCTTTTTTCTTCTAAAAAAATAATTTAATTCTTTTATTTAAATTATAAACGAAAAAATACCTGCATCATTTACTGCCGATTGTACTAAAAAATTGGAAAATTAGTGTTTAGTTTTTTTAGAACAGCCTAAAAAGTGTTGAGCAAAAAAAAATTTGCTGTCTAGTACAAATTTAAAAACTAATTTAATAGTATCACATTAATTCTTTATTAGGGATCTTTTATTAATTCCATATTATTATTTTGTCATATTTGTGTGATCACATATGTAGTTGTAGTTGCATAAAACTCAAATTTTATTCAAAAAATTGCCATTTCTGTAGTTAGAAAAATTTTATTTGAAAAAATATTCTACCTGCATGGCCGGCACTATCTGCGGCACGTTTTATGTCACGCTTTGCTTGTTTAGCAGTATTATTTGATGAACCTAGATTTTTTTTAAATTAATTTATAATGCTAAATGAAAAGTCTATCGACAAAAAAATAAGTTCTTTGGTATTTTTGTTAAAAGACTTTTCTTTCTAAAAATTAGAGGATTTACGCTTTGATCGAAATGCATTGCGTGTTCGCTTTAAAAAGCCATCAATTGACGATTTCTGTAAAAAATTATTTGTTTATTAATAATTTTTAAATAAAAATTAGCAATTTTATAATTGTTTTTTTTTACTATAATTAATTTTACAATATAATAATATTACATAGAGAAACACAAATATGTGCTAACATTTATTTAATTTTTAATCTATGCAAAATAAAAAGAATATTATTATTTTTCGAGAATTTACTTACCAATGTCATTTTAAGTTGAATTAATAACGGTTAACAATTAAAAAAAACAATTTAAAATTTACAATCTGAAAATGTTGTTGAAATGGAATGAAAAATAATTGATAATTTTGTTAATATAAATCAATCATAAAATGGAGAGTTTCGAAAAAGGATTTTAATTATTTAAATAAATAGGAATAAATGAAAATCAAAATATAGTAATTCTATGAAAGAAAATTTTTGTTAATTCGAATTACGAGGTTATAGAAACAAAATGAATTCACACTTTTGCGCATGTCCGACACCAAATATGTTCGATTTTTTTAATAAGATAGAAAAAAATTTATTTTTACATTTTCCACATTTTAATTTGATATTTATACATATATTCACAATTTATTGCAGTCATTGAAATGTTCCTAGTTATTATTTCTTTGTATCGCATCAATTTTTGAATTTAATGTGCATATTTATACTTGCTTCGTAGAGCAGAAAATTTTACATAAGATATCTTAGTTCACAAAAAAGTAGAATTATCCTGTTTATGAACCCTTGTATTTTCGATTAGTCTGTACAAAAAATTTGTATGTATTTGTATGTATCCCATATGATGTCAATTATATATTATAATATTTTTATTCCCAATTATTTTTGTCAATTCTCTTGATTTTGCTTTTTTATAATATAAAATAATGTTAAAATTATTTATAATGTAAAATAAAAAAATCTAACTAATATCATATAAATTACATTATATGCAACTCTATTAGATAAAAATCTGAAATATTTATTCAATAATGAGTTATATAATGCACAACGGAAACAAAAGCAGTTTATACATATATATTTATAAAACTTAATTTATACTTATATCAAATTCCAATCCAATTATCCTAATTTCGGGTGTATAAGGCCGTCCCGTGGATAAGCGAATGCGACATTTTTGCGTATTTTTTGACATAATTTTTAAGAACCAAAAAGTTATTTTTAAGAAAATTAATTTTACTGCTTCGATTCAGAATTTAATTCTCTATCCATTACTTTTTAAATCACATTTCTAGCTAAATTGTAAAGTTACAACTAAAAAGTAAAGTTACTTTTAATTTTTTGGAAATTTTTTGAGTGACCTTACTTTTTTAGCTGTTACTTTTTTCCAAGTTACTTAGAGATATGATTTAAAAAGTAATCGGTAAATTCTGAATTAAATTCTGAATCTAATGCCTAAAATTAATTTTCATAAAAATAACTTTTTGCTCCTCAAAAAGTTAATCAAAGTTGAAAATCCGCAAATGTCGGTTCACCCACTGATTGGAATTTCTCAAATTGATTTTAAGCTCCCAAAACACAATATTTTCTTATGTTTGACGAAAATCTCCGTGAAGGATACGCTTAAATGTACGCTTGAATTGTTGATTTGCCATTGCGTAGCATAATGGATTAATTGAACTATTCAGATAGCACAAATAATATGAAATTGAATATAATGTATTAAAATTGGCTGAGGTGCTGCAACGGTCGCAAAAGCCGTAAATTGTTGCCAGTACATAAAACGGTGTCCATAATACTGTAAACGTTCCCAAAATTACGGTAATTGTGCGGAGCGCTTTTCGGGCTCGATTTTCTGAGTGTGAATGCGTCTTTGAGATGTGCTTTTTCATCGTCTGCTTATTTTTATACTTTTTGAGATGAGATTTTGTAGCCATTGCGGAATCGTATGAAGCCACGTTATTACCGACCGAAGACATGAGCATAAATGATGATAGTCGTGCGGAGGCATTCGTAGAATCTGCTGCGGGTGTTACAACACGCGCAAGTGAATTTTTACGTTGAGTTTCACCACTGAACGATTTTGCTGAAAAAAGTTCGAAAACGACCTTTAATGCTCTTTTGAATGTTCTTGAGTATTTGTCTTTTTTATTAAACAAAATTTATTGCTAATTTGTCAATATGGAAAGTCCAAGAACTTTCTACGCTGTACATGCGTAAAACTTTGAAAAACTTGCTATTCTTCTCGAATTTGGGTAAAGCATTATGTAGGTAAAATAGATTTCGACACTATTAACCCATTTGAAACCAGAGCATTTTTTTCATGTTTTTTGAGGCTGTTATCAAAAAAGCGTTTAAAGATCTCAGCAAACCTTTATTACATGTAGCTGGAGTAATTTCGAAATGGGTTAACAACATTCATTTAAACCATAAAATTGATTTTTAAACCTATTTTTATAATATTATTCTCAATCGCTATCTCAAAATAGATACCATGCAAAATTTAAAAAAAATCCAATATGTATTTTAATTTTATTCCTTACTGAAGGATGAATAGCGCAATCGCTTAATAGATGGATAACGTGTAGCAGAACGAACTACGGTTAGCAAACGATGCACATTTCCAGTTAACGTATCACGTGAAAATACATTATTGTTCCCGCATTCCTCCATTGATCGTGCATATTCGACGCTTACGGATTCGACTTTGTGAAAATTTTCAGATTTAAAATTCATTGCGGTGGCATTCAAACGATGCGTTATTTCCAAAACGCCTCTGTCATTACTGTTGACATTATTATTAAAATTCCCAGTATGCTTATTGTTGATGCTGATGTTAGTATTGGTGTTAGTGTTGTTAGCATCTTTTGAGACCTCAGAAAAAACCTTATTTTTATAAAAGCATACTGTATTGCCATTTTCATTGTTGCTGTCATTGTTTTTCCTTGTATTAATTGCGCTTCCATAAGTGAAACTTTTGCTGAAATGTTCGTTATTGGTACGAAAAGCATCACGAGTGCAGTTGCAATTTTTCTGGTCACTTTCATTTCTATCATTGTTGTTATTATCAAATTCAAAATCGATTATGACTGCATTATGATTGTCCGTTCGCTCGACAATATTATTTGTTAATTTATCCGTATCCTAAAAATATTAATTACATTTTAGCGAGCGTATTAGCGAGCGTATGTATATGAGATGAAAAGCTTATTTTTATTTTTAAATAAAAAGTAATTTAGATAAAATCTTACTTTAGAAGAAATCAACAATTCACCACATTCTTTGAATTTAACGGGAAAATCGGCAACCGGAACGCTTGTACATGAGATAGAAGATTGTTTACTTTCCAACTCACAAATTGCGCCATCTTCCTCCTCATTTTTTTCCTCTACAGTTGTCCAATTACCAAAAATATAGTCCCCGTTCGCATCAAAATGACCTTGGTCATCGTTAATAAGTTCATAGGCAAAATTTTGGAATCCAAAATCACTATTATCATTATCATCTTCTCTTGAAGCAGTGGAAACTGGAGACACAGTCGTTAATGATGAATTATTAACATATGAAATATTATTAATATTATCGTTAACATTAAAGTTCGCGTTTTCATTCCCTTCATTAGTATAATATACTCCGATGCCATCAATCTTCAAATCATCAAGTCTACGAGTTAAACCTTTATCAACATCAAATGCACCCACATTATGATATGTTAAACCCATAATCCCGGTGCTATAAAAACCTTGAATCGTTGTTGATGATGATTCATTCATAGCCATTTCCCGGCAGCATAGTGAAGAATTTGTGGATTCGTCTATGAATGGCACCTCATCATTAATGTTAAAGCTTTCCTCGAATTTTCTATGTTGCGCTTCGTCTAACATTTCTTTATTTTCAAAAATATAATAAGGCACTGTTCCTTCATCTTTACTAAATGGAATGGAATCTGATGGGGAAATAATCGCAACTGGTAATGTTATTTGCGAATCTTCAACAATGGTTGATGTTGAAAGACTGATTGATGGTGTTCTTTTTAAATTTATGTTTATGTTCATTGGATCATGAGATAATTCTTGTTCTGCAATAAATTGTACAGACATTTTTAAATCTAACGCCGACGCTATTTCATTAATCAAAAAATGTTTTTCTGGCAAAAATGTTTCACTTTTGCATCGTCGAATCCGATCGGAATAACTCGAATGATTACAATTTAATTCTACTTTCGAATTTGATAGTCCGTTTACATCTTGTTTTAGCTCATTTTGCGATCGATATTTGATTGTACTTTCACATGATTGTGGACTTAATGTCTTTTCTCCCATATAAATAAATGATGTGAGACTTGGTTTTTTTGTCATCATCGACGAACCTCCCGAATCTGGAGGAACTCCGCTGAAGCTTGCGCTCGTCGAACTAATTCCTATATTGCTTCGCGCTGATGAAGAAGATTTTTCTAAACTACGAGGAATACAATCGCTAGCAACTCGATCACTTTTCGTCACACTAACAATGACTGCCGAAGCTGATGATTCAGGTGCCGAACGTGATTTTGATGAAAATCCACTTCGAAGACCATGTAATAATCGCTCAAGCTTGTGCGTTTTTTTGGCAGCTTTTTATTTTTCGTAAATATCATACGCGAAGGTTCACTCGTTGTACTATCAATAATGTATTGATCGTTTGATTTATACACATTTCTAAACAATAATAAATGCATTAACTTCGAATATACAAAATGCTGTGTTCATACAATTTTTTATCAATTATCCTAATTTCGCGTGTAAAAGCCGTGTGTTTTATACCAAATTTAAATTTTCGCCAATGAGTTCATTCTGTTGTATCGGATCCGTTGGAGTGCAAATTTTGTGCCCCGCCTTCATTTCAGTTTCATTAAGGTGGGCACAAAATTTGGATTCACTTGGATCCAATACAACAGAACCAACTCATTGGCGCCAATTTAAATTTGACTCAAAACATCCGGTCTTATACACGCGAAATTAGGGTAATAATATTATAGAAGTTTCTAAAGAGAAAATTTACCGACTAACGAATGTGCATGAATCAGAAGAATGTGCATCGGCTCCACCTGTGGTACCTCCCCCGCCGGAGTTACTACCAGTAGGTAAAGCGCCGCTATAATTTATTGGCGCACCGCTGTTTATATCAATCAGCGTTGTTGAAACATCACCCGTATATGCAGCGTCGCATGCCTCACGATTTCGTGTTGTTGTTGAAGATGAGGCACGATTTTGCATTTCGCTTAATAATGCAAGTCGTTTATTCTTCTATAAATTGTTAAAACTGATCAATATAGTATTAAACTTAAAAATTGATTTTTAAAAAAGCATTTAAATATGTAAGTGTACTAAAATGTTACAGCCGATATTAATATAGACTAGTCTACATTAACATCGGTTGATTATTAATATCGGCTTTAATATGCATACCAAATCGCTTTTTGTAGCCAACAGCTTTGCGGCCTTATAAATACCGTAGTATAAATAAAGCATGAGAAAAAGTGTAGACCAGTAATATGAGATGTACATCCCCATATTAAGATAAGCATTTGTCATGAATTGAACATAACATTCATCCGCCTTCAAAATCCGACCCTGACCCGAAAAGGATGAATAACCAAAAATTGAAAAAGAAAAGAGCACGCTTGGCACCTAATTTTAATAAAATAATTTACACTATATAATATTTTAAAATTTTACTTTTAAATATTTTTATTTTTATTTTGTGTCTTAATTTTTTTGAATTAATTATATAAATTGTATAGGAAAAACGTACAATCCATGTAATAGCAATAATAAGTAAAACTTTCGAAGGAGTTCGCCAATTTCGATAAGCCGCTGGAAATTTTACAGAGCAATATCTAAATTATTTTAATTTTAAAGTTAATTCAGTTAAACAAATTTAAGAACTTTTTCGATTTGTTTCAATTATTTTCAATTGGAATTAATTAATTTCCAGGGTGAGTCGCGTTTTTGCAATTTTAAAGATCCGATTAAAAGGTCAAAACAGGGACAAATCCGGAGAAGAAATTGTTTTCTCTTAAATCTGATTATCTGTCACGGTTTTTTTATTTATTTATTTTTTTTTTTTAATTTCTGGGCGATGCAAAAGTCATAAAAAAGTCATCTGTTCGAGCAGAATCTACGGTCTTGTTTAATGGCTCACGGATTTAAACAGATTTTATGTTTTATGCACGATCTGTGCTAAGAATTTAAACGGATTTTAAGCGGCACAATTGGAATGGCCAATTGACCATTCCAATTGTATTCTTCTTTTTTCAGTCCTTAGTAATTTAGTTAGTATTTAAGAATGTTTTTGAAAAATTAACCGATCAATGGTGATTCCAAGTACGGTATAAATGGATGCCAAACAACAAGAATAGTCAATGGACAGCCATAAATCACATACAAATGCACCGAACTTCCAATGTTGATCGTGAATAAAAAAGTAAGTATACACAGGAATGCCTTCTAATCCAATTATCTACAAGATGATTTTACTTTTATTTTTATTTTATTTTTAGGTATTTTACATAAAATATTTTTGATTGTTTCAATTAAATTTAGACAATACTTTTATTACTTTTATGACTATTTAGGCAAAGATCCAAATTTTTGAATAATATCAATTTTTTAATTGGAATTGATCATATTGTATTATTATGAATTTTTCTTATGACATTTTTTATTTTTTATGTCACGTTTTTGATAAAAAAAATAATTTTGTAATGATAGCGTGCTCGACTGCATTACGTGTAAAATATTTTTTGAGGTTTTGAAAAGCCATGATAATGCAATATGACCTGTTCCCAAATAAAAATTGATATTATTCAAAATTTAGATGATATACCATGTACCTAAATATTCATGATCCTACAAATATAATGCGGCAGTAAATACTAAATCCATTAACATTTTTATTTATAACTCACGTAAAAGTCAACGAATCAACTTAAAACTTTTGGAGATATAGCAATAGTATAAGCCGTACGTGAAAAAAATCGATATCATGGGATCAAAAAAACTATTGGAACATATAATAAAAATACAAAAGTATCACCAAAAAATGTATTTGCATTAAAAATAGCATAAACCTCGTGCTCATTAAGGCCGAACTATTAGTTCAAAAAATAATCAAAAAAATAAGTAATCAATTTTTTCTGAATCAAGGTCGATTTTTAATGTAAAATCGACTTTTTCAAGCTTATACTAATACTATTTTTATTTTTATCACTTACTTGTTTTATTTTGCTAAAATTATTACATTGTTACAACATTTAACTGTATATACCACAAATATCAAAAACATAGGTGAATATAACATTTACAGTCTCACTTTATCTAAATTTTTGTAAAAAATTTATAATTTATGTTTTTTATTTTTTAAAAAGTTATATGATATATTAATGTGTGGTTTATATAGATTGAAAATTTTAGTGAAATGAAAAGAAGCGATATAAGAGAAACGCATAGCATAAAACATCATAAAAATTGTTTTAAACACGTACAGCGAGAGTAGGAGAAGCACAATTTTCCCGTGGGAAATATGCATCACAACTTTTTAGCGCGTTGCTAAAGCGTGAAACCATTTCATGGTGTTCCATGCGATAAAAAATTTTTTCCTCAATATTAACTTTTGGTTACCATCATGCTTAATAATATATATTCTCGGCTTTTTTAGTGATGATAGGATTGCAAGCTTTGACATGGTTCTTAAATATGTTTATTTTTGATGCGCAATTTTGCTGTTTTTCTTTCCATAAAATTTATTTTTACGAATTTCTTTTTGGTCACGTTTTAGTAACTATTTTTGTGACTGTTATTTTACTAATAGTATTTGGCGTCTTTTTCTCAGCTTTCTTACTTTTATTTTTCTTCCATTCTTTATGAAAAAGCAAGGCAAGTTTTTTTTACTAAAAAAGAAAGGCCTGAAATTTTTTTGCTTATTTCATTATTTTTGACGAAATATTTGGGAAATTCTATTATCCATAACGATAAAACATAAAAAGTAAACCGCCAACAAAAATAGCAATGTCAATAATAATAAGTTACATTAATCACGAAGAAAAATTATCTAAATAAATTTATTATTCATTTTTTGAAAAATATATTTTAAGAGTCAATTTGCAATTTTCTAAAGTTACCAGATCCGAAACCGCCAAAGAGAAAATGAAATAGTTGGAAGGTTGGCGAATATTCTTATCAAGAGCAAAAGAAAGCATCACGATCAGGTTGCCAACCACTGTAAGAATGGAAAGAGCACCCATCACAATTATGAGCATTAAGGTTTGGGCGCTAAGTGGTGGAAGAAAGCTTTCTGAGTCGTAAGATGTAGATGTTGCAATCGTAACGGCAGTCGTCGAATTTTCCTTTAAGGATGAAATCAAAGTAATAATAAAATCACTCGTTGTTTGAGGAATTTCCGTAGTAGTTGTCGTTACAACTGTGGTACTTGTTTCCTAAAATTGACTAATTTTATTAGATTTTTTATTAGATTTTATTAGATTTTTGGATTGGAAATTTTACTATTGAAAATATATAATTCATATAAATGTTTCGTTTTTTTGCTCGACGTAGTAAATCTCATTTTAATACTAACATCGCCACTAATGATCGTAAAAGGTAGTAATGGCACGGTTGCACGTGTTGCTAACATTTCTAGCGGTTCAATGCGTGTTGTCATCGCCCAGAGACTATCATTGCCACCACTTGTATCGCGAGTCGACATTAGCGTGCTATTATAGGAGGTAGAAAAACGTGCCGTATTGCCGGATAAGCGCATAATCATCATCGTGCACTGGTTAGCTCTATCATTATTTTATGGCGGCAATGCGCTTTATGTTCGCTCCGGAAGAAAATATTGCAGAAAGTAATGTCATAACAGAAAAATTGAGCAAAACATGGATGGAAAGGCCTAAAAGTTTATTCATGAACTAATTTTTGCTAATATTAATAATAATGTTTATCATTTTTATTATACATGAAATCAAGTAAAGTTTACTATTTTGAGAATAAAAATGAAAAAAATGTAGGAAAAGAATTTTCGAAACGTTAAAAAAGTCAAAATGCAATGTGATAAAGAAAAAATGTCGGTAATACCATCCATTTATAAACACTGATAAGCAAAAATAAATTAAGCATGAATCAAAATAATTTAAAAAGTAAACGCAACGCATTTATCAAAGCCAAAAAATTTGGTCATAAGCAATAAACCAAAAAAAACATGCGCGACGATGTTTTGACGAATTTTGGCAAAAGTAGACGGATGTGCATTTTATTTTCTAAATTTCTCACTGAAAATCAAAGAAAAAAACGGAGATTGAAAAGAACATTCCATTTTTTAAAAAAGAACGTAAGGAAATACCCGAGACGGAAGCGCCGAAAAACAGGCAAACGGGCCGGTGTGAAAAATAAACGGAGGAAGGAAGAAATTAAGTGAGTAAAGAGAAGAAAGTCTTTTGACTAAAGCGTTTGCGAAGAAAAATGGAAAAGGAAAGCTAAACTTTTGAATCTATCAAACTAACCTAAATAGGCACTCGACTCTCGTTCTTATGAGCCCAAAGTCGACGGAAACGAAAGGCCGATTTTTTTATAACATAGAGAGAAAAAAGAAAAGTGAAAGAAATAAAAGAAAGCACTAAAGAAAAATTTCACGCCTGGGTTTTTTGATTTTTCAGCTTGAAGCAAAAACGACTCACGGGGACGTCGTCGTTCTCTCAAAAGGCGCAATGGTGTAAAACGAGACAGCATTTTTAACATTTCTTTTTCATATAAATTTGTCTATTTCTTTCATTCATATTTTTAACTGTTATTTATATAACAAATATATAAACATATATAAACATAATCTTTTGTTTTTTTATTAATTATCTTTTAATGTTTTGATATTAAAGATAAAGAATATTACATGAAATTAAACACCTGAATTTCCCATTTTCACTTTGAAAAATAAATGATAAGAAATAGAAAAAGAATATAAGTTGTTATAAATTAACTGTTAAAAGAAAAACAATGAATGATAGAAGTAAAAGTGTAAGAAAAAAAAGAAAAAGATACAAGAAAAATAATTTAAAATAAAAAAAATATGATTAGATAGTAATAATAAACAAATAATAAATATAATGATGCATATATTTATACATATATATTTACGTATAAAACGGTTATTAAACTTTTATTCAATTTTATACTTTTACTTATTTTCCCGAATAAATTTTACTATCTGAGTCATTTTTTACTTATAAATCTTTTGTTAAATTTCTTTGTACTCTTGAATAAATTGATGTCTTAAAATTTAAGACTTCTAAAGTAAAAAATTTTAATGACAAGAAAAAATTTAATAAAAACCATTTAGTAGTAATTATTATCAAATCAAAGAACTATACATTAGTAATTGATATTACATATATGAATTCGTAATGCTTAAAAAAGTATTTTTGGACAGAAAACCGTTAAACAAATCATTCAGCATTAAATTTTTAGTAAAGCGACCAAAATTTTTAAAAAAAAAGTTATTTTTAAAAATTTGGAGGTTATATGATAGTGAAATAATTTTTGGAGTCAGCTAAGCACAAAAAAGTAATCCCCAAAATTTTGATGCATCATCTGTTTTTTTAAAAAAGTAAACTTCTTTTATGCGAATTCCTTTTGTTGCAAATGGAAAAAAATACTTCCAATTAACGTTCTTTTACTTTTAAAATAGAAAGCACTTATACAAAAAAAAAACATTTTAAATAAAATTTATTTGATTAATTTTAAAATTCATCTGTAAAATTTTAAATTCAACAAATAAAAAGAATTTTATTTTTCATTAAAAATTTAATTTTTTATAAAATTATGACGTGAAAACAAATTTCATTATTAAGTAACTTTTTTGTTTCCTCCCCATTCTGTATCCACATTGCCGTTTGTGGGGAGGCTTAGCCTGAAATCTTAAATTTATCGGAAGATGGAAAGCCAAAAACTAAAAACCGGATAGCAC
This sequence comes from Bradynema listronoti, assembly GCA_024678965.1. NCBI lineage: Eukaryota > Metazoa > Nematoda > Chromadorea > Rhabditida > Allantonematidae > Bradynema > Bradynema listronoti. The sequence continues at coordinate 1,692,879 of JANLNO010000009.1, forward strand.
GCCAAAACTAGCAACCCGCACGTGCAAAATATGCTAAAAACAATCAAATGCTGGGGTCCTTAAACACATCCGAGAGTTGCATAGAACGTGACCAGGGACAATCATCATGCATGCGGACGACTCCCACTGAAAGTGATGCGCACGAAAAAATAGGGATTCGAGGTCAAGAGGACGACTGTGATCAGCATTCTGAGCTCAAAGCATATCATTGAAGCGGCTCTTGACTCTGGTGTCTCCACGAAGCGAAAGAAGCTGCAGCCGGCACACGATCCGAAGCTCTATGGGGCAGTGATGAAATGGCTGAAGCAAGCTAGATGCCAGAATGAATTTGCCGCGTTCTGGAAGCCAAATTTATCATTGACGACGACCGTCTTGCAACCGATGGAGGAAATTGCCGCTGAAATCCTGCGAGAGGATAAGCCTGAAAACAACGAAGACGAGGAGGGTGCTATCGAGGACAAAAAGATGACGTTCGAAGAGGCCCAGCGCGAAAGGCTCACTGCCCGGCGTTATCTGGAACAGGACGGTGGCGATCTTGAAGCGATCAAATTGTTCAATCCGTTTGACGACAGGATGCAGAAGATCCGTCAGAAGAAGCTGCGGCAGCCTACCATACTCGAGAGTCTTGCCGCGCATCAGGAAGTGGACGAAAACGAAGACTTACTCTAGCACGGTGTTGGGATTTGGTCATTATTGTATTTGGCGTTTCGCCTTTCATTTGCTCTTTTAAATGTAATTTGGTTTTAGCGCGATTAAAGTGCTATATTTTTGTTATGGTCTTTATTTTAATCTTTTGTTGTTGGTGTTTTTTTAAAGGAGAAGTGATTTCGGAGTATGTTAAAAATAAAATATTTGTTGATTAACTATTCTTCGCATTAAACCTAGTCTAGTGGTGTGTCTATATTACATTAGTCAGATGGCGTAAATCTTTTTCTTTGTTAAACGTCATTGAGAGACATTTTGGCGCTCACATTGGTTGCCAACTGAACGAATAAAGAGATTCAAGAGTCCGATGATTGTCATCGCATCTTTTCAATACGGCTAGTATCTAATATTGACCCTCGATCTAAGATGCCTTGGCTCGGTCCCATTGGGTGTCATTAGATCGAGGTTTGACTACTCGATTTTTAGAAAAATTACCTAAAAATTAAAAGAACATCATTCGATTCAATATTTTGAAAAAAAATTGATTTTTGTATTAAATTTTAAAATAATTTATTCCGAATAAATAAAAAAATGAAATGTAACAATAATGGACTGAAAATATTTTCTAATGTTTCCTTTAAAAATGAAAAAATTCTTTTAAAAAAAATATATGACTTTAAAATTAATTAAATATTTCGCTTTGATTATGTAATTTGAATTCAAAAACTTGGCAGCAAAATTTATTGAAAAAAAACTCAATCTATTTATGACAGCCACAATTGATATTTATTCCAAGAAACATTCCTACAACCATAAATGTTAATCACATAGTTTTATTTTATTCTCTTAATAGGTCGAAAATGGAAAACTTTGAGGGTTCATTGAAAAAAATGAAAAGGCAAATCAAATCAAATTCCTCTAATGATAAAGGTTTTTAATTCTTAGCTTGATAAAATGATAAAATATTATATCATTGAACATATAGACTTATACTCTTAGCTTTTGTAAATGTTAAATGAATAGATTAAGCTTATATGTATACACATAGAAAATAAATATAATTAAATTAAACGTCTTATTAAGGAAATACACATTACTTGGAATATATCGAACAAACAAATTAGAATACATTTTTTATGCAGGCATACCGCATACATGTCAAAATTGGGTCTCGTTTCTTTAACATGCCTTTTAAGACGTCAACTTGAATAGATTAGTCTCGACTCTTGAGTTGGTTGCTGAGCCAGTCCAATCCCTCATACAAACCGTCGCCAGATGTGGCGCAAGTGGACTGAAAAAGATTATATGTAAAATATTTATAGTATAATTTGGAGAAAAGATAAATAAATTAATTTTATTTGCTTAGGTTGATGCATAATTTCATACGTTTTTTTTAAATACAAAATCCAGAATAATTTTTTTTTTTAAATGAGCATTTTCGTTCTTTTCGCCTCAGCGAAAGCTGCTCGCGAAATTTGTGCTGTAATAATGAAAAGAACGACTCAAAAATGGTTCTTAAAAGCGTCATTTCGACGCCAAAAAACCAGTGTTGCCCTTCTATGTTTGAGGAAAAGCGATTGGGCCAACTTATTTATGAAATAGCATGTTAAACAACATGGAAATTATTTTTTAAAAAATCGACTATGAAATAACCTAACTGAATTTTAAAAATTGTTTACCTGGATATACCAGTTGCGGCTTCGCAACGTGTGTAAGCCCAATTTGTCGGTAACCTCGGCGGCCGTCATCGCGTTTGGCAAATCCTAAACGAATGTTCCAATATGCATAAATTTTTAAAAGAAGTCTACTTAAAATTCCTCCATTTAATAGAAAAAGATAAATCTTTAATATTATTTTGAATATTTGAATTCATTCCGTTAAAATGAAAAGAAATTGACCTGCTTATTGGCAAAGACAAGAAGAACGGCGTCGCGAAGCTCGTCTTCCGCCAACATTCGCATGAGCTCCTCGCGAGCCTCGTTGATGCGTTCGCGGTCGTTGCTGTCCACCACAAAGATGAGACCTAAACACATATAATTAAATTACTCTTTCTATAAATTTATTCAATAAAGTTATTTTCCACTAAATTGATATGGATTTTATAAAAATTTTGCATTATTACGACAATTTGGAGATCTTCGAGGACAGGCACCCAACCAAAGACGAAGCCTAGTTTTATCCTGCGTTGGAATGCCCACAAAAAAGGATAAAAAAAGTAAAAGAGTAAAAATAGGGAATGAGTAAATGAAGAGAAGAATAGAGTAAAAAACAAAAAAAATTTGAATAAATGCATTAGTCAATTTGGATAGGTGCCTGAAAATCTCCAACAATTTCAACACAGCAAAAAAAAATATAAAATTTGAAAATACCTTGCGTATTTTGGAAGTAGTATCTCCATAATGGACGAATCTTGTCCTGACCGCCGACGTCCCAAACGGTGAATGAAATGTTTTTATACTCAACAGTCTCGACATTAAATCCTAAAAATGAATATAATATAAACGCTTTAAAAGTTTAATGCAAAAGTTTATTATGCGCGCAAAATCATACCAATAGTGGGAATCGTCGTGACAATTTCGCCGAGCTTCAATTTGTATAAGATTGTCGTTTTTCCGGCAGCGTCAAGCCCAACCATCAAAATGCGCATCTCCTTTTTGCCGAAAAGGCGATTAAATAAGCTGGAAATCGTTAAACCCATCTTACAACTTTCACCTAAAAAATGTCGGTAATAAATTTCAATAGAAAATGAAATTAGGAATGCTCACTAATCGATTAGTTAATGAATTAATGATTATAAATTTAAAAAAAATATTGGCCTGGAAAGAAATTTTCTTTACACGTGACACCTAATTTTTTATTTTTTTCATAACTTTATTGATAATCAATTTCAATCTATAATTAATATAATCACCATTATTACTCGAGATCTTTGCCCAATGATTGGGCAAATTATTAATCCCTTTCTTCCAGAATTCCGCTTTCTGTAGGTCGAAAAATTTTCTGGCCTCCATTTTCAGTTGGTCGACATTGGCGAAGGTTTTATAGCACATGTATTGTTTTAGAGCGAAGAATAAATGGTAGTCGGATGGCGCAATGGCCGGCGAATATGATGCTGTATCCCAGCCAAGCTCCATCAATTTCTGGCTAGCGATCATTGCGATGTGAGGACGAGCGTTGTCGTATAGGAGATAGACATCGACACGTCTTTGGCGCTTTTCTCGAATTGCTTTAGTCAATTTTTGGAGCTGATCCACGTAAACGGTAGCTGTCACACTTCTCTGCTCTTCCATAAATTCATAGTCGTCTTCGAGGTCAGGTGAGTGCCCTGTCTGAGGCTTGTCGTCGAGTGCAGTATCTCCTATTCGAAAGCAAGTCGTATGGGTAACGATGTCTGGCCCGAAGATATCGCATATGTTTCCAGCTTCGACCCGTGCGTATGGCCAAGGCGCCACTCGTAGAAGATGATTGCCCAAATTTGTTGTTTGTTAATTGAAGTCATAACCAGCTTGCTCAATGCTGCAGCACCCTTATACATCCCGAATTGAGAAGTGAATGGAAAATTATAGAAGGTTCTACCATTCACCAAACTTGAAAATGTTTCAGTAGGAAAAAAATAAATTTTGTCTTAAGTGTGCAAAAAATTTCTTTCCAGCCTAATAATAAATGTCAATTTTTTTCAGATCTTTCGAATAAAAACAAAAGCATTTGTTTTATAATAAAAAACTTTTGTGTTCTTCCCAAAACCAAATATCTTTTTGTAAAAGTAAAAGCGGAATTCCGAAAAAACAATTTTGCATTATTATTTAAAAAAATTAGTTACAAAAAAAATAAAAAATTTTCCATTAATTTTAAAAAATTTGAAAAAATAAACACATAAAAAATTCCACAATCAGCGATGCTAACTGTGTATTAGCTAATTGTGCATTGATGTTGACTATTGACACAAAATAATTTGTGTGATACTTTCAATTTTTTCTTCATTAAACTTTTGGTACCAAAAAAGTTATTAATACATATGCAAAAGTTGCTTTGAATCTCAAGCCAATCGAGCACAAGCCAATACCTCAAAGTCATTGATAATCTTATTGAAAACACAAAAGCGAAACCACAACAACTCAGAAGAAGACATTGTATAATGTGGATGAACCGGCGAACGGCCGATGACAACTACGTGGAAAAGTTGGAGAATTTTTTCCGTTCAAACCTGTTTCGGTCTTGACACGACGATTGTGTGACTGTGAAAAAGATTGCGAAGAGATTTCTTTCTCCCTTTTTTTTGCCTTTTTTTGCTTTTCCCATCTGTTTACTAGAAACATAGAGAGTGAATAAAAACAAGGAAACATATGGATATGCAAAAAAGTGAACAGCATTAACGAAGAAAAGAGGAGAAAATTTTTGAAATAATTTTTTCTTGTGAGACTTATCTTGTACGACGTTTTTCCTCTCATCTTCTTTCTGTTGTTGTGCCAGCAAGCCGGTCCTTCGACTTTCTTTCTTAATTTGTATTGATTATCGCGTTGTTTCTATTTGGTAGTGTGGCAAACCAGGCAAGGCAAGTCCGCTTGTGTAATCGCATGGGGATGTGCCTCGACGTCTGCGAATTTCGGACGAAACCTCTAACTAATACACGTTCTTTTTTAATCGAATATATTACATTCACTTTCAAAGCAAAAGCGTTTTCGACATTCTGAGCTTTGACGCATATTCGTATTTGTAGATAATCTTGCAACGCAAATAATTATTATTGTTATTCCTGCGGTGAGCTGTCACCAATCGCGGCACAGCAACCACAAAAACGATGGTAATGTCAAGCAAGCAAAAAGATGATTTGTAAGTTTTTTTTACCCAATCTGTTTGAAAATTTTCTTTACATGATTTTGAAAAACTATTTAGGAATTTGGCGATTTTCGATTATCTTCAGAAACACGGGTTCGTGGAAACGTCTGCGGTTTTTCAACGAGAGGCAAATATTGTAAGTTTATAATTTAATTTTAATTATTAATTTTGTGTTTTATTCGGTTGGTTTTTTGTAGATAATCTTAATTTTAAAGATTTCAAACAATTATTTTGGAAAAAAAATTACATGAAAAGTTTTAATATCTAATTTGATTTTTTCTTCCATAATATCCTACATTACAAAGGCTTATTTTGTGATTTTTAGGACGAGAATACGGATCAAACTAAATTTGCGCAGGCGAACGGTTTGCTGGAAAAGAAATGGACATTAACAACGCGTCTTCAGCAGAAGGTATTGGCATTGGAGGAGAAGGTTCAGCAAATGGACCGGGAGGCGATGACTGGCGCCCCGTCGAGGTAATTTTTCTATTTGTCCAAACGCAATGAAATGATTGGAGAAGTAAATTTCCGAATTTTCGCTGCTTAAAATGTTTTTTCAATTACAGCTGAAGAAATTTTTTTAAAAATGCTGTAAAAAACTTTTACTTCCAAGCAATTATTGACATGATTGTATTAAAATTTTACAGGCTTGGAAATTAGATAAAGCAATTGTAAAACTTGGTCTTAAAAATAAGGTTCTTATCGGTTATCGGACCGCAAGAATTTTTTTATTTTTTATATAATAAATTTTTTTTTGGCAATAATAAATTGCCAAAAAAACATTAAAAACATAGCAAAAACAAAAAATGAGCTAAAAACATTATTAAATTGGAATTCCTCGTATATTTTTTGCGGTCCGATAGCCGGTAAGAATCAAAAATAGTTATGAATAAAAAAATCTGTTTCAATTTGAGTTATACTTGCGGATGGCCCGAAGCCGGTATTTTTCGACCCGGCGCCTCAAAATAAAAAAGCCCGGCTCGGAAAAATTAGGCCCGGCATAAAGTTTTATACAAGTTTTTAAATTAAAAAATTTCCAAAATAAATCTTTCATATTTCATGAATAAAATTTTATAACGAAACGTTTTTTTTGCGGTCATAAATAAAGGCAATATATAGATTAAATAATAAAAAAGTTTAATAAAGCATGTTATAGCAAATATTTTTAAAAAAAACGCAAAAAAAGTGTTAGCGATTTAATTTTTTGTTAAAAAAATTCGAGTCAGGCCAAATCGGGGTCACGGGCCGAGCCAACGGTCCGCCCGGCTCGAAAAATTTCGGCCCGGCCCTGCTCAGCTCGTCGAAAGTTCGGCCCTACAACAAATTATGCTTAGGGACAAGAGGAAGCCGGAGGAGTGGATTCCTCGACCGCCCGAACGCTACCAACTCAACGGACATCGATTGCCGGTGACGCGTGTGATTTTCCATCCGGTTTTCAGCGTTATTGCGTCCTGTAGCGAGGATTGTACTATTAAAGTTGGTTGTATTATAAACAATAGTCAATTGGAAAAAAATGATCTATTTTTTTTTTGAATTTAGATTTGGGACTTTGAAAGCGGCGATTTTGAGCGGTCTCTGAAAGGACACACGGACGCCGTGCAAGAGATTAATTTTAATTCCAACGGCAAATTGCTTGGTTAGTTGTTTTTTTTTTAACTGCTAATTTAATGCGATCACCGGGGAAGATGCTGCCGAAAACGTGAGTATGGCTATATGAAAGAATCGGATTGAAAAAAGTTGAATTTGAAAATGTACGAAAATTTCTCTTCTTTAACGCGTGAAGTGCGTAAAAAAATGAGTTATTAAAGAAAATAGTGAGTATCGCTTAGGAAATTATTCGTCGAATTCCAGCTTTTCTAAGAGGGGAAAAGAAAAGAGTTTATTCTTTTGTTTATGAATGTTCTTGGTTTTTTAATTATATCTTGGTCCCAAACTGTTGAATTTCAATGTGTAATAGCTTGTTCGATTCGACTTGAAATTCTGCATCGAAAGTTGAATTTCAATGTGTATAAAATTAAATCAAAGCGAACTTAAGAGTTTATTGATATTCTTGGCGATGACTTTTTGATTCGTCATTATTTTTTTCTTGTTTGTTTTTACACATCACATTACAAATCACATTTATTTACAGGAACAACTTTTATACAGGATATTTTTTTAAAGATTCCATTTTTGTTTATGAATGTTCTTGGTTTTTTCGGTCCCAAACTGTTGAATTTCAATGTGTAATAGCTTGTTCGATTCGACTTGAAATTCTGCATCGAAAGAGTACCATATTGTAAAAGAAGTTGCATCGAAAAAATTTTATCGACAGATTCCAAATTTATAAAGAAATCAAAAATGGAATCCTAAAAACACATTCTGTATTTTAAACTTTCGATTGTAAGATTTTATGGATATAATTTTTTTTTTTTTTTTAGACTTTCACCCCAGATTGCCGTTTGTCGTTAAAAATGTTGTCACTTTTACACATGTTTTCTTACGGCTTTTTATATCTATTAATTTAAATGCTTTTCCTGAAAAGAATGAAAAAATTTTGTACTCTAGTGTCCTGTTCGGCGGACATGTCAATTAAAATTTGGGATTTTACCGGCTCGTACGATTGTCTGAAAACGCTGAAAGGACACGATCACAACATTTCATCGATTGTCTTTTTGCCGGGAAGTGAGTTGTGTTTTCTAGTTAATATTTCATTATTAAAGGAATGTTTTTTTTTGGCTATTGTGAATTTTTTTGAAAATGATTTTTTAAACAGATTTTTAATTTTAGGAGACTTTGTGCTTTCTTCATCCAGAGATAAATTAATCAAGCTTTGGGATGTAACGAGTAAGTTTATTTGTTTGTTCGTTTATTTTACGAAAAGACTTATCCTTGTTGATTTAACCTTTTTTAGATGGCTATTGTGTACAGAATTTCTCCGGCCACTCCGATTGGGTTCGTATGGTGAGAGTGAATCAGGCCGGAACCTTCTTTGTGTCCTGTAGCAACGATAAGGTTTGGCATTTGGGAATTTATTTTTCTTTCATTTTAAATGCGTATTATGAGATTTGTATTATATTGAGTCAAATTTTAAATTCGATTTTATTTTAACTTATTTCCGGATGTTTTAGACGATAAAAGTGTGGTGCCTGACGTCCAAAACGCTCAAGGTGACGTTGGTCGGGCATGAGCACGTTGTCGAGTGCGTAATGTGGGTTCCCGACAGTTTTGCGCCGGCAGTGGCGGGCGGCGAGACCGCAAGGCGAGAAAGTATCCATTTTTATTTTTTACTCGCAAAAATAAACTTTTTTTGCTCCATTTGGGCAGTATTGTGACTTGATTCCGAGTTGACGACTCTAAAGCATTTTTGGCCGACAAACCTTTCATATTTTTTTTAAATGGCAAAATATAATTAGGCTCCGCTCGAGTTTGCGCCGAGTCAACTCGAAGTCAATGCGTTTGAGTTGTGTTTTTTATTTCATATTTTTAATTTCTAGCATTTTTCAAAGGCGATAACTTTTTGTGAAGAATAGATTTAGTTTTTTTTTTAAATTTTCTATGTTAATAAAAAATATGTTTTAATTATTTTCCTCTGGACTAACTATAAATACTCCTTAAATTTGGAGTGAATCGGTTTAGTAGAAGTCGAGTTTTAAAAATCCGAAAAATGCCAAAAACGCAAAAAATGTCAATTTTCGGCATTTTTCGGATTTTTATGACTCGACTTCTACTGAACCGATTCACTCCAAATTTAAGGAGTATTCATAGCGAGTCCAGAGGACCTTCTCCGCAAAAATGCAGGATGATCCGATTGTTTATCGCAAAAAGTGCATTCTACGCGTTTAATGCGTTTTCTGCTGTAAAAATGCTAGAAATGAATATTTTTAAAATTACATTTTATAATAAAAAAAAATTCACTCCAAATTTAAGGAGTATTCATAGCTAGTCCAAAGGACCCTTCAAAAATACAGACCGATCCGCTTGTTTATCACAAAAAATGCATTGTACGGTCTGTATTTTGTAATGCGTTTTCTGCTGTAAAAATGCTAAAAATGAATATTCTTAAAATCGCTTCTCCACAATTTTGAACTTGCTCTACACAGCCGAAAAAAAATTTGGTGTCTGAAAATAAATTTTGAAAATTATTACCATTCCGTGAGTCCGAAATTACCTTCCAACCTAATATTTTTTGTCTAATTGGTAATAAAAAATCTTAGAAAAAAGCTTAATCTTTTCCACTTCTTAGGTAAAATGAACGGCGACGCTGAGATGACGCACCAGCCGCTTTCGGTTATTGCGTCGGCGTCACGAGATCGAACGATTCGCTTCTGGGACGTTCACTCGGCGGCTTGTCTCTTTATTCTCCAGGGACACGATAATTGGGTTCGCAACATTCGTCTTCATCCTGGCGGAAAATATTTGCTATCGGTCAGCGACGACAAAACGATGAAAATCTGGTCTATTGAGCACAAACGCTGCGTGAAATCCCTACCGGCGCACGCTCAATTCGTTACGTCCATTGGTAAGATAGATAATTCATAGTTTATTAGTTTGATGAGTGGGGTGCATGTTTTTAACTAAAAAAAGTTAAAAAATTAGTTGATAAAGATGGATCAAACTTTTTCTAAAGATAAAGTTTTTAAAAGAATTTATTGGTAAACAAATTCTATTTTGCGCGATATATAATATAATATAAAGTACAGATTTTTGTAATTAAAGAGCATCTTAACTCTATAGGTTCTGAGTTGTTTTATAAAATTAAATCAAAGCGAACTTAAGAGTTTATTGATATTCTTGGCGATGACTTTTTGATTCGTCATTATTTTTTTCTTGTTTGTTTTTACACATCACATTACAAATCACATTTATTTACAGGAACAACTTTTATACAGGATATTTTTTTAAAGATTCCATTTTTGTTTATGAATGTTCTTGGTTTTTTCGGTCCCAAACTGTTGAATTTCAATGTGTAATAGCTTGTTCGATTCGACTTGAAATTCTGCATCGAAAGAGTACCATATTGTAAAAGAAGTTGCATCGAAAAAATTTTATCGACAGATTCCAAATTTATAAAGAAATCAAAAATGGAATCCTAGAAACACATTCTGTATTTTAAACTTTCGATTGTAAGATTTTATGGATATAATTTTTTTTTTTTTTATAGACTTTCACCCCAGATTGCCGTTTGTCGTTACGTCGAGTGTCGACACGACCATCAAAGTCTGGGAGTGTAGATAAATGTATTTATCAAATCCCGTATTCGCGTATTGCTTACCACACATACGTATATAAATTATTCTTCTCCTTTACATTTGGTGCTAATCCTCTCGTCTGTGACAATAAAAAAAAAAAAATTATTTGCTTTTTTCCATCCCGGGTTATTTCTATATGTATTATGAGGGGAGATAGGGAAAGGACATCAATGGTTTTACTCGGATTTGCTTTTACTTCTTTTTTTTCGTTTTTTCGAAGGCTTGCGTTATAATTTTATTATTTTATGTCATGATTATATAATTGTTTATCGCTTCAATTCTTGTTTTTCCAACCAAATATACACGTAATTTAATTGTTTTAACATATGAAAAGTTTGTGCGTATATAATTCAACTTAATGATCTAAATTCATTTCAAAAACTATAATGATTACTCAACGACGATTATACTTGAAATTATTCTCCGCATTTGTTCGATTATGATATAAAAAATGATCAAATTTAGCGCTTAGTCATCGAGTTAAAAAAAATCTTGAACAATTTTTTCTTTATACTATACGTGTGATTTTTTTGTTTTTTGCTCTACATTTTTTCAGTTCATTTTCTATGCAATTCAAAAAAAAAATGAATGGCCTGAATACCCTGAATAGTTTATTATTGTCTTGCATATATGGAAATTTTTTCCTCTTCCACTCTTATTGGTTATCGGTGCATTTCATTTTCATCTCACTGTGTAATAAAGAAATCATCGATATTTTTGAATAAAAAATTAATCGCTCTACTAAAATTCGAACGTGTTGATCGTTTGTAAAACTATTGAAATTAATAACTTAGAAAAACATTTAGTTACGCAAATTTTTTAAAAGAATTTCAATTAACCAAGTTCTTATTAAAATTTTATTTTAGTTTTTTCTTTTTTTGCCAAATTATGGCCACATTACCAATCACAAAAGCCGAATTGGTTGTGGGAAAAGTGATAAAGCTGAGTAAATTGGGCCTGAGGCAGACGCCATGCGTTCAGTTGCGATGTCGACAAATGGATTACTCGGAGCATTTGCGCAATTATTTTGTCAAATACACCGATCTTTGGGCGCTGGACACCGACGCCAAAGCACAAATGGGCGACACGGTGCTCATTCGTCGATCGGATTCAAAGGAGCTTAAAACCGGCGCGGACGTACAGCACCTTGTGGAACGAGTGATCTTCAAGTACGGTATGGTCATTGATCCGATTACGAAGCGACGCGCCATCGGTAATGAATGGGCGGACGAATTGGAGCTAAAGAAAACGTTCGTCCACGAGATTGTCGAAGGACCCGAGCGTGCCGTATGTTTTTTTGCGTTCTTTAATCCTTGCCAAAATAAATGACTTATTGCGAATTTGTTTCTCAGGCATCCTCATACGCCGAGCAGCGGAAACTTCAAACGGATCAGCTTAATAAATTGTCGAGATCGACAATCGACGATTAGCTGTTATTGTTATTTTTGTTCTGTACAAATATATAATATGTTTTAATTTGATTATAAACTTTAATGAAACATTGGTCGACTTTTTATTTGCAAATATATAAAATGTAAAATAAAAAAGTACAAATTTATTTTCAATATTTAAGGAAACTAAAATTTGCTTTAGTATTGTAATTTTTTTACAAAAAAGTTTTTAATTGATAGATGATTTTATTTGATGGATTTAAGGGCTATTAAAAGAGAGATGGACAAAGAAGCGGCGGTTCGACCGCGAACTGTCGACACGGCGCAATACGTAAAGGATCGAATCGAGCAAATCGCCGAACTTTTGGAGGTTTTTATTCGAGATTTTTCATGACATTTTTTAAAATAAATTTTCCTCCTTGGAGAGATGGGATGCAAAATGTATTTAAATTTTCTAAACTAAACGTTAAGGTTGTCGACAACAGCGCGCTGAAGCCGGGCGAGGTCACGTCCGGACCGCGTACGGTGTTTCAGCGACTGCCGCGTCATATGCGACGGCGCGCCATGTCGCACAACGTGAAGCGTTTGCCGCGCGCTTCTCGCGAAATGGCTCTACGGTATGCGGCAAAATGCGCGCACCGTAAAAGCCGCCCAGCCGCAAATGGCGTCGACGTCCAACGCGGCTTTTAAAGGTTGGTTCTCGTGTAGGACGCGATTAATTTTCGATATAAATTTTTCAACTTATTATTACCAAAATTTTTCATTATTTTCAACTCTTAAGGGGAGCAATGGCCTAGTAATTGTGCGATAGGTTTCACTTTGCTTGAGACGAAGTTCAGTTCCATCCCCGACCCCACCTAGGTGTTCTCCATATTTGGAAGACCACATTGCACAGTATGGATGTGATACGGCGGTACTGATCAGGCTTCGCATAAGCCGCTCTATAGTGCATGCTTGCGCCGAGATTTCGGTGACTGGATGGCTTAGGCTTAGGCTTAGGTAAGGCAAAGTAAACCAGCCGAGATTTCGGTGGCTGGATGGCCCTCATCCAAACCCGCGAAATGATTAGTCCTTTTGGTCATTTCCAACGGGGAAGGACTGATCTGGGGCCTTCACGTATCGCGTATCAACTTTTAACTCCGAAAAGAATTTTGTATTTTTACATTCTTATTTTAGCATGTAAATGGTATACGAACTTATGTTATTATTTTCAGAAACTTCAGCGATTGCGTCGACGAAACGTTTGGCTGGAGACGCACATTTGGCACGCCAAACGCTTTCACATGATCGACTTGTGGGGATGGAAACTTCCGTTGCGAAGCTTTCAGCGCGGTTTTCGACCCACCTACCGAAACGCCATTCAGTCGGCGGTGGTTTTGGATTTGAGCTATTTGTGTTGCACGCAAATTTCCTCGAAAAACGTCAACACGAGCGCCGGGCAGTCGACAATGGAACGCGATGCCATCGCACGGATTTTGTCGCGTATGTGCGTCGGCAGCGTGTCGGCGAGCTTTGCGTTTGCGCCAGCGCTGCGCGACGGCGTCGAATGGACGGCGCTGCTGTACAAACCGAACGCCTATCCGTACGACTTTATCGGACCGGTTCGCTTTTCCTGGGCCATCGATAGGTAGAAAAGAACACAAATTTTTTACTTGAACTCTTCAATTTTTTGTATAAAAAATATAAAATTATTTATTATTTTTGTTGAATTTGTCTTTTGGAATTGACTTGCACTTATTTTATGACTTAGTTTTTTAACAAAGAAATTTTTTCTGAAACTTTTAACATGTATATTTAATAATTGTTTTCAGAAAGAGTAACGATTGGAGTCTTCATATTTGGTCGCATCCGTCTACGCATTCTGTGGTGTTGAGAACAATTTTGCAGCTCATTTCAGCCAAATTAATATTACCCAATTCCGAAGAGAAAATGGAAGTGGATGATGATAAATTGGAAAAGTCCGTCGAAATCGCGGAGAAAAATAATGCCGAAAATAAATTGGCGACGGAGAAAAAGAAGGAGAAGAAAAAGAGCGAGTCGGATTCGAAAATAAAGCAACCGAATCGGCGAGCTCAGCGACGAGCTGCCAACGCTGAACGCTTAAAGGAGTACAAGGAGGAATGCGAAAAAATTCAAAAATTGCCCAATCTCTACGAATCGGATGAATTTAAGGTTTTTTTTCACTCATCAATTATTCCGAATAATTGCCCGAATTGATTAGACCTTCTCTGCATAATTTTGTCAGTTTTTGTTTGATCATTTAATTGGTTGAAAACTGGGATGTTTCATTATATGTTATTTTTATAAAAAAAATTTTTAAATTTTGTTTTTTGCCACATTAATCCCTAAGAAATTTCCGTCAAAACCTATTATATTCAAATAAAATTTAAGTCGAATACTTTTTAAGGTTGTTGACTTGCGTCACGAGCTAATCCGAATTCGTCTAATCGGACCAAATTTGTTTCCGCTACTCTCCAAAGCTCTTTATTTGGTTAGTGATCCCGATTTGAAGGTTGCTGGACTATTCGACGAGTTTAAGTGAATTTTCATTTTAATTGGAATAATAATTTCTTGAATGTACCCAGGAAAATTATAATTTGTTCATTTTTTTAGAGAATCTCACGAGTTTTGGCATAAACGCATTTGCAATACCAATTTTCCACTCCAAGCCGGTTGTTTACGCAATGGAAGCGTTATTTCGCTAATGGTCGAGGATCCCCGTCTTTTTCGTGCCGGTCATTCGAAAATGTGTACCATCGCGAATGATTCTGCCGGCGAAATTGGTTGGCATAATTTTTCTTCTCGACCCATTTAAAATAAATGGTTATTCATTTAAAAAATTTTTAGGCGATGTTCCACCCCTGCCTCATACCTCCACATTTTGGAGGCAAAATTTTCGCCGAAAACAATTGAATCGGCGCTTAACGAACGCTCAAATGGAAAAAGCCCGACGTGAACACGCTTTGAGTGGTCTTCGATCCACGCCTTTTAAGGTTTACATTTTCTGAACATTTACTAGAAAAATGATTATTTTCCAATCAATTAGAAAATATGTTGAAAATAATAGTTTAGAATTTTCATAGAGGTCCAAGCTTTTAGATTCCGATTTTATTGATTGTACAAAGTGTAAACTCGAGCAATCAGGTTACGTCGAGTGCCGCACAAAATCGAATTGATTTGGTAATTTTAGAAATTCCAATTACCCTAAGTTCGGGCGATCGTTCGACGGCATTTTTGAATATTGACTTGGCCTTAATTCTGTTATTTTGCATCGCTTAAGCATAAAATTTAATGAGAACCTTCATTAAAGCGGGCCCAAGCTGTAGTTCAAAAATTTTAGGCTCAATTTCGTTTATAAAAAAAATGAAGACCAAGTCAAAATTCAAAAATTCTTCGAATGGCCGCGTCTTATTCATCCGAACTTTGGGTATTTGATTTCCATATATAGGGGTTATCTTCTAGCTGGCACCAGCCGAGACCGGCATGGACTTTTGGTTGGCACTTCAGTTTTCTAACGGTCGCGCTGCCGGTCTAGCAGACAAGATTGGTCTCGATTTTCAGAGTGGCACGCTCAGCTTCCCTGCCGATTGTGCCGATTCTCCAGCGGGCGCTGAATACGCTCAAATTGACGCCACGACATCCAAAGCGAGTGGAAATTTCTTTTGCAATTTCATGATTCCAAAATTAATGGATTTGAAATTTTTTAAATTGCAAAGTGTAATATATAATATATAGGCAAGACATTTGCGAAAACCTCACAATCGACGGCTCAAATACGAAGGGCGTCTACGAGTGAAGTATCCGTTCACTTTCGAGTGGAAGGAGCTCATTGATGACTGGCGGAATGCGTTGTCTCCTCCGGCCAACAACGTCACTGAACATCTCAACGGAAGCTCGAAGACCGCTTTTGATGGAAATCAGAGCGGTCGATATTATGTTCTCCGCGATCGCATCGTTCTATCGAAAATTAACGATTGGTTTGTGGAGAAGAAGGGATGTAAGAAAAACGAAACTGCTCCATCGACTAACCAAACCATAGGTTGTTGTTTTTTTTAAAGATTTGTTCGGTTAATTAATATATTGAATTGATTCGTTCAGATGCGATATTTCGTAAGCACGCTAACGCGCTAATCACTTTACGATTTATACAATCCGCTCGAGGACGCATTAAACGCATGGCCCTGGTTTGTTTGCCGTCGAAAGAAGACCTGAAATTGAGCAGGAATGCGATTATCGAAGAGCCTAATCCAAGAGCTAAAAAAGTAAATCATTTTCTTTATGGCTCTATGAGATTTAATTTGAATTCATTGGTTATTTTTTAGAATTTGAGTGGGGATGAAGAGGAAAAAATGACATTCGATATCCCATTAGTTAAAAAAGTTGAGCAAAGTCCTTTCGGAGATTTCATGCCCATCGAAGAGTCGACTTTCGCGACTGGATTGGCATTCGATGGAACATTAGTAAAGTTGAGTGAACTTTTTCCGGACGAGAACGCCGCACGTTTGAAGCGCAAACGTGAAAAGAAAGCGAAAAGAAAAATGGTGGTAAAGAAGCGAAAGTTGGACGAGAAAAACGAGACGGAGCCCACCACTTTGGCCGATGTGGCTGATATAGTTAGTGATGAGATCGATTCAACTGCAAACACTTCTCTCATTCTCATGCCGTCGTATCGCGAAAGTTGTTCAAGGTTCCTTTATAAAATTATTTTTTGTGCAGTTTTCAGTTTCTCTTCAATTTCCAACGAATTATATTCTCTAAGCTGAAAGACGTTGCTTTGAAATTGCCTATTGCTAAAAGTCTAAAAAAACAAATTTCACAATGAATATTTTGGCAAGAGAGGAGGCAATTGAAAAAACAAGCATTTTAAAGAAGTTCTTTAGCTCATTTTAAGAATATATTTTAAGAGGATTCAGCCGTGATTTAGGGGGGATTTTAAGAGGATTATCGACTTTCAAAAATGTCATTATATTATATTTTTTCAGACAAGTCGTCGGTCGAGTGATTCGTGGTGACTATTCCTTCCTAAAAAGTTGTGGCGTCTCATTCGGCTATTGTCCTCTGTCGGCATTACGTCTCATGCGGCCTAGCAAAAAAGTTTTGTTGAGGAACATTTCCTCAAAATTCTATCATCCAGCCAACGTCAGCATTGTATTATCGCCTTCTGGCGCTTTATGAAGTGTTTTTTTTATCAATTTTTGTTATTGTTATACTCTAATGAGATATCTTTAATCTCTAAATATATTAAACGTATTGAAAAGTGAACTTGATTGAATAATAAAAAATATAAAAAACATTTATTTCAAAAGTATGCAATACACGTATAACACGCCACATTAAGCCTGTTGAAAAAATGATGATATGTTAGAACTCTGTGGGATTTGACAATTAAGAGCTCAAAACTTTTACACGGGGGTTTTAAATGATGCTGATCAAGATAAACCGAACAGATTTTTGATCCGGGTCCTAGATCAGATCCTACCGGGTACAGTAACCCTATTCCGGGTCCTAAAAATTTTTTTGAGAAAATGGCTGAATCAGTATAAATCGATATCGGGGAATCCAAAAATGAGGTCCATTTTTTCACCAGACCTCTCCCGGGTACAGTAACCCGGTCCGGGTCCTAAAATTTTTTTTTGAAAAAAAATATGATCCATTGCGGCGACGTTCGCTATGTGATGAAGTGCTTCCAAGCTTTGCTCACCAAATAGTCCCCACGATTTGTGCCTTTCCACAAAATCGGCTAAATGGGCTTCTATAAGATGAAGTTTATTAGTCGACGGTAGCTGCGCCCTCCGCCAATTTGCGGATAACTTTTCGATATCGGCTCGAAGAAAGTTGTAGTTGAGAACGCCAAGATTCTTCGCTACAGCCCAACGTTGTATGCGCGAAATGGATGAGAAGACCGGCCGTAAGTTGAACACAGCGCTTGTTTTTGGATGAGCGTATTCCAAGATACATTCATTTTCAGAAACATACCGAAGAAATTTACTGCAGTCTCGGCCGTTTAGCAATGAAGACGTTTGATGAGACGGAAAAACTTTGGCTTCGCGGAAGATCAACCGAAGTGCCGTTGAATCTGTGACAAACATAGCCTTCAGCGCAGTGTTGACACATCCTTGAAGAGAGTGTAAAGGTGGGATTGCTATGTTTTCCGCTTTTATTTTCAGGACATTGTCGCTTGGTTGTTGTAGTGGAGCCCCGGATCGAGCGATCCTGCATTTTGTTGGAGGCGATTCAGTCGTGCTCTCCTTTGCGACGACGACATCAGTTGATCAATTGGACGCCGTTTGATTGGTGAGCGTTGTCGGAGAGCTGCATTCTCCTTCAAAAGTCGCTGATTTCGTATTTTTCTTTTTGAAGTTGATGTTTAACAGTGATCAGCTGCTGACGAAGTTGGCGAACAATTGTTCTTGACGCCGCGTTTGCATTTGCCAGTCTCCTTTCACGCTTTCCAAAATTTTCCACACGTGTGGCGATGCTCCTTCTACATATCTCCGCTCGGTTCGTCTGAAAAACAAAAAAAAATTTTTTAAATAACAAAAAAATTTTTAAAAATAAGAAAAAATTCGAAAAAAAATGGATTTTTCTCTTTTCGGCTCACTTCTCCCGGCCGAAAATTTTTTTGACCGGACCAAAACACGTTTTTGATATGTCAAAAGATAGAGGACTTTATGGGGAATAAGATCTAGTGATTAGATAATAGAAATTAATCATAGAAAAAATAAAAATTTACGTTTTTGTGCTCGATGGGTTCTGGTGTCGGCGGGTTCACAGTCGATGTTGAAGGGCCAGATTCTGCCGATAGCTTCCGTGCGGCCCAACGTGCAGCGTAACTTTTCGCAGCTTTCTCCTGCTGCATTCTTTTCTTCTCTTTGCGCACTTCGGCGCTTCTCTTGCTCAATTCAGTCTGATTCATGATACTCTAATATTTCCTAAAAATAGACGAAAACACTCTTTAATATAGTAAATTTTTTTGACCGGGCCAAAAATCTTTTTTGACATGTCAAAAGATAGAGGACTTTATGGGGAAGAACCTGGCAAGGCGTATTTTTTCATTTTTTCTTTAGTATTTTTGTGGAGTGACCCTAATTAGGGACAGTGGCATAGGGTCCGGTCCGAAATAGGACCAACAGTAATTCGGAGTAAAAAACCGATATTATTTTTGGATTCCCCGATATCGAAAACCTTTATCGAAAATTTGTTGGAAAATTTGGGCATGTTTTTGAATGTGAATAACACGCCAAAATAAATGTAAACAAAAAAATTTTTCTATCATCACTTTTAATGTGGCGTGCGTATAATAAAAGTTGATTTGATTATTCAAATTATAGGCAAAAGGATGTAAACATGATTGATGTTGAATTGTCGTTAAAGGACGTATGCCTTGTAGACTTATTTTTTGAAAATGTAGACTTATTTTTATACGGTTTTCGAAGAGTTTCGCAACATAGACTTGAACGAATCTTTGCCTTGTTATAATACTAAGTAAATGTATTATTTTTATTAGTTATATATATTTTATTTTTTTTATAACAATAGCCACACAATTTAACTAAACTATTTTGTATTTTTTGCCTATATTTATACAATTATAATTCCATGTAGATTCATTTGAAGTTAAGTGTAAGTTTAAGTAAACCATTTAATAAATGAAACAAATTACTAACAAATCTTATATTATCGGTTCAGGAAACCGGCTTATCGGTTTACGGAACCGACTTATCGGTCCAATGAACCAACTTATCGGTCCGGAAAACAAATATTCATAATATCTTTAATAATCTTCCATTTTTTATCTCTACCGGAATTAAGTTTTTTATATGAATCTAGTGTTTGCCTTGTTATAATTGATTGGATCGATGCAAGATGTTGCATTCATATTCTAAGAATCATAAAGAATATGTATGTTAAAAATAAAAACTCGGGATCTGATTGTAACAGAAGAAAGCGAATACTAATTTAAAAAGTCTCAAACGGCTTCGCCTTATACACTAGAAATTAGGATATATTGTTTTTCTATTGGAGATGATGATCCGAGACTTTAAGGTTTGAACCAGGTCGATCAAAAAAAAAAAAATTAGCAAAATCGATTCGGTTTGAAGCTATTTTCTATGTACACCTTTTTTTTGCTTTAACAATTGCACACTCTCGAAGCTCGGCTTTTTATGCGAAAATGCATTATTTTATAGTTTTAATATATACATAACATAGTATGTTATGTACATGATATTCGTGATTTAAAAAAATCTGTTTTTTTTTAATTTTAATTTAACATGCTTTCATACACTCCTAATCAAAATAATAACCGCACTTGAAAGTCCTAAAGAAAACAACGAACACATCTTTTCAACACCACGGTAATACCTGGACTCATATACATATCAGAAACGTGGAATATAGGAGAATTCGAGAAGCACAAGCTAATGACAACGCTAAGAGCAATAAAAGAAAAGCAATCGGAGAATTATGAACATTTTATGGACAAAATTAGAAGCGAGGAAATCAGAAAGAAAACATAATTCGCAGACGCATACGAGACAGCCACTTTCAACATCAATCGTTTTTGTACATCGGACCAGAGCGACGCTGCACGACTTGTGCGTACGTTCGAAATGTGCCTGCTGACGAACTTTTCACCTCGGGCTTGCCGGCGTAAGCCGCCGTCGCTAAAACGACGTAGTTTTTAGCACAAATTTTTTATATACTAAATCGCTAAAACGCCTCAAACTTTCCTCGTATAAAAATCATTATTTTATATTTTTTTCTCTTATTTTGGAGAACAAATCAATATATTTATCTTTCAAATTCTATAAATTAAGTTTTTATTTTAAAAAGTGGGTCATAAAACTTACGAATTGCTTCTGATTTTGGCGGAAGACGAATCTCACGTGAGCTCTCAGCGGCTTTGTCGCCTGCGGCATCTTCGGTCTTAAAAAACATTTTTTCGGATAATTAGCTTTGGCTATTGGCTATATGTGGTCTTAACATTATTTGAATAAAATTTTTCTATTTTTAATTAACAAATTATTGCGAATAAATAAAACTATACATTTTTTTTACAAAAACTGTTATTGGCTTGTCCGGAAAGAAATGCAGGATTTTTTTTATTTAACGCAATTTCATACCAATAAAACTTTTGTTTAATTTAAATTTTGTATGTCATTCGAAAGCTTTTTAACATCTTAAAAGAGGTTAATATTTTTGCTAAGAACAAACTTTATGAGGCGGTTGGTCAGAGAGAATAGTGGGATCCTCTTCGATGGAGCACTAAAGAATCGACAATAATTTCTCGAAGAAACAAACAAAATGAGAAAAAAACCCTCAATTTGATCTTTTCAGATTTAACAAACTGAATGATATCGGCGCGATTTTCGGGATCGATTCTCATCGTAAAAATGTATGCAATTATTTTGTTTTCGGATATACCGAGCCGCTTTGCCAATTGGTGGCGTTTATGCACGCAATTGACCACTTTGTCCACATTCATTAGCGCCAGCGTGCACTCAGCCATTATTGGCGGATCGCCGGGCTTCGGAGGTGCTGAGTATAAATCGATCTCCTCGACCTGGAAAATGAGAAAATAGTGAAAACCAAATATGTATTAAAAATCTACCCTTTGATCACTTTGCATGCCGGGCGCAAAATCGGAACGGGGGAATACATAAGAATAAACGAAATCCCTCTTGTATTTTCGTTCCAATTCCTTTTTACGATCTTCTCGATTGGCGTCGCAATGCTTTCATTTTTATTTATGCCGCACAGCATATCAAATCGACGCTTGAGGTCGTTGAGCTGACGATCGATGACGTCGAATCGACTATCGACATCGTCGAACCGAGAACACATAACGTCAACAAGCATTTCTATCGGCTTTTTCAAATCGTTGCTAAAATATGCTAACAGTTTTTGTAAATAATATATAATTTTATTTATTCGCAATAATTTGTTAATTAAAAATAGAAAAATTTTAATCAAATAATGTTAAGACCACATACTCTTCGTCGATTTTCGCTAGTGAAGACTTTATCATTTGAAATTTAGTTCCAAATGCAATTGAACTGCCAGAACTTGCTGTTCCGGGACGAGATGGTGGACAAGATGATGGACGAGATGATGGTGATGAACTACTATCCGAGGAGGAGCCCGCGTGGAAGAATTTTGAGCTCTACATATTCATTCTACATACTGCGTTTTTAACTGTATTTATCTGTATAATTATGTAGCTAAATTGTAGTTAATTTATCATATTTATTCTACATAATTTTTTGGTACGAAAAATTATGAACAAAAAATGTTTCAGAAGAAACAAAAAATAAAGTGAAACTTAACATATACTGATAGTGAAGCTTAACATATACTTAACAGTGAAACTTAACATATACTTAACATATACTGACTAATTCTATCTGAGCTCTACATATTTATTCTACATAATAGGTAATAAAATAAACTCTAGCCCAGATAATATACCGGAAATAATGCTAGAGAAATGCGCTTTGACTTTGTCATATCCATTAGCCTGCATCTGCCCCCTTTCATTAAAGGCACAGTACCAATTCTTTGGAAAGAAGCTATAATCAGACCATTATACAAAAAGAATGATCCACATTTAGCTTCAAATTATCGGCCGATTTCACTTACTTCTTCTGTGTCTAAGACTATTGAAACATTTGTAAAAAATAAGCTCACAGAGTTTGTTGATAAGAATAATATAATACCAGAATTTAAGCATGGCTTTCGTAATGAAAGGAGTGTAACAACGCAAATGTTAGAAGCTTTAAATGACTGGACACAAGCGTTGGAAAATAAACGTTGTGTTGATGTTGTATATTTTGATATTAAGAGTGCTTTTAACGCCATAAATCATGAAAGGCTTCTAGCCAAGTTACTGCAGATAAAAATCAAAAGTGTTATAGCAAAGTGGATTAAAGACTTCTTAAACAACTGTACTTTTGTATTCAAAATAAAAGAAAGTTATTCCTCTAAAAAGATCAATAAAAGTGATGTACCTCAAGGCTCAGTTCTCGGACCTATATTATTTTTATTATTTTCCTTTTACATGTACGATATAATAAAAAATAAAAGCTTTCCAAATATTAAGATAAAATCGTTTGCAGACGATACTAAAGCCTATATAGAATTTAAACGGTCTGATAATAATTATCATAATTATTGTAAGAATTTATTGATTATTTTTATGTCTGGTGCAAAGTCTTACTATTGCTACATTAAAATGTCAAATCTTTCACATTGGCTTAAAAAACCCAGAAAATGACTATTCATTAAATGGTAAAAAAATTCCTAAAGTCAAAGATTGTATAAGAGATTTAGGTATTTATGTTTCTCCAAATCTAAAACGGAATCAACATATTAGAAAAATATGTCAATCACCCAATTACAAGTTCTTTAACATTTTAAAAGCATTTAAAACAAATGATCCCGAAATGCTAATCAAATTATATTTATGTTATGTACGGCCAATCCTAGAATTCGCTTCACCCATATTTAATACCGATATTGTTGGAAATTTAAATTTGCTAGAGTCTGTACAAAGAAGAATAACCATATCTATTATAAGAAGAATAACCAAGTCTATTATATGTAAGTGTACTAAAATGTTACAGCCGATATTATTAGATTGTTCGGAAAGAAATGCGCGTTGCATTTGTCCATTTATTTTTCTGGTACAATAAAAGATTTTATAAAACGGTTCCATTCTTTGCATGGTCGTTGGCAACAAGTCATCGATAATAATGGAGATTACCTTTTGAATTAATGTTCTTTAAATTTGTTTTTTTAATAAAAAATTTTTTGACTCAAACGCGCATTTCTTTCCGAACAACCTAATAAATTAATACCTTCGTTTAATTATTTTATGTTGTTTAGTCGCGATTTAATCGTAATAAATTATTATTATTATATAATTTTTCAATACTAAAAAAGTATGCGTTTCAGAAGAAACAAAAAATAAAGTGAAACTTAACATTCATGCATTATAAGTCAATAGTTATCCAATTCGTAAGAAAATGCGCAATTTTTTTTGCAATATTATTCGCCATGCATTTAAATGCTATTCCGCCAAAAATGCCACATAATAACAAGCAGAAATTTAAATTTTAAAACCCTAATAAATTTTTTTTTTTCAACTTTTCTTTGATTATTTTTTAAAAGATTGTTTTTAAAGTTTTATAACAACAAATTAAAACATTAATTTTAATTTTAGAAAACAAATTAAAACTACAAAAAAAAACACATAACATTTCCTTCCGATAAGAGATTTGTTTCTGACTTAAATATAATTACAACTACATGAGCGTATTCAACGCCCGCTGGAGAATCGGCACAATCGGCAGAGAGGACAATAGCCAAATGAGACGCCACAACTTTTTAGGAAAAAATAGTCACCACGAAAGTCGATAATCCTCTTAAAATCCCCCCCTAAATCACGGCTGAATCCTCTTAAAATATATTCTTAAAATGAGCTAAAGAACTTCTTTAAAATGTTTGTTTTTTCAATTGCCTCCTCTCTTGCCAAAATATTCATTGTGAAATTTGTTTTATTAGACTTTTAGCAATAGGCAATTTCAAAGCAACGTCTTTCAGCTTAGAGAATATAATTCGTTGGAAATTGAAGAGAAACTGAAAACTGCACAAAAAATAATTTTATAAAGGAACCTTGAACAACTTTCGCGATACGACGGCATGAGAATGAGAGAAGTGTTTGCAGTTGAATCGATCTCATCACTAACTATATCAGCCACATCGGCCAAAGTGGTGGGCTCCGTCTCGTTTTTCTCGTCCAACTTTCGCTTCTTTACCACCATTTTTCTTTTCGCTTTCTTTTCACGTTTGCGCTTCAAACGTGCGGCGTTCTCGTCCGGAAAAAGTTCACTCAACTTTACTAATGTTCCATCGAATGCCAATCCAGTCGCGAAAGTCGACTCTTCGATGGGCATGAAATCTCCGAAAGGACTTTGCTCAACTTTTTTAACTAGTGGGATATCGAATGTCATTTTTTCCTCTTCATCCCCACTCAAATTCTAAAAAATAACCAATGAATTCAAATTTTAAATTCAATCTCATAGAGCCATAAAGAAAATGATTTACTTTTTTAGCTCTTGGATTAGGCTCTTCGATAATCGCATTCCTGCTCAATTTCAGGTCTTCTTTCGACGGCAAACAAACCAGGGCCATGCGTTTAATGCGTCCTCGAGCGGATTGTATAAATCGTAAAGTGATTAGCGCGTTAGCGTGCTTACGAAATATCGCATCTAAACGAATGATCGTTTTTCTCATCCAACTTTAAAATTGTTCTCAACACCACAGAATGCGTAGACGGATGCGACCAAATATGAAGACTCCAATCGTTACTCTTTCTGAAAACAATTAAATATACATGTTAAAAGTTTCAGAAAAAATTTCTTTGTTAAAAAAATAAGTCATAAAATAAGTGCAAATCAATTCCAAAAGACAAAAAAAGTCAACAAAAATAATAAATAATTTTATATTTTTTATTTTAAGAATAAACATAATCGCATTAAATTAGCAGTCAAAAAAAAAAACAAAACAACTAACCAGGCAATTTGCCGTTGGAATTAAAATTAATCTCTTGCACGGCGTCCGTGTGTCCTTTTAGAGACCGCTCGAAATCGCCGCTTTCAAAGTCCCAAATCTAAAATTAAAACAAATAGATCAGTTTTTCCCAATTGACTAGCTATTGTTTATAATACAACCAACATTAATGGTACAATCCTCGCTACATGCTAAAAACCGGATGGATGGAAAATCACACGCGTCACCGGCATTGTCCATTGAGTTGATATCGTTTCGGCGGTCGAGGAATCCACTTCTCCGGCTTCCTTTTGTCACTAAGCATAATTTGTTGTAGAGTGGCGTTCATCGTCAGCATCTTCGGCGTCTTTGTCGCCTGCTGCATTTTCGGCGTCTTTGTCGCCAGCGGCATCTTCGGCGTCTTTGTCGCCTGCTGCATCTTCGGCGTCTTTGTCGCCTGCTGCATCTTCGGCGTCTTTGTCGCCTGCTGCATCTTCGGCGTCTTTGTCGCCTGCTGCATCTTCGGCGTCTTTGTCGCCTGCGGCATTTTCGGCGTCTTTGTCGCCAGCGGCATCTTCGGCGTCTTTGTCGCCTGCTGCATCTTCGGCGTCTTTGTCGCCTGCTGCATCTTCGGCGTCTTTGTCGCCTGCTGCATCTTCGGCGTCTTTGTCGCCTGCGGCATCTTCGGCGTCTTTGTCGCCTGCGGCATCTTCGGCGTCTTTGTCGCCAGCGGCATTTTCGGCGTCTTTGTCGCCTGCTGCATTTTCGGCGTCTTTGTCGCCTGCGGCATCTTCGGCGTCTTTGTCGCCTGCTGCATTTTCGGCGTCTTTGTCGCCTGCGGCATTTTCGGCGTCTTTGTCGCCAGCGGCATCTTCGGCGTCTTTGTCGCCTGCTGCATCTTCGGCGTCTTTGTCGCCTGCTGCATCTTCGGCGTCTTTGTCGCCTGCGGCATCTTCGGCGTCTTTGTCGCCTGCTGCATCTTCGGCGTCTTTGTCGCCAGCGGCATTTTCGGCGTCTTTGTCGCCTGCGGCATTTTCGGCGTCTTTGTCGCCTGCTGCATCTTCGGCGTCTTTGTCGCCTGCTGCATCTTCGGCGTCTTTGTCGCCAGCGGCATTTTCGGCGTCTTTGTCGCCTGCGGCATTTTCGGCGTCTTTGTCGCCTGCTGCATCTTCGGCGTCTTTGTCGCCTGCTGCATCTTCGGCGTCTTTGTCGCCTGCTGCATCTTCGGCGTCTTTGTCGCCTGCTGCATCTTCGGCGTCTTTGTCGCCTGCTGCATCTTCGGCGTCTTTGTCGCCTGCTGCATCTTCGGCGTCTTTGTCGCCTGCGGCATCTTCGGCGTCTTTGTCGCCTGCTGCATTTTCGGCGTCTTTGTCGCCTGCGGCATTTTCGGCGTCTTTGTCGCCAGCGGCATTTTCGGCGTCTTTGTCGCCTGCGGCATTTTCGGCGTCTTTGTCGCCTGCGGCATTTTCGGCGTCTTTGTCGCCAGCGGCATTTTCGAGTCTTTGTCGCCTGCGGCATTTTCGGCGTCTTTGTCGCCTGCTGCATTTTCGGCGTCTTTGTCGCCTGCGGCATTTTCGGCGTCTTTGTCGCCAGCGGCATTTTCGGAGTCTTTGTCGCCTGCGGCATTTTCGGAGTCTTTGTCGCCTGCGGCATTTTCGGCGTCTTTGTCGCCTGCTGCATTTTCGGCGTCTTTGTCGCCAGCGGCATTTTCGGCGTCTTTGTCGCCTGCGGCATTTTCGGCGTCTTTGTCGCCTGCGGCATTTTCGGCGTCTTTGTCGCCTGCGGCATTTTCGGCGTCTTTCTCGTCTGCGGCATTTTCGGCGTCTTTGTCGCCTGCGGCATCCTCGGCGTCTTTGTCGCCTGCTGCATCTTCGGCGTCTTTGTCGCCTGCTGCATCTTCGGCGTCTTTGTCGCCTGCTGCATCTTCGGCGTCTTTGTCGCCTGCTGCATTTTCGGCGTCTTTGTCGCCTGCGGCATTTTCGGCGTCTTTGTCGCCAGCGGCATTTTCGAGTCTTTGTCGCCTGCGGCATTTTCGGCGTCTTTGTCGCCTGCTGCATTTTCGGCGTCTTTGTCGCCAGCGGCATTTTCGGCGTCTTTGTCGCCTGCGGCATTTTCGGCGTCTTTGTCGCCTGCGGCATTTTCGGCGTCTTTGTCGCCTGCGGCATTTTCGGCGTCTTTCTCGTCTGCGGCATTTTCGGCGTCTTTGTCGCCTGCGGCATCCTCGGCGTCTTTGTCGCCTGCTGCATCTTCGGCGTCTTTGTCGCCTGCTGCATCTTCGGCGTCTTTGTCGCCTGCTGCATCTTCGGCGTCTTTGTCGCCTGCGGCATCTTCGGCGTCTTTGTCGCCTGCTGCATTTTCGGCGTCTTTGTCGCCTGCGGCATTTTCGGCGTCTTTGTCGCCAGCGGCATTTTCGGCGTCTTTGTCGCCTGCGGCATTTTCGGCGTCTTTGTCGCCTGCGGCATTTTCGGCGTCTTTGTCGCCAGCGGCATTTTCGGCGTCTTTGTCGCCTGCGGCATTTTCGGCGTCTTTGTCGCCTGCTGCATTTTCGGCGTCTTTGTCGCCTGCGGCATTTTCGGCGTCTTTGTCGCCTGCTGCATTTTCGGCGTCTTTGTCGCCAGCGGCATTTTCGGCGTCTTTGTCGCCTGCGGCATTTTCGGCGTCTTTGTCGCCTGCGGCATTTTCGGCGTCTTTGTCGCCTGCGGCATTTTCGGCGTCTTTGTCGCCTGCTGCATCTTCGGCGTCTTTGTCGCCTGCTGCATCTTCGGCGTCTTTGTCGCCTGCTGCATTTTCGGCGTCTTTGTCGCCTGCGGCATTTTCGGCGTCTTTGTCGGTCTTAAAAAACATTTTTTCGGATTATTAGCTTTGGCTGTTGGCTATATGTGGTCTCTACATTATTTGAATAAAATTTAATTGATTAATTAACAAATTATTGCGAATAAAAAGTATGTCATTCGAAAGCTTTTTAAGAGGTTAATATTTTTGCTAAGAACAAACTTTATTAGGCGGTTGGTCTAAGAGAATAGAATCTTCTTCGATGGAGCACTAAAGAATCAACAATAAATTCTTGAAGAAACAACCAAAATGAAAAAAACCCTCAATTTGATCTTTGCAGATTTAATAAACTGAATGATGTCGGTGCGATTTTCGGGATCGATTCGCATAGTAAAAATGTATGCAATAATTTTGTCTTCTGATACACAGAGCCGCTTCGCCAATTGGAGGCGTTTATGCGCGCATTTGGCCGCTTTTTCGACATTCATTAGCGCCAGCGTGCACTCAGCCATTATTATCGAATCGCCGGGCTTCCGAGGTGCTGAGTATAAATCGATTTCCTCGACCTGGAAAATGAAAAAATAATGAAAATCAAATATGTACGTTATTAGAAATCTACCCTTTGGTCACTTTGCATGCCGGGCGCGAAATCGGAACGGGGAATACAAAGGAATGAACGAAATCCCTTTTGTATTTTCGTTCCAATTCCTTTTTCATTATCTTTTCGAGTGCTGTCGCCATGCTTTCGTTTTTATTTATGCCGCACAGCATATCAAATCGACGCTTGAGGTCGTTGAGCTGACGATCGATGACGTCGAATCGACTATCGACATCGTCGAATCGACTATCGATGACGTCGAATCGACTATCGACATCGTCGAACCGAGAACACATAACGTCGACAAGCATTTCCATCGGCTTTTTCAAATCGTTGCTAAAATATGCTAACAGTTTTTGTAAATAATATATAATTTTATTTATTCGCAATAATTTGTTAATTAAAAATAGAAAAATTTTAATCAAATAATGTTAAGACCACATACTCTTCGTCGATTTTCGCTAGTGAAGACTTTATCATTTGAAATTTAGTTCCAAATGCAATTGAACTGCCAGAACTTGCTGTTCCGGGACGAGATGGTGGACAAGATGATGGACGAGATGATGGTGATGAACTACTATCCGAGGAGGAGCTCGCGTGGAAGAATTTTGACATCTTAGAAGAGATTTTTTGTTTCTTCAAAATGCAAAAAATGAGAAATTTGACTTTAACATATTTTTTTTAGTATTAACTTTTTTCTATAGTATAAATCACTTCCAAATTGGTAGAGAATTTATACGGGGAATTCAATGGATTGAAGCATTTTAACATTTCATTAATTCTATTTATTTTTTTTTTTTTATTTAATTTTTCGGTACTAAAAAGTATGCGTTTCAGAAGAAAAAAAAAAGTGAAACTTAACATTTTATGTCAATTCGATTCGTAAAAAAATGCGCTTTTTTGCAATATTTTTTTCGCATTTTTTGTTAATATGTAATTATTCGCATTATTAACAAGCAGAAATTTAAATTTTAAAAACATCTATATTCGGCTCGGTATTTCAACTTGAGATTCTCAAGTCCACCAAATGTAACACTAATAAGACCATTCACTAATGTAACCCTAATAAATTATTGTTTTTTCAACTTTTCTTTGATAAGACATTTGTTTCTGACTTAAAGGCCTTTCAATATGCCTTTTCTTTTTTCGGCGTCTTTGTCGCCTGCTGCATCTTCGGCGTCTTTGTCGCCTGCGGCATCTCCGGCGTCTTTGTCGCCTGCGGCATCGACAAAACGGAATGACTAAGCGCATAAGCCTAAAAGCTAAGCTTAAAATGAGATTAAAAAAATAAATCTTAACTAAAAGACCTAAAATTTATTCTTAAACTTAGATTTATGCTTAAAGCCTTTGTTTTGGCTCAATACAAATAGTTCCGTCCTTATTTCTTATTCGAGATAATGAATTTACATTACTCTCATTAACATATGAATAATCTATTAAATTACAACATATATAAATATTATTTGGAGTACTATTAATCTTTTTTTCTACAATGAAATTATTATTTTCATCTATATAAACATTCTTATTTGTAAAATCTGAATTACCAATCTCTCCATCTATTTTTGTTTTTGTTTGTTTTTTGCTTCATCCCATTTTCTCTAAACCCATTGCATATACACTCCTGTTCAAAATTATAGCGCCAATTTAGGAAATGGCTGAATTATTTTAACTGAATTATTGAAATCAAGTAATTCACAGTATTTTTCAAATTTCGTAAAACATGTATTTTGTAAAATTAATTACTTCATCATATTTTCGATCTAAAAATATGCCATATGGTTAAGTTTAACGCCGTTTGAATAATTCAGTTAAAAGTTATGCCATTTCCTAAATTGGCGCTATAATTTTGCACAGGATATAGATTTGGATAGGTTGCTTTCTATTCAATACATAGCCTTAATGAAAAACATAACTCAATTTCAGATCACACGTGAATCAATTGACGTGTGTAAGACGTATTTCCGCGACGATCTCACGCGAACCGATTGGCAATTGATCGTTGAGCTGAAAAAGTTCTTGGGTATCATGTGATAATGCAACTCAACTTTTGTACAAAAAGTAATTCCACACAAGTGCTTTCGTGGCTGATGGTGAAGGAACCAACTGAATGCCTTCTTATTTATGATAATACATCATTATATTGTTGTTATACGATTAGTTCGATGCATATATTAATTTAAGCGTTGCATATTTTTATATATTGAAGAAATATGAAAAATTTTGACAAGAATTTTTGGAAATCCAATTATGAGGTGTAGAAGTTAATTTCCGCGTTTTTCTTTGCTTTATATTTTTCAAAATGCAGCCAAAGCTTGCAAAAATTTTTGTTCGGGTGTTTTTAACGGCGCTGAATCCAAAACTGACAATGCTTTTTTGATCCAAATCCTCTGCAAAACCACTCCTGGTCATATTTGGCAAAAAACGGCTAAAGCCACATTCATTTTTTTTTGTCTTATTTTTGACCCTCTGTAGTTTTTATAGTAAGAACAATTAGAAAATTTTGTATACTTTTGTAGAGCTCGAAAAGTTTTATCAATGGGTATAACTTTTTTATGTTTTCTTGAGATTGGAGATGAAAAACAAAGCTTCCTGCAAATGGAATTTTTCTAACACAAAAGATGACATCTTTAAAGCTAAAATTAAGTTGTTATATATCATATGGAGACTATTATATATGTATAGAAAGCTGATAAAACTGCCAAATTGATAAAGTAAAATTCACTAAATAAAAAAATCTATTTATTGAAAGAAAATAAAGCAAAGAAAAACGAATTTAACTTCTACACCTAATATTATGCACCGACCCGATAATAACTGTCGTGTAAGGGATTATAATTTAATTGATTGTTTTATTCTATAAAAATAAAAATATTTCTAAGTTCATCAATGTGGATTAGAGATAATTTTCAGGGTTGAAATATGAATTTTATTTATAAAGCTACAATTTTTGATATTTAGAAATGTTTAAAAAAATTGATAACATTTTATATAAGTTATAAAAAATAATACAATACTGACAAATAGCAGCCATAACAAGGCAGAATGTGTCCATCGCGCAGTTCTATTGCTATCACCTTCAGCTGCGGACCGACAATAAGGGTGAAGCTCATTACACGACCTTTTATAACCAAGTTACTCAATACTTAATAAAAATAAAAAAGAATATGTTGAGATAATAAAATTAGTCAATTCTGACCAGAGGTCAAAATTGTCACAAAGTGATAATCAACTAATAAAAAAAGATAAAAATATAGAAGATATAAAATCTATAGAAAACAGTGATAATAGTCAAACAATAATTAAAAGACCAAAAACTTACAAAAAGAAAAATAAATTTTGATCTTCCTTACGTTTTTCAGTAAAATTTTTGATTTTAATAAAATAATTATTTGTTCGTATTATTTTTTAGATTTTTGGATATTGTCGATAAAGAATTAAAAGTTGATAAAGAAATGGCGTCATACATTAAGGAAAATTTATTTAACCTTGATCTGTGTCAACTTGCAGACCAAATCAACAAGGTTATTTCTAAAACAATAAAATATAATAGTTTATAATTAATAAAGATTTATAGGAATCAAAAGCTGGAAAAATTGACTAAATACTACAAAACTTTAATATTCGAAAGGATTTGGTAAGTTTTATTTCTTTTTATTAATTTCCAATCAACTAAATTTTAGCGTAATGAATAAAAGAAGTATGATTCAAAGAAGTATAATTCATTATTATTAAATGTTTTAGTTGTATTATCATTATTATTTGTATTATTTTTTTCATTTTTAAAATCTATCAATTTAGTATTTTTATCATCTATTATAGTATAATTTCTTAATCTCCATTATAAATAACTAGTCCCATGTTTATTTATTAGATATAAAAATTTCTATATTTTTTGGAACTAATCACTTATTCATCATATAATGATCTTATCGATTTATTAGAAACAGTTCCATCATTATTATGTATTATTTTCTTCAGGGTAAAGTTTTTTAGTTCTGAAAATCTAACTAACTTTTCCTCTTTTTTCTTTTTAAATCGTAAAGTAAATACAGGTGATACAACATACACAATAGCTCTACTTATAAATATATAAACTATAGCTGATGGAATAGTAACAAATATTCGCCAAAATTTGATATAATAAGATTCAAATATTCATTCAATATTTCATGAGGAATCACAGAATTTTGCTCATTTTCATTTAATTTTATTTCAGAATGTGCCGTTTCTCTCATTTCATTAATTATTTCTTCCTCTATTTCAGTTCTAAAATCATTCAAAAAATGCTCTTTTAAAACTAATCTATCATTAATAAATTGTAAATTATATGATCGTAAATAAAATTCTGAAGTGTTATAATTTTTAGGTAAATCATCATTAAAATTGATATTATTTGTAATTATTCTATTTTTCATATGCCAAATTTTATCACCATATTTTTTTATTTTTATAGGTATAAAACCTTTTACATTATTTATATCTAAATATAGAAATTAAAAAATGTGTCTTTTTCAATATCTTTACAATTTTCTCTATAAAATGAGTAATATTATAGTTATTTTGTCTGAAAATAATAAAAATGTTTGCATTTTCTCTAACAGTATTTTTAGGTATTTTTATATAATCTTGATTAATATATGTATATAGAATCAATATTATTATGGCGGCCTCGAGTATAATAATCACCAATTTTATCTTGATTTTTCTCCGACATTATATCATCAAAAATGACTAAAGTTTTTAAATTTCTATCTATTTCACTTGGATCTGGAATATCATCACCATTTGTATAATAGCTTATTTTTATAGAATTTTTATTTTCATCATTAGGGGTTACAATACATTCTAGAATTTGTTCTTTAGTTAATTTATTTTTTAAACCTTTTATTAATACTTGATATTCATTTTGATATAAAGATTTCGAAAAAATTATTAAATTATTATAATCTAAATATTCATTTTCATTTGAAAATTTATCTAATAACAAATTCATTAATAAATTAGTTTTTCCACAACCAGATTTACCAATTATAC
Organism: Bradynema listronoti; assembly: GCA_024678965.1. Classification (NCBI taxonomy): domain Eukaryota; kingdom Metazoa; phylum Nematoda; class Chromadorea; order Rhabditida; family Allantonematidae; genus Bradynema; species Bradynema listronoti. The sequence continues at coordinate 1,726,940 of JANLNO010000009.1, forward strand.
ACATTCTAATTGAATGAGGAAACAGTTTACAATTATTTCTATTGTTATGATTATTTTTAATAGATAAATCTTTTATTTTAGTTTTTTCAATAATTTCTGACACATCATTTAGTAGAATAAAAATTTTCATATAATATTATCTATCTTTACTTTGAATACGTTCCCAAGAATTAAACTTATCGGGATATCCAAACCATTTAACAAATACTTCTTTAACACCATTTCTTGTTCTTCTTTTCAATACTTTTTCGATAATTACATTGTTGTATAAAGTTAATTCTTCATTATAAAATTTAGCCTTAATTATCTCATCATCTAAGTCTTTAATTTCATATGTGGGTGGATTAGTATTCATAACCATATTTATAATAAATGTTTCAATAGTCCAGTTAGCTACATAACCTTTCTCAAATATATTCTTATACTTTGTAATCTGTACTGTATCACCAACTTTAAATTTAGGCTTTGTCTTCGTAATATTATCAATCGGATATAGATTATCATAGACTAGTTTTCTATTTTCTGGTTTACTAGCTTCGATAGGTGTCATTTTAATAGATGTATGATAGGAATTATTGTAATTATGCACAAAATCTTGTTAATCTGATGACAGTTTATCTTTATTCATCTAAAAAAACAGAATGAACGAGTCTGCCAATTTGCGCGTAAATTTGAACACGTGTATCATCATGTGGTACGGAATGTGTTAATTTAAATGCTTTTCTTGAAATGAATGAATAAATTTTGCACTCTAGTATCCTGTTCGGCGGACATGTCAATTAAAATTTGGGATTTTACCGGCGCGTACGATTGTTTGAAAACGCTGAAAGGACACGATCACAATATTTCATCGGTTGTCTTTTTGCCGGGAAGTGAGTTGTAGTTAATATTTCATTATTAAAGGAATGTTTTTGTTTTAGGCTATTGTGAATTTTTTTTTTGAAAATGATTTTTTAAACAGGGAGACTTTGTGCTTTCTTCATCCCTCATCATTTAATGAATTTTTCTTTTAGAATTTATCTAAAATTGACTTTTTTATTTCTTTATTTTCAGTTGTTTATCAGTGTCCATTATTCAGATAGATTATGCTTCGTTTGCTTAGGCTAGGGCCCTAATTGTCGTTTGTCGACAACAATCAATCAATTTAAAATGGTAAGTCATATTTACATTAGAAAAGGTTTTAAATCGATTATTAAACAAATTTATGAAACTTTTTTTATGATATCCTTGATCACATAAATAAGTCGATATAATTTTAGATTTCTGATTTGAAGCTCATTTAGACAGTTGATTTGTTGAAGGAGAGAGCCAGAGATTATTTGGAAGCAAATGATAGTGCTCAAGTGTGTGAAAAGACGTTTCAGGTATTTTTTCAATTTTTATTTTGAAAAATATTTATTAATAAATTTAAAGTCATAGCACTTTTTCTTTAGACTTTTAATTTTTATTTAAATTCTAGGCATGTAAATTTGCTATGATGGATTATGTAAAGAAGCTTGAATCGACATCGGATATTAAGATTGTACCTGAAAAGCTGGATAATCCGTGGAATTACAAAATGTTCTTAAAACTCAACCGCTTGATAATGAAAAAAGTTGATCCGGATGTTGCTGAGAACATCGGTTTTGGTTAGACAAAATGAGTATGAAAATTTAATTACTGATTTATGAATTTTTCGAATTGTTTTTCTTTAAATTTCACGGCTATTGGCTATATGTGGTCTTAACATTATTTGAATAAAATTTTTCTATTTTTAATTAACAAATTATTGCGAATAAATAAAACTATACATTTTTTTACAAAAACTGTTATTGGCTTGTCCGGAAAGAAATGCAGGATTTTTTTTTTATTTAACGCAATTTCATACCAATAAAACTTTTGTTTAATTTAAATTTTGTATGTCATTCGAAAGCTTTTTAACATCTTAAAAGAGGTTAATATTTTTGCTAAGAACAAACTTTATGAGGCGGTTGGTCAGAGAGAATAGTGGGATCCTCTTCGATGGAGCACTAAAGAATCGACAATAATTTCTCGAAGAAACAAACAAAATGAGAAAAAAACCCTCAATTTGATCTTTTCAGATTTAACAAACTGAATGATATCGGCGCGATTTTCGGGATCGATTCTCATCGTAAAAATGTATGCAATTATTTTGTTTTCGGATATACCGAGCCGCTTTGCCAATTGGTGGCGTTTATGCACGCAATTGACCACTTTGTCCACATTCATTAGCGCCAGCGTGCACTCAGCCATTATTGGCGGATCGCCGGGCTTCGGAGGTGCTGAGTATAAATCGATCTCCTCGACCTGGAAAATGAGAAAATAGTGAAAACCAAATATGTATTAAAAATCTACCCTTTGATCACTTTGCATGCCGGGCGCAAAATCGGAACGGGGGAATACATAAGAATAAACGAAATCCCTCTTGTATTTTCGTTCCAATTCCTTTTTACGATCTTCTCGATTGGCGTCGCAATGCTTTCATTTTTATTTATGCCGCACAGCATATCAAATCGACGCTTGAGGTCGTTGAGCTGACGATCGATGACGTCGAATCGACTATCGACATCGTCGAATCGACTATCGATGACGTCGAATCGACTATCGACATCGTCGAACCGAGAACACATAACGTCGACAAGCATTTCCATCGGCTTTTTCAAATCGTTGCTAAAATATGCTAACAGTTTTTGTAAATAATATATAATTTTATTTATTCGCAATAATTTGTTAATTAAAAATAGAAAAATTTTAATCAAATAATGTTAAGACCACATACTCTTCGTCGATTTTCGCTAGTGAAGACTTTATCATTTGAAATTTAGTTCCAAATGCAATTGAACTGCCAGAACTTGCTGTTCCGGGACGAGATGGTGGACAAGATGATGGACGAGATGATGGTGATGTACTATTTGAGGAAGAGCTCGCGTGGAAGAATTTTGACATCTTAGAAGAGATTTTTTGTTTCTTCAGTTGTTTTCAAAATGCAAAAAAATGGTAAATTTGACTTTAACCTACTTTTTTAGAATTAACTTTTTTTCTATAGTATAAATCACTTCCAAATTGGTAGAGAATTTAACGGGGAATTCAATGGATCGAAGCTTTTTAACATTTCACTAATTCTACCTGAGCTCTACATATTTATTCTACATAATTTTTCGGTACTAAAAAGTATGCGTTTTAGAAGAAACAAAATTTATGCATTACAAGTCAATAGTCATTCGATTCGTAAGAAAATGCGCTACTTTTTGTGTATTTGCATACTTTACAAATTTACTAACATTTTTTAAATATAGGCGAAATGCCAAAAATTTTTAACTGCGTTTTTAACTGTATTTATCTGTATAATTATGCAAAATTATTCGCCATTCATTTAAATGCTATATAATAATTTAAATTTTAAAATGCCACATAATAGACTTGAACGAAGAACCAAATGATGATGAAGATTTCGACCCGTATTGGGATATATTTTTTGAAGAAAATGTAATTATAAGTTATAATTATAAGTTGTAATTATATTTATAATTTGCTTGTAAAACTAAAATTAATGTTTTAATTTGTTGTTATAAAACTTTAAAAACAATCTTTTAAAAAATAATCAAAGAAAAGTTGAAAAAAAAAATTTATTAGGGTTTTAAAATTTAAATTTCTGCTTGTTATTATGTGGCATTTTTGGCGGAATAGCATTTAAATGCATGGCGAATAATATTGCAAAAAAAATTGCGCATTTTCTTACGAATTGGATAACTATTGACTTATAATGCATGAATGTTAAGTTTCACTTTATTTTTTGTTTCTTCTGAAACGCATACTTTTTTAGTATTGAAAAATTATATAATAATAATAATAATTTATTACGATTAAATCGCGACTAAACAACATAAAATAATTAAATGAAGAAGACATTAATCTATTTAATAGTATTTAACAAAGATTTAAATTGTTCGATAGAGGGAGAAAATTGCATCAGTGGGTTCAGCTTGATATATTTCTTAAATGCACGGACAGTGAAAAAATTGTTTCTTACACGATTCTTTGAGCTTGGAATATAAAGCGACGTTCTGCCTCTTTTCATTGTCATAATAGAAAAATCTAATAGTTTAGGCAAAAGTCCTAGTCTGTATTTATGTATTAAAGTTAGGTCAAGCTTCAAGTATCTCGTTGCCAATTTTTCCATGTCAAGAATAGCAAGTCTTTCTTCATAATTTGGTATGACTCGGATCGATTTAAAACGTCTTCTTATAATAGACTTGGTTATTCTTCTTTGTACAGACTCTAGCAAATTTACATTTCAAACAATATCGGTATTAAATATGGGTGAAGCGAATTCTAGGATTGGCCGTACATAACATTTTTTGATCGACCCGGTTCAAACCTTAAAGTCTCGGATCATCATCTCCAATATAGTGTGGCACAAGTGGTATAACTCGTTTTTCAAAACGAGTTATTATTGAAAAATCTTAAAAACTTAAGTTAGTAAATATAAAAAGTTGAAATGAGAACGCACTCTCGATTGTGCTTGAGCATAGCAGCCGCACGTTGCACGTCTTTCTTATGCACGGGACCAATATTTACATTGGAATACTGGAAAAAAAAATCAAATTGCGAAAAATTGCAATAATTTCTTTTTTTTGTTTTTTTTTTGAATTTACCGGAATCTTTTGGGTTTTGAGAAATTCCAGAAGAGCTTCCAATGAGCCGAGCGTACTGGCCTGCACGTAAACTCCCTCCGATTTCTTCTTAATGGACATATTAAGATTGTACCTGAAAAGCTGGATAATCCGTGGAATTACAAAATGTTCTTAAAACTCAACCGCTTGATAATGAAAAAAGTTGATCCGGATGTTGCCGAGAAGATCGGTTTTGGTTGGACAAAGGCGTATGAGTATGAAAATTTAATTACTGATTTATGAATTTTTTGAATTGTTTTTCTTTAGATTTCACGTAAAGGGATGGACTCAAAACGATTTATCCGTTGAAGATGTTAAATTTGATCTTACGTTTTTCGGTAAAATTTTTGATTTTAATAAAATAATTATTTGTTCGTATTATTTTTTAGATTTTTGGATATTGTCGATAAAGAATTAAAAGTTGATAAAGAAATGGCGTCATACATTAAGGAAAATTTATTTAGCCTTGATCTGGACCAACTTGCAAACGAAATCAACAAGGTTATTTCTAAAACAATAAAATATAATAGTTTATAATTAATAAAGATTTATAGGAATCAAAAGCTGGAAAAATTGACTAAATACTACAAAACTTTAATATTCGAAAGGATTTGGTAAGTTTTATTTCTTTTTATTAATTTCCAATCAACTAAATTTTAGCGTAATGAATTAAACGTTATTTGACAATTTTGACCTCTGGTCAGAATTGACTAATTTTATTATCTCAACATATTCTTTTTTATTTTTATTAAGCATTGAGTAACTTGGTTATAAGAGGTCGCGTAATGAGCTTCACCCTTATTGTCTGTCCGCAACTGAAGGTGATAGCAATAGAACTGCGCGATGGACACATTCTGCCTTGTTATGGCTGCTATTTGTCAGTATTGTATTATTTTTTATAACTTATATAAAATGTTATCAATTTTTTTAAACATTTCTAAATATCAAAAATTGTAGCTTTATAAATAAAATTCATATTTTAACCCTGAAAATTATCTCTAATCCACATTGATGAACTTAGAAATATTTTTATTTTTATAGAATAAAACAATCAACAATTAAATTATAATCCCTTACACGACAGTTATTATTGGGTCGGTGCATAATATTAGGTGTAGAAGTTAAATTCGTTTTTCTTTGCTTTATTTTATTTCGATAAATAGATTTTTTTATTTAGTGAATTTTACTTTATCAATTTGGCCGTTTTATCAGCTTTCTATACATATATAATAGTCTCCATATGATATATAACAACTTAATTTTAGCTTTTAAAAATGTCATCTTTTGTGTTAGAAAAATGCCATTTGCAGGAAGCTTTGTTTTTCATCTTCAATCTCAAGAAAACATAAAAAAGTTATAGCCATCGATAAAACTTTTCGAGCTCTACAAAACCTAGTATACAAAATTTTCTAATTGTTCTTACTATAAAAACTACAGAGGGTCAAAAATAAGACAAAAAAAAATTTATGTGGCTTTAGCCGTTTTTTGCCAAATATGACCAGGAGTGGTTCTGCAGAGGATTTGGATCAAAAAAGCATTGTCAGTTTTGGATTCAGCGCCGTTAAAAACACCCGAACAAAAATTTTTGCCGGCTTTGGGGCTGTATTTTGAAAAATATAAAGCAAGGAAAAACGGGGAAATTAACTTCTACGCCTCATAATTGGATTTCCAAAAATTCTTGTCAAAATTTCACATCTTTCTTCAACATATAAAAATATGCGACGCTTAAATTGATATATGCATCGAACTAATCACATAACAACAATATAGTGATGTATTATCATAAATAAGAAGGCATTCAGTTGGTTCCTTCACCATCAATCACGAAAGCACTTGTGTGGAATTACTTTTTGTACAAAAGTTGAGTTGCATTATCACATGATACCCAAGAACTTTTTCAGCTCAACGATCAATTGCCAATCGGTTCGCGTGAGATCGTCGCGGAAATACGTCTTACACACGTCAATTGATTCACGTGTGATCTGAAATTGAGTTATGTTTTTCATTAAGGCTATGTATTGAATAGAAAGCAACCTATCCAAATCTATATCCTGTGCAAAATTATAGCGCCAATTTAGGAAATGGCATAACTTTTAACTGAATTATTCAAACGGCGTTAAACTTAACCATATGGCATATTTTTAGATCGAAAATATGATGAAGTAATTAATTTTACAAAATACATGTTTTACGAAATTTGAAAAATACTGTGAATTACTTGATTTCAATAATTCAGTTAAAATAATTCAGCCATTTCCTAAATTGGCGCTATAATTTTGAACAGGAGTGTATATGCAATGGGTTTAGAGAAAATGGGATGAAGCAAAAAACAAACAAAAACAAAAATAGATGGAGAGATTGGTAATTCAGATTTTACAAATAAGAATGTTTATATAGATGAAAATAATAATTTCATTGTAGAAAAAAGATTAATAGTACTCCAAATAATATTTATATATGTTGTAATTTAATAGATTATTCATATGTTAATGGGAGTAATGTAAATTCATTATCTCGAATAAGAAGTAAGGACGGAACTATTTGTATTGAGCCAAAACAAAGGCTTTAATCTAAGTTGAAAAATAAATTTTAGGTTTTAGTCTAGTCTTACAGTTAAGATTTAATTTTTTAAATCTTATTTTAAGCTTAGCTTTTTTAGGCTTATGCGCTTAGTCATTCCGTTTTGTCGCATCGCAAAATAAAAGCACATATATACACGAGAGAATTGCGCACGTACCCGACTGAAGAGCATGTCCGTATGTGTAAAATGCCGTCCGTACATTTTAGGCGCTTCGCCGGTTGTGTTCTCGATTTTTACGCACACCTCGTCGCCTTGCTTGGCTACGTCCATTTGATCGTGATTGCGTTCAATTGAGGACACGCTTCCCAAAAAGATGATCTAAAATTCACAATGGATTACAACAGCCTATTAACTATTTTTTTTAAAATTTTTAATCCAGTTTTTAAAAGTAGTTTTGAGTTGAAAATCCCCATAAAACTATAAAAAACAATATACTCCATCGGAAGTTTTCGCACAAATTGGCGTGCCCTTCTTTAGATGGCCGGCCTCCACTGAGACGCCAATCACAATCGGATTCCGCGCATTGAAGATATTCTGCGGGAGGACGCGCAACTTTACTGGATAAATGGCAAGATGCTCGTGTTCGCGGCGTTGTTTCAATCGCAACTCTTCTCTACACAAAAAAAAAATCTATTTAATAACCAAAAATCAGGAATATGAGAAAATGTTGCGTTTACCGATATTTTAGGAAGCTATCCTCCAAATGATAGATAATGTTGGCCTGGAATATGCGAACGCCCTCCTTATCGGCCACTTGTTGAGCCTCACGCGTAATCGGCACGTCGAAAGCGAGAATACATGCAAATCTAGGAAAAAAAGAATTAATTGACTCCATTCCTTTCATTATGGCAAAATCTTAAAAACTAAAGTTAGTAAATAAAAAGTTAAAAACGCACTCCCGATTGTGCTCGAGCATAGCAGCCGCACGTTGAACGTCCTTCTTATGCACGGGACCAATATTCACATTGGAATACTGGAAAAAAAAATCAAATTGCGAAAAATTGAACTACAGGGTGACAATAAAGTTCCCGTACTTTTTTGGGATACTTTAACAGCTTAAAACTGCTCCATAAATTATCAAATAAAAGTACGGGAACTTTATTGTCACCATGTATATGTAGCAATAATTTAATTTTTTTTTCTTTGAATTTACCGGAATCTTTTGGGTTTTGAGAAATTCCAAAAGTGCTTCCAATGAGCCGAGCGTACTGGCCTGCACGTAAACTCCCTCCGGTTTCTTCTTAATGGACATAAGCGCATGCGATAGTTGTTCTTCGGCGTCCTCTCTGCAAAGAAAATTCATGTAAATAAGCGCTATACAAAAGGCAAAAATGATGGGCGAGCTCGGAGTTGTTTTGAGACTTTTTTTTTTTTGAAGATGAGAGAAAGGAGTTGTGTCCGACACGGAATCAAAAGTACTTTTTTGTTATCTGAAAACTGTCTTCTCGCCTTACAAACTCCCCCTAAGTGCTTGGGTACAAAAATTGCACTTGCCGATGTAATAATAATAATAATTTATTGGACAAACGGGTACTATAGGTACACTAACGTAGTCAAATTTAATTATAATAATGATAATAAGTAAATAAAGTTTTTGGTTTAATTATAAACAAACAGGAAAAAAAGAAATACAATTATTTAAAAATCACTTCCTCGCCATAAGCCTGGGTTTTGGGGATTCCCGCTTTAACAAGTCGTTTAGAGAATAATTCCGAATTATTACTGAGAATTATTTTTTCAGATATTTTATTCCAAGGATTAATCGTTCTGACAAAAAAATTGTGATTTTTAGCAGAGGTATATTGATTTCGCAATAATAGTGCCCTTCTATTACTTATAATATTTTTCTGGAAGTAAAAAGATGTGTCGAATGAGTCAGGATTTTATATACCATAATTAAATCGAGTAAAATATGTAAATCCTTTCCTTTAATGATATAAAGGAAGTCCGGGTATTAAGTGAGTAGAAACCTCAGAAAGAAGAAACAACAATATAATAATAAAGAAAAAAAACACTTTTATGCCCCCCCCTCCCCTCCTCCCCCTTACTTCAAAACTTCCAACTCGTCGGGGGCGTGTACCACGAAAAGAGGAAGACCAGCCACGGCCTTATCCAATTTCTTCGCCAATATTTTTACGCCCTGAGCACCTTTGATTTTTTCGAAGTGATGATAGTCGCTCTAAAAGTAAACAGGCTGCTGAAATTTTCGTAAATGTAGAGAAAAAAATGTCCAAAAGACACTAAATCGAACAATATGTCTTTTCTTGCTAGCATAAACTCGAAAAAAAAGTTCAAAATATGTAAATAAAAATTTACTTTAACGCGTATTTCCTTCAACGGCGGCGGAGTGAGAAGATCGCGAATGGGCGTAACAATGGGACCATCGATACCGGATAGCACAATAATGTCGTCATTGCGTAGTCTTCCGTTCACCAAAATGACGTCGATTGTGGTGCCCAGCCCAGCTATGGCTCGAACCTTTATAATTTAGTTATATTATCATATAGAGCAAAAGCGTCAATGCAAATCCAAAATGTCATATTCAAAATAATTTGTATACGCATTTATTTACCCAAAGTTCGGGATGATAAGCGACAGCTTATAGAACAAACTTGTCCCGAAGCGAATTCATTCTTCAAAATTTTTTTGAAAGCTTTTTGCAATTTTCTCATGTCTTTTTTTTTTGTATTTTCGTGGACATGTTTTGTTTTAATCACACGTTTTTTGGGGGTTCATTCACATTATTTTACGCATTTCGCATTTCAAAAGCGAAAATAATTTTCAAAGAAAGTGAAATATATTTGAATTTTTTACACTTCTTATGCGTGGGAGCGGCTTATCATCCCGAACTTAAGGTATATAATAGCCTTTCATAATCCGGACAACCCGGTCCAAGCCTAAATACAAAAACTAGAAGTAGTTCTTTATAGACCAAAGAAAGATTGTTTAAAAAATCTAGTGGATTCTACGGCTCTTCGAATCGAAAACCATCAATAAGAACAGAAAATTGAATCCTGTTGATGAGTTATATACACGGTTGCTGGTTAATCTTTTGAGTTTAAATCAGATTTGCCAGATGTCCTTTTTAAAAAGATTTGTTCATTTTTATTTTTTGTTCTTTTTTTCCATGAAGAATGGCTCTCTTAGACAACACAGGATCAGGAGTTCCGAGAAGTATTAATTGTTGAGAGAATAAAGAATCTGATCCGAAAAGTTAACGAAATAGACCAATTCAGATATTTTTAGAAAAATCTTTTTTGTTGTTGGAAATTATCAATAAAATATTTTTTTCGTGCCCAGCGTTCTCTTTTTTATTTTATTTTCATCTGGCAACCCTGGTTATATACCATGAACAAACAGAGACAAATATAGCATGATCGATTAGTGGTATCGCAATAAGCAAAAGCCTGAAAAAGACCTCCATAACGGTGCAGTCGAGTTCCTCGGAGAAGATGAGTCGGTCGCGGTAACGAGTTTGTTCCTGAAAGACAATGTGCGCCATTAAATTACCGATTCCATCGCCGAGTTGTGCGGACGTCGGAACCACGCTGATGTATTCGTCATAGTCGTTGTTGTCCTTCGACAACGCCACGTTGAGGCCCTGTTGAATGGAAATAAGTTAACAATGTACAATTTTGCTTAGTAAAAATATATTAAAGGTATTTGCTATATATTCAGAAAAGAATTCTTTATACACTGCTCCACATAATCATACGTTCACCCAAAATTTTTCAAAAATTAATTTATTTTGAACTTTTCATAAAATATGATAATTACAAAAATGATTGTTAGAGACTAACAAATTAACTTATAAAACTTATTTCCATATTGGATCGCACAAACATTTTTGTAATTGAAATTTGTAAAAATATCGTTTTGGCCGATCCACAAAAACATACGTTCACTTTTTTTTCTGTTTAATTTAATTTATTTATTTTTTGTTATTTATTGTTTCTCGAATTTTTATGATTCTTTTGTCCTTTTTAAAGATAATGGCTCGTGGAATTCCGCTTTCCGATTACGAAAAAGGGCAAATTGACGTCAAAAAGGCAAATGGAATGTCAAATCGCGCAATTGCTAGAGATCTCAACCGAAGTTGCGATGTTATCAATCGATATGTCAATAATCCAAATGGTTACGGTACGCGAAAATCTCCTGGACGTCCTCCGTCGCTCTCTGCTCGCCAAAAACGAATGATCATTCGTCAGGCTTCAAACTCAACCGATTCTTGCTCAAAAATCAAAGCCGACTTGAATCTTGATGCTTCAATTGAAACGGTTCGACGTGTTATTTCAAAAAGCCAGTTCATAAAGCGCCGCAAAATGAAAAAAGCACCATGTTTGACAGCCCAACATCGCAAGAGACGCCTCGAATTTGCACAAAGAAACCAAAAGTTGGATTGGCGATCGGTGAGTTTTTGTGCTTTGTTTTTTGTTGGGTCATCTCTGTTTCCAGATCCTGTTTTCCGATGAGAAGAAGTTTAACTGTGATGGCCCAGATGGGTATCGAAGCTACTGGCATGATATTCGTAAGGAAAATCTTCGCTTCTCTCGTCGAAATTTCAAAGGCGGTGGCTTGATGGTTTGGGCCGCAATCGCTTCAACTGGGCGAGTGAAATTATGCTTTGTTTCGAAGAAGATGAATGGAGTTAAATATCGCTACTGCCTCAAACGTGGGATTTTACCTTTTTTCGTATAAATCGGCATAAAAATTTTGTTTTATGCACGATGGTGCACCCATTCATCGAGCTCGCGCTACCTCAGATTGGCTCCAGCGTAAACAAATCCCTATTCTTGACTGGCCTTCATGTTCCCCTGACATCAATCCGATCGAGAACGTTTGGGCTTTTATGGTAAAGAAGATCTATGCCGGAAACAATACGTATCGTGACGTTGGAGAGCTCAAACCAGCCATCATCGACGCTTGGCACCAGGTCGATCAACAGCTCCTCGATAATCTTTATATGAGTATGGAAAACAGAATTTTTCAATTAATTCGCCGAAATGGAGCTGCCACTGATTATTAAATGATGTTTTTGTTGTTATTTGTTAATGTTTTTTGCATAAAATAAAGAATTTTATAAAGTGAACGTATGTTTTTGTGGATCGGCCAAAACGATATTTTTACAAATTTCAATTACAAAAATGTTTGTGCGATCCAATATGGAAATAAGTTTTATAAGTTAATTTGTTAGTCTCTAACAATCATTTTTGTAATTATCATATTTTATGAAAAGTTCAAAATAAATTAATTTTTGAAAAATTTTGGGTGAACGTATGATTATGTGGAGCAATGTAAATACCTGCTCCGCGAATTCCGTCACAATCTTTTGCCAGCGTTCCTTAAACTCTAACTGAACGTTTGTGGTTTGCGCTTTTAAGAGTTGATAAATGTCCTTGCGCGGATTCGACTCATACCCGTATAGCCGATCAATCTATACATACCACAATATATACACCCTAATTTCGTCTGTGTATAAGGCCGCGGGTGTTTTGAGCCAAATTTAAATTCGCGCCAATGAGTTCATTCGTTTTGTATGCGGATCCCTTTGGGGTCCAAATTTTGTACCCACTTTTATGAAACCGAGACAAAAGTGGGCACAAAATTTGGATCCCAAAGAATCCGATACAAAACGAATGAACTCATTGGCGCGAATTTAAATTTGGCTCAAAATACCCGGACTTATACACGCGAAATTGGGGTACTTATTTATACAGTATTTTGAAATATTTAAAAAAGTCTCCGAATTTTTTACGCATCCTGTATTTCGCATTTGCATTTATCGAATACAGGGTGCGTAAAAAGTTCGGAGACTTTTTAAATATTTCAAAATACTGTATAAATAAGTACCCCAATTTCTACTACCCCAATTTCGCGTGTATAAGGCCGCGGTTGTTTTGAGCCAAATTTAAATTCGCGCAATGAGTTCATTCTGTTGTATCGGATCTGTTGGGGTCCAAATTTTGTGCCCGCCTTTTGTCTCGGTTTCATAAAAGTGGGCACAAAATTTGGACTCGCTTGGATCCAAATGTTCTTTCTCAAAGATTATTTCTAACGAGACAGAATTGATCTACTCTCATCCCATATTCATTAAACAATAAGCATTTTATTGTCAAAAGAATTTACTTTATTCAAGGCAACAACAAAAGGCGTTTTCCGCTTTAGCAATAGCTTTAATGATTCGATGGTTTGCGGCTCAAGACCGTGCATTATGTCGACGACGAGAATCGCAAAATCGCAAAGGGAGGAACCGCGAGAGCGTAAATTTCTTAAAAACCAAATCGTGTCCGGTTTAATTGATTAGAGGTAAGAAAAATGTCAAAAATACTCACGCAAAACTCTCGTGCCCCGGCGTATCGATAATCAAAAAGCCGGGAATATTGATTTGGTTGGCGTCAAACTGAAATTTGGCATACAAAATTAGCGAATAAAATAAAGTAAGAAAATTTGTTGAAAATAATTAAAAGCAAATATTACATCTTTAACCATTTTGCAGCGTTCAATAATAGCGCGAGCCGGCACATCGGTGGCACCGATCTGTTGCGTGATTCCGCCGGCCTCGCCGTCCTGAACGTTCGTGCGACGAATCTTAAAAAAATCTTATTAAGAACAAGATAGCCAGAAAGTAATGAGACAAAAAACGAGATAAGTGCGTCTAAGCTTAAAAGCCTTAATTCCGACTCTTAGGTCAAAGTCTAAGCCTAAAATCTAAACTTAAACTTAAGCCTAAAGCCTTTGTCTTTTTCGTTCTATGTCGCAACAGCGTATTAAATGCTGAAAAAAATATTATAATTTAAAAAAAGTGCACTCACCGTGTCAAGCATTTTTGTTTTACCCGTATCCACGTGGCCCAGAACACAAATAATCGGGGAACGAAGCACGTTGGGGTCGCGCTTGGCTATAGCCGCCTCGCGTCTCTTCTAAATATCAACAACAAAAAAAATGAATTGTTTATTTATGTTAGGGCCTTTGGTCATATATTCAAATAATAATGTTGGTCTTGTACCGATTATATTAATTGGTATGTATTTCGTAATGCCCTATTGACATATGCCATTGTTCACGGTTGTAATAATTATTCTCTTTGTTGTGTTTATCTTATAGTCTTCGTCTAATAAGGCATTGTTTAATTTGCGAACCAGTCTATAACACAGACGAATACCAAACTCTATTATTTTTTTGTTAAAACTAAAATTACATTAAAGCTCAAATGTATGAAATGGTTTGAATAATTTCTAGCAATTTCGTTTATCACGAGATTTCGTGAAACTAAAGTACAAAATAAAAAATAAAGAATTCATCTTAAATTCTACTGACCAACGAATTTTAGAAAATTCACCGTCCTAAACACACGAACATAGAATAATATTGTAAATTTATTTAATGGTTAAAAAAATTCAGCCTAAAATAATGTTCCTACTTGAATTCATCTTCTTTTTCATCTTCTCAACTCATTTATTAAACAAAAAAAATAGATATATTTATATATATACCGCAATTCTGGCGCGCACCCTAGCGAACACTATCTCCTTTGTTTCGCGAAGTGACGGCGCGGTGGATGGTGCGCCTTCGGACTCGCTATCCGACTCGTCCTCGTCGGAAGAGCTATCCGAGGACTCGTCGTCCAAACTGCCTCGTTTGTCCAAATCGTCGGCCATAGTAATGCGTTGAATTTTTCCACTCTCGTCCTCCTTCTTCGTTTCCGACTGCTTGGTTTCCGCTTTGGGTGGCGGTTGAGCCGTCGTCTTCTCGGAGACTACCGACGTCGCTTCGGTGACCTCGGAAAATTCGGAATCGCTTAGCTGTTCCCAATCATCCACAACTGCCTTAAAAATTTATTTTAGAATGGAAAAAAAATGGTTAAACAAAAATATTACTATTAATAAAATACGTGCGTGCTCTGTGAATCAAACAAAATATTGAAAAACAAAATCATTTCAATGTTTTTTCAAACCTTTTCCAATTTCTCATTAGCCTCATCGACCTCATCTTTTCCGTCAACCAACGGCGTTTCATCCGCAACAACTGGAGCCTGTTTTTCCGCATCCTGTTTTTCCGCTAAAATATTCGAATAAAAAATATCAAAAGTTGTTTTAAAAAATAAAAATAGTAAATTGTTAAATAATTGTAAGCTTTAGCTCATAAAAAAATTATTATACACATAAAAATTCATTTAATTTTCTGTAAAATATTTTATGAAAAAATAAATCAAATAGATATATTAAAACTTACTGGCTTGAACCTTTTTCGAAGGTTTCTTCTTCCCATAAACCGGCTTTTTCGGTTTTTCTTCGCCAGTCACAGCGGGTGGAGGACGAATGTCTAGAATAATATTAAAAAGATTTTAAAAAAATCAATCAAAAATAAATTCAGTTACTTTTTATACATGTTACGGGAAAATATGTTGCACGGCCATATACATATTTTCCCGGCCATATACGTATCGTCCCGGCCATATACGTATTTTCCCGGCCATATACGTATTTTCCCGGCCATATACGTATTTTCCCGGCCATATACGTATTTTCCCGGCCATATACGTATTTTCCCGGCCATATACGTATTTTCCCGGCCATATACGTATTTTCCCGGCCATATACGTATTTTCCCGGCCATATACTTATTTTTCCGGCCATATACGTATTTTCTCGGCCATATACGTATCTTCCCGGCCATATACGTATTTTCCCGGCCATATACGTATTTTCCCGGCCATATACGTATTTTCTCGGCCATATACGTATCTTCCCGGCCATATACGTATTTTCCCGGCCATATACGTATCTTCATATAAGAAAACAAAATTTAGATGAATGTGAAAAAAATATGGCCGGGAAAATACGTATATGACTGAAAAAATACGTATATGGCCGTATAACATATTTTCTCGTAACATAAAAACCAAGTAATTTATTACCTTGATTCTGAAATAGCGTTTTGGCACGCTCCCGTTGTTGGCGTTGTTTTTTCGTGAGATAAGTGCCTTCGCGTTTTTGCTGCAAAATCGCTTCGGCTTTGCGGCGTTTGGCCTCTTCTTTTCGCTCGAGTTCACGCTTTTCCTAAAAATAAAAGACTTAAAAATTCACAAAAGCTAAATACAATTTTAAAAGGCACCTCTTCCTCTTTTAAACGGAGCAATTCCTGCTGACGCCGCTCCTCTTCTTCGGCCTCGAGTCGAGCCTTTTCTTCGGCGGCTTGGCGAGCGACGAGCAATTCTTTGATAAGATTCTAAAGTCAAACATTTCTTGAAAACAACTCCAAACAAAAAACTTAAGTTAAAAAAATTCTTTAAAAACCTGTGCAAATAAGCATAAAATTTTCATACCTTATTGCCTTTCTTCTTCTTGTCATCTTTCTTCTCCTTTTCTTTTCGCTCTTTCTCCTTTTTCTCCTTTTCTTTGGCCTTTTTCTTCTCCTTTTTAGCGGCCGCCTTGTCCTTCTCCTCTTTCTTGTTTTCGTCCTGGTTTGATTCTTCTAATCCCGATGGTCCCGGGTCCTCGTCCTGTAGGTCCTCGCCCTGTCGATCCTCTTCTTCTTTCATAATAAAATATCTAAAAAAATTTTCTGACAAGAGAATTTTAAATTTATTTTTCCAATTTTTTTTTGCTTAGTGTGATCGAAAAAAAAGATTTTGAGGTTCTTTTTTTAAATCTTTACGCAGAGAAGGCCTATTTATCCTTATTTACATATTGATTTGCTTTTGGTTTAGATCGTTTCATTCCTAAAATTCAGCCATTAATTATTTTTAATTTAGGTTTAACTCCGAACAAAACTAAATATAAAAAATGGCTGTGCGATCTTTACCCATCATATGACAACAAAATGCGCCATTTCAAGTGTCAAGTGTTGGCTTCCCATTTACTCATATCCTAAATTACGACACTTTACACTTTCCATGTCTGCTTTTTTATGATTTTTGTTTCAAGAAGTTAATAAAATAGAAAAAAAACGAGCGTCTTTCCTCTCCAATTCTTTTTTTGTTGAAAATTTGAAGCATGTTAAAAGAAGTTTCAAATTTCTGTAACTTCAATGCAATCGCTTCAAAACAAAATCAATTTAGAAAATTTTTTTAGTATTATTTTTCTTCCGTGAAATTGAAAAAAAAAGATTTTGAGTGGTACTCTATGTTCTTTGTGCGTAATTCTCTGCGCAGAAAGGATTTATTTACATTTATTTACATATTGATTTCCTTTTGATTACTAATTTCCACACTATGGAAACTCTTATAGCTTCCAAAAATCTTGTTGTTTTTTGAAAAATTCGGAGAATTACATACACATGGCGGTAGTATTTTCTATATACATCGTTATTGCACGACGGCGAAATTTTTTTAACCATTCAGCGAGTATAATGTACGGCATGTTTTGCATTTTAGCGCATAGTAGCGCATGATTCCAAAATGCTAGTCAAATTATATTTATGTTATGTACGGCCAATCCTAGAATTCGCTTCACCTATATTTAATACTGATATTGTTGTAAATGTTAATTTGCTAGAGTCTGTACAAAGAAGAATAACCAAGTCTATTATAAGAAGATGTTTTAAATCACTCCGAGTTATACCAAATTATGAAGAAAGACTTGCTATTCTTGACATGGAAAAATTGGCCACAAGGTACTTAAAGCTTGACCTGACTTTAATTCATAAATACAGACTAGGACTTTTGCCTAAACTCTTAGATTTTTCTGATATGACAATGAAGAGAGGCAGAACATCACTTTATGTCCCAAGCTCTAAGAATCGTGTGAGAAACAACTTTTTCACTGTCCGTGCAATTAAGAAATATATCAAGCTTAATCCATTGACGCAATTCTCTCCTTCCATCGAACAATTTAAATCTCTATTAAATACCGTTAAATAAACTAATGTATTCTTTAGATAATAATTTTTGTAATAGAGCTTATAAAAATTATTTTAAGCCCGAAATATCCCATCCCTAATCCTAGTCCGCTCTATAATTTATTCCCAAATATAATTTATTCCCAAATGTCGTTACCTCATTATTCATTATTTATTGTTTCACCTTATTTTAATTTAATTTATTGTTTTTATTATCAGTCGCGATTTATCGTAAATAAATAAATAAATAAATAGTACAATGTTCTCTCCGTCGAGGCGTGCGAATGGTGAGGAAGGAGAGGGTGACGACTCCTTCACTTCACAAACGTCAAATTTGTCGTCTGGCGCATTAAAAGGTTTCGAAAATATTCGCATGAGCAAATATAGACCCTCATTTTCTTTTTATCATCTTTTTTATAATTAATTTAGATCGCTCAAACGCAAAAGTGCCGTGGCGTGGACGAAAAGCTGCGGCAAACGCATCACATCTTCCCATAGTAAACAAAAGGGATTTATTTTCGTTGTCGTGGAATGCCGAAGTAATTTCTTTTTTATTTTATAACATACAATTATTTTTTGCATTTGATTTAAGTTTAGAACAATTTAAACGACGCTCAATTGGATAGCAAGTCCCAGCATTCGGCCGAACTACGCTTGACCTTCTTTGAGGCGCTTGCCAACTCATTCTTCTCCGGACGTTGGTTCTCCGAAGCTGCCGTATGTCACGCTCACTCGCTGGCCATTATCGGCAAGGAGCTCGTTGCGCGTGGTATAAATTTACTTAATGGCTATTTTGTTTTATAAATAAGCATTATTTATTTCCAGATATTATTTCTATTGACTGGTCGCTATTCGATGCCATTAACGCTGACATCACATCGGAGGAGGAAGTTTTTTGCAAAGATTCATTCTCAATTCTTGAAGAATTATTACAACGATTTACAGTGGTAAATTTTTTTTAACATGCGCTTTAAATTTATTTGCTCTTGTTTTTTATTGCATATTTTTTAAGTTTGTAATTATTTTATTTTTTAAATCAAATATGTCTTTTTTAAATTATTTTTTGTTTTTTTTGACATTTTACATTGAATTGAAACAAATTATAGGACAAATTTTGTCAAAAGGAAATGGAACAAAATTTATTATAGTATTAAAATTTTTTACAAAATTATTTAATATTTTATTTTAGGAGGACTTTATGGTACAGGTCGAGAAAACTATTCAGACGTTGACGCTCAGCGAGCGTTTTGAGGCGATTGGACCGCTATGTCGGCTGGCTATTCCGATTTACGAAGACTTATCCGACTACAAAGTACAACTCTAAATTTACAATTAACAAAAAAATGACATCTATTTTCATCATTTATTAAATTTGGAAATTAAAGAAGTTGGCCACTTTGTACGGCGAGCTTCAGCTAGCGTGCAATCGTGCCGCCGAGTTGAAATCCAACGGAAAGCGACATTTTGGCTCGTATTTTCGCGTCGTTTTCTATGGCCATTCACATTTTGGGTATTTTTTTGTTGTTGTTTGATAAACTTAAAAAATTCTAATAATTACCCCAATTTCGCGTGTATAAGACCGGGTATTTTGAGCCAAATTTAAATTGGCGCCAATGAGTTCATTTTGTTGTATTGGATCTAGGCGAGTCCGAAATAAAAAAAAGAAAAAAATATCCTGTATAAATTATTTTGGTCTTAAAATTGGCTTGCCCACGAGAATTAAATGTGATGAGAAATCGAAAGAAAAAAAAAGTGATTTTAAAATGAAATCATCTGAGAATTGAAAAAAATATGCATGCAGAAAAGTTTGGATTTGTGAAATTTAAAAAAAGGAAAAAAACCCTAATTTCGTGTGTGTATAAGGCCGCGGGTGTTTTGAGCCAAATTTAAATTCGCGCCAATGAGTTTATCATGTGATCCCTTTGGGGTCCAAATTTTGTGCCCACTTTTATGAAACCGAGACAAAGGCGGGCACAAAACTTGAACCCCAAAGGGATCCCCATACAAAACGAATGAAATCATTGGCGCCCATTTAAATTTGGCTCAAAACACCCGGCATTATACACGCACGAAATTAGGGTAGCATTAAATAATAATATAAGCCGCAGGTGTTTTGAATCAAATTTAAATTGGCGCCAATGAGCTCATTCGTTTTGTAGGCGGATCCCTTTGGGGTCCAAATTTTGTGCCCACTTTTATGAAATCGAGACAAAGGCGGGCACAAAATTTGGACCCCAACGGATCCGTATACAAATTGGCGTCAATTTAAATTTGGCTCAAAACACCCGCGGCCTTATACACACACGAAATTAGGGTATTTTTTTCAGGTATTTGCTTTCTTCTTTTTATTTTCTACTTTTTCTTTTTTTAATTGTTAGGCAATTTTTTTTGGTCGTAACCAGTACTCTAACTTGACTTTAAACGATTCCATAAATGACTACGAATTGGTTTACGCGTTATAATGATTTCTAAATAATTCTTAAATTTAAAAGAATGTTTTTTAAATGTCTCAGATTCAAATCGGACATTGAGACACAAAACTACTCGCAACTCATAATTGTCTCTTTAGAAATGAGCATAAAAGTGAGTGGATTTATCGCGAGTCGGGGCTGACGTCGCTGGCCGAAGCCTGTGATCGCATGACAAAGTCGCTGCGTAAAGCGCTCGGACACGACAACGTCGAGGTTTTGCCGGCGAATTTCGTCGAGTCGCGGCTGAAACCAACTACCGCCTACGTGCTTATCACGCACGTCGAGCCATGTTTGATGACCAAAATCGGCGGCGTGCGGCAAAAATCGTTGAGAAAGTGTGTAATATTTTAATAATAAGCATGAAATGTTTTAAGTTTTTTTTTAATTGAACTACAAACTTTAGCGAATTATATTTTTTAAATATTTTTTAAAAAAGCTTTTTTAAGGTTCTTAGTGAATTTTTAATTCTCTTTTTTTTTGTTTGATATTTCGTCAAATTTTAACCCATCAGAAAAAAATCCGATTTAAATTGTTTCTTTTTTTATTTTTCACAGTTTTAGCGTTCTCGGAATGTTGGGCACGGAGAGGTACGGATTGTTAATGGACGCCAAAAGCGGCAACGAATTTCGCCTAATCGATGGCGCCGACGACCCAATGGATTATCATTTCCATACGAACGTCAGAGCGTTTGTGTACATGGAGCGCGTGGACGATTCGCTGGCGCGCGCCGATGATGGCGAAGCGGCGCGGCATGGCGTCAAGCGCACCATTCTTATCGGTTTGTTTTTAAAGCGATAGCGCACAAACATATGATATTTTTGAGGGCGCAGCTTTTAGGCATCTTTCTATCTTATGCTCGAGGATATTTGGCGAATATGGGACTAATCGGTTTTGCATAAAATTGATGTTTTTTGGCGGGGGTCATTAAAGTTTCTGAAAAATAATTAAAGCAGGTAAAAATAATTAGTGATTGAAACAGCATTTTTGACTTTTATCTGTTTTAAACATCTTTTAGAAACTTTAAATGCGCGTTTTAATGATCCTTAAGTGGAATTCCCACCAAAAAACATTAATTTTATGCAAAACCGATCAACACTGACGGAGATAAATTAAGAGACTATGACGTTTAATGTAGGCGTAGAATGTTCAACATACTTCAAAGTTGTTAAACATCAAGAATGAAGCGTACCAAAAACTTTTGTCACGGAACATAATAAATCAAGTTAAACCTTTAGTGGAAAATGACAAGAATTAAAATCTTTTATCACGAACGTGACAAAATAATCGAGACTTTTTGACGCAAAAAATGAAAAAATTTGCAAAACGAAATGAAAGCAGGGATTTTCAGCATTTTTTTTATAGAAGCACTATCATAAAAAGGGTTATAAAAGGTCCTGTAAGGGGTTCCGAAAAAAATAAATGCATATTCGCGAGGATTTGAATGGTATACTAAATCTCGTGGTCCCATATTCGCCAATTTAGCCTTGATAACAATTAATAATTATACGTTTTTTTAGAATTAGTAGTTAAAAGTTGAAAAAACTATTTGGATTGTTTTGTCACGCATGTGACAAAACAATCCAAACTTTTTGACGCGGAAAATGACAAAATTTCCAAAACGAAATGAGGGATTTTCAGCATTTTTTTTATAGAAGCACTATCATAAAAAGGGTTATAAAAGGTCCTGTAAGGGGTTCCGAAAAGAATAAATGCATATTTGGACTCTATGAATCACGAGAATTTTAATGGTATACAAAATCTCTTTTTGCCAATTTAGCCGACGTTGAATTTGATATTGCAGTTGAATTTGATATACTCCTTTTGTTTCTTTTTTAAGAATTTTTTTCTATTGACTGGACGAGCATTTTCTTCTCTCGAATTCTCAAAAATAATGTTAATTTTATGCTTTAGTGGAGAGATGTTTTCCCAGTACGAAGCGCCGGCAACGCGTTGTCGAACGCGTCGAATTCGCCCAATCGCCGTTGGAAGTCGCTTGTGAATGCATTCTGCTCAAGGTGGCACAGCTTCGGCGTATTATCGACGCGGCCGAAATTCCGCGCGGCAATTACGATGGCGTGCCGGAGGCGGTTCGCACGAAGAAACTCGACCTGACTCGACTTCAGCTTCTTCTCCAAGGCACCGTTAGTCCGATGGTACTCGTAACTTGTTGATTTACAACACATTTATTAGCTTCAACACATTTACATATTAGCAGCCTTTTTTTTTTGTCTTTAAAAAGTTATTTTTGATTTTGATTAAGTTTACATATTTTTGCTATACAAAAAAGTTTTATGTTAATTTTTTTCAAATTTTTTGTTGACATTTTATAAGTTAGGGAAGCATTTTATTTCTTTTAATGGCCTAGTGGTTGTGCGATAGATTTCACTTTGCTTGGGACGAAGTTTGGTTCCGCCCCCGCCTCCCTCCTCTCCAGACCACACCAAGGTGTCCTCCATATTTGGATGGACAATAAATACCACATTGCACAGAGTGTTTTCGATTATGCTAGAATATTTTTGAAGTTATAATTTTTAGACTTTTATATTGGATAAGAAGTTTGAGGAAAGCAATGGCCTAGGGTGGTATTGGGATACGTTTCACTTTGCTAGGCACGAAATTTGACCTAGTTTTTCTTCATATTTGGATGGACAATAGGTGCCACAATCATATTGCACAGAGTGTGGGTGATAGGTGGCGATGCTGACCAGGCCTTGTATAAGCGGCATCAGCTCCACATACCGCATATATTTATGCCGAGCAAATCAGCCGATATTTCGATGGCCGGGATGGCCCTCATCCAAAAACCCGCGAAATAAAATTAGTTCCAAGATCATTTCCAACGGGGAGGATTGATCTCAGGGCCTTCACGTATCACGTATCATTAGCTAATCATTTAAAAAAATTCACGCGTTTATCCACTCCAGAAGGGGAGCAGTGGCCTAGTGATTGTGCGACAGGTTTCGCTTTGCTTGGGACGAAGTTCAGTTTCGCCCCCAACCCCACCTAGATGTTCTCCATATTTGAAAGACCACATTGCACAAAGTGTGGGTGATACGTGGCGGTGCTGACCAGGCCTTGTATAAGCCGCATCAGCTCCATACCGCATGTGCTTATGCCGAGCAGACCAGTCGATATTTCGATGGCCGGGATGGCCCTCATCCAAAAACCCGCGAAATAAAATTAGTTCCAAGGTCATTTCCAACGGGGAAGGATTGATCCCAGGGCCTTCACGTACCAAGTATCACGTTTATAAGTTATTTTTTGTTTTTTTTACTAGTGTTTTGTGAAAAAAAAATAGATGTAGTCATTGCAATTATTAGTCCATCAATTATTACTTTGAATAAATAGTTTTATGTTTTTATTGGAATGTTTTGTTAGTCGCTTCAGGTAAACGCTGGTGTATTATCATACGCAGAAACATTCACAGCACCGGACCAACAAAAGCGTTACGGAAGTTTGGGCATTTCAAGATTGGTGTCCGCATTTAAGTGAGCTCTCTCATTTGGCATGCTTTAAATTTCGTTTTTTATGACTACATATTATTTTATGACTAATATTCTACGTACAATTTTATGGTGTATTTTTTTTGGAGTTGCGTTTTTGGGAAAGTGCATATATTTTTATCGGAAAATTTGCTCGTTTACTTATTTTTTCTTATAGAATTCTGGTGGCCGAGCTTTATGAGTCGCTAAACATTCATGAGGCTGCCATTGGTAATAAGCGTTCCGAGTACCAGACAATGTTGCGCAAATCCTTTAGTGAAATGATCGACAAACTATGGACGTATTTTGATGGCGAATCGGTATTTCTTTTTAGTTTTAGTTGTTTATTCAAAAATATCTAGACGATTGACTTTTCAGATATTAGATCAGGGTTGCCAGATGTCCTTTTTAAAAAGATTTGTTCTTTTTTCGAGGGGATCTGTTCTTTTCCATTTTTTGTTCTTCTTTTCCATGAAGAATGGCTCTCTTAGACAACACAGGATCAGGAGTTCCGAGAAGTATTAATTGTTGAGAGAATAAAGAATCTGACCCGAAAAAGTTAGCGGAAATAGACCAATTCAGATATTTTTAGAAAAATCTTTTTTGTTGTTGGAAATTATCAATAAAATATTTTTTTCGTGCCCAGCGTTCTCTTTTTTATTTTATTTTCATCTGGCAACCCTGTATTAGATAATAAGGAGGACTTTTTTTGTTTTTGCCTAATCGCCGAAAAAATTCTTGTTTTTAAACAATATTTTTAATGATGTTAAACATATTGAATTTCGTTTTTTTTTCAAGTTTCTACCGGTTACCGCTCAGAGGCCTATCTCTTCTATGCTGGCGCGTTCCGAGGTGAGAGTACTGCCGGCTCCTCGGAGTTGGATAGAAGTTTTTGTAAGAAAAAATTTTGCAAGACCACAACAAGCACGCAGGCAATTCGCAGTTTGCAGACGCCCGCCAACTCGGGTGACATCAGCGTCACTCCCGTGCATTCGAACAAGCTGTCGGCCAAGTGTTTATTGCGTTTCAACATCAATCGGCGGAAATCCGCGGAACCAACCTTTAATCAATGAGCTCGAGGAAAAAGAAGCATAATTATGTTAGTTATTATGAAGAAAAGTTTGAAAAAACACGAAATTTTTCAATTAACAACTTTCTAATAATACTCTTTTCTTGATTATATGGGAAGAAATTTATCTTTTTGCTCAGAGTCATATGCAATGTAGATTTAACTGACACCCACTGTATTGTAAACGATTTCTTTATTCGTAAGTATATTGGGTTTTATTTTCGAATAAAAATTAAAAAATAATTTTGATTGATTTTTTTAAACTGAACAATTTATATTTTATCGGTATTTTCTCATTTTTGAAAACAAGCGAGAATAAAAAAGTTTAAAAAAAAACTATTCATTAAAAAGTTTAAAAAAAATATTGAAACAAATGAATGGAAACAATCTATCCGATGAGCTGAATCGCTTGAACGATGAAGCCAAACAAATCGATGAACAAATTCGACAATTGCGAACACGAAAGCGAGATGTAGAGGAGAAGATTGCCAATGTGAGCATAATTATTTTTTGCATTTAAAAATCGAAAAAAGTAACTTTTAAGAAAAAAATTACTTCGCTAAGCTTCCAAAATATTATTTGGGTAGGGAGCGAAAATCGCTGAAGAAAAAAAATTAGCTTATTGAATTTATAATAAATGATCGCTGCTGTTAAGATCGAGAGTCGAATAGCCGCGAAGAACAATATCGTGGAAAATGACCAATCGGTGTGGGAGACCGAAACATTTTCTTGGTCGGGGGATATTCGACAAACGTTGCGCGATTCCTTTCGCCTCGAGGAGTTTCGGCCGCTGCAACTCTCCGCCATTAACGCGGTGATGTCCGGCGAGGATTGCCTACTAATTATGAGTACGGGCGGCGGAAAAAGTCTCACCTATCAATTGCCAGCCGTTGTAAAAAAAGGTTTAAAACAAAGCGAATTGTAAAATAAAATAATGCGTAATGCTAGTTGTTGTTAAGGCATTACGCTGGTAATATCGCCGTTAATTTCCCTGATTGAGGATCAAATTATACAGCTAAAGAAGTTGGGTATACAAGCCGCGACGCTCAATCAATCTTCCACTAAAGAGGAGGTGAGTCTCATTTCTTTCGTACTCTTTTTTATTGATTTTCTTACCCCCACAGGTGAAATTTGTCCATGACGCGCTGGGCGATCAGACAACGAATCTTCGACTCTTGTACGTAACACCCGAAAAATTGTCAAAAAGTAAGCGCATAATGAATCGATTGGAAAAATGCGTCGCTATTGGCTTACTTGAGGTAAATGTACATATTTGAATATACAAATTTTATTAGATATCCTCTATTTTTTTTTGCTAAACCAATACAAAATTTTCAAAAAGTAAGCTCGAAAAATTGTGTCGAAAAATTGATGGTGATGTATTTTCACTACTCTAATATCCATTCATAGCTGATAGCCGTAGATGAGGTGCATTGCTGCTCTCAGTGGGGCCACGATTTTCGACCCGACTACAAGTTTCTCAACATTCTCAAGCGTCAGTTCAAAGGCGTACCGCTGCTCGGCCTGACGGCCACCGCCACCGCAAATGTGCTCGATGACGTTAAGGAAATTCTCGGCATCCGCGGTAACGAGTTCTTTCCTTCTAATTAATTGATTGACAATTATTTTTTTGGCCTAATTTCGTCCTCTACAATATACTAAGAATTATCTTTAACGTTTTAGCTGCAATCACTTTTCGCGCAACATTCAACCGCGAAAATCTCTTTTATGAAGTCCGATCAAAGCCCGCTTCCAACGAGGAAATTTCACGTGAACTCGCGTCGGCTATCAACAAAGAATTCGCAAATGAAAGTGGCATAGTTTATTGTTTTTCGCGAAAAGAATGCGAGGAACTCGCCAACGGACTCCGGTATATTGTTTTCTTTATCAGATAGTTAAAAATATAATTTATAACATAGTGCGAGGAAAATAGCCGCCGAACACTATCACGCCTATCTCGAGCCGGACAAACGACGAAAGGTTCACGAGAAATGGCTTCGCGGCCAATGCAAAGTGATTGTCGCCACTCTTGCTTTTGGTCCATCTTTTTATTTGTCAAATATTTCCCATTTATTAATTTGCTTGCATTCAAGGAATGGGCATTGATAAACCGGATGTTCGATTCGTCATTCATCATACGCTCGCCAAATCGATGGAAAGTTACTATCAGGTATAAATCGTCTGGAAAATTTATCACATATTTCTGTGGGTGGTAAATCAACTCCGTCTTATTTTTATAGGAAAGTGGGCGTGCTGGACGAGACGGCAAGACGGCCAAATGTATTTTGTACTACAAGCTGGCGGACCTATTCCGACAAAGCACGATGATTTGTTCGGAAAAGACGGGAATTCAAAATCTCTACTCCATGCTCGCCTATTCTGTTCGAGTGAAAAATTTCACTATTATTTTTCCTTTTCGATTAATCGCTAATAAACTTTTCATTAGAAAAGATGATTTTTTAAGAATGGAGAGTGCCGACGGATTTGCATAGCGGAACACTTCGACGAGAGCTGGGACGTTTCCTGGTGCCGGGAAATGTGCGATGTGTGTAAATGGAAACGCGATCTTTCCTCCGAAATCGACGCTATTGAAATAATTCTCGAGATCCGCAGAATCATCGATGAGCAGGTATTGATTTGAGATTTAAGAAATTCAATTACCCTAATTTCGTGTGGATAAGCCGCGGGTGTTTTGAGCCAAATTTAAATTGCCGCCAATGAGTTCATTCGTTTTGTATGCGGATCTCTTTGGAGAGTCCAAATTTTATGCCCATTTTTATGAAATCGAGACAAAAGCGGGCACAAAATTTGGACCCCAAAGGATTCGATACAGAACGAATGAACTCATTGGCGCGAATTTAAATTTGGCTCAAAACACCCGCGGCCTTATACACGCGAAATTAGGGTAATTCGGACCAGTCTAATAATATTAAGGAGGGAACGGATCAAAGTCGAATAACGGGAAACAAGCTGATGGACGTGCTCACTAAAACAGTGTGCGGCAGAAGGTATTCACGCGATGCGCTTGAGCAGATTGTCGCAAATTTATTATTGGCTGGATATCTTTACGAGGACTTTCACTTCACGCCCTACAACATTATCAGCTACGTTCGCGTAACGGAACGAACGAGACAACTCACATTCCAGTCAAAACTTCCCATTCGAATTGCGCTTCGGTCGAATGCGGCGGCTGGCCGAAAAGGTCGAGCCAACGCCGAAGGCGCGGAAGCGCCGCTTAATAAACGTCAATGTAAAACCGCGAACGATGATGTTGTTGAGTTGAGTCTTTAATATGGAGCCTAATTTGATTTGAGGACTAATTTAATTTGTGAAGAAATATTTTCAAAAAGGCCATCTTTTTGAAAATATTTCAATTTTCGAATCCAATATGCGATATATTTTTTTTATTCTTTCAGTTATTCCGAAAAAAAAACTTTTTCTTAAAATTAGACTATTTAAGTATTATTTTTTTCTGAGTTGATAATCTATTATGGTCGGAAAGGTTGTGTTGAAAAAAAGGAAGCTTTATTTCGTCTTGAATTATGAATACAAATTTTCTGTGAGAAAATACAAATTTGAAGGAACTAAAATATTTTCACTTGTGATAGAAATTTATGAAATTAAGAAATGATTGAATGGTTAAAAACGCCCATTCAAATCCAAAAATCTTCTCTTCCGTAGACCAATCGTTCGATATAGGGCTCAATTCAACTTCGCAAAAAAAAAAGTTTAAAGTAAAATAAAAAATAGAATATAATCTAGAAAAATAGGTACAAAACTAGAATAAACTCGACTCGACAAATGAATTTATTGTTAATTTTTACATTTTTTTTAAAAGAATACTAGCCAGAGAATGAACGCAATGCCCAAGTAGAGGAAGATATTTGAAAGTTGTTGCTCTTCGCTGTGCTGGCGGCTACCCGGCGAGGCTGAAACATTCGACTTTATAGAATTGAGATCATATTTCTTATATAGAAGCATGTAATAGAGACTAATTTAATTTTAAAAGAAGTGATTTTATGAAAAGAATCATATTAACCGGTAGACAAGAATATTAACCGCTTTTCCTTATACCTAGCAATGTACTCAGATGAATTTGCCACCTTTCTCACGCTCATTAGATTAAAAAAGAACTTAAAAAGCGAATAATCATAGGCTTTTTCCCGATAACCCTTTGTTCATTTCGTTCTACGAAAAGGGGTTAAAAAATAATTTGATTAAACTCACGTGGCTCCGCCCTTCTGTCCGCGGCCATTTGTCCGCCGGCAGTCATACCGAAGCCGACAATATTGAAAAACGAGGCGAAAAACGAAATGGGAAAGACGCCAATACCCAATGAGAATTGTATGTTGCCGGGACCGCTCTCACCGCCCCAATGAAATCCGCCGGGAAATCCCTGAAAAAAAAACATTTTCAAATAAATTAAAATATTTTTTATTCGTTTTTGGATTAGAAATGGAAAATGCCTAGCACATTAGTCGACGATTCATTATTTGGTATTCGAATAAACGGCTTAAACCTGAGAGCTATCCTCGGTTCGTTGTCCTCGAGGTCGAGGCGGGCATTTTTCGCGTGGATCGGTGTCATTTCCGCCTCTGCCGTACAATGGAATCACCTCAAAAAAAGTGAGTGTTAAACAAAAAAAAATTCCTATCAGACAATTAATATACAATTTTGTGCACAGAGCTTAAGTAGTTTGAAAAAAAAATTATATTCATTTCAAATCTGTAGACATAATTAGAATAGACTCTACAAATACAACTTACTTTGTCCTTGCTAATTGCGGATTTACAAACGGGACATAGCGGTCGATTCGGACGCGTGTCCATCCATTGATGCAAACACGGCCAACAAAATAAATGTCCACACATGGATATAACCGCATCTTTCGCAATATCCAAACATATATTACATTCAAATCTTAAGGGCGGAATAAATAGTTAAAATTGGAATAAAAGGAAAAAAATGAACTTTTAAAAATTTTAAATTTTCGCATTTGCATTTATATCGAATACAGAGTGCGTAAAAAGTTCGGGGACTTTTTTTAAATATTTACTGTATAAAATACTGTATAAATAAGTACCCCAATTTCGCGTGTATAAGGCCGAGTGTTTTGAGCCAAATTTAAATTCGCGCCAATGCGTTTATTCGCTTTGTATCAGATCTCTTTGGGGTCCAAATTTTGTGCCCACTTTTGTCTCGGTTTCATAAAAGTGGGCACAAAATTTGGACTCGCTTGGATCCAATACAACAGAATGAACTCATTGGCGCGATTTTAAATTTGGCTCAAGACACCCGGTCACTTATACACGCGAAATTAGGGTAAATAATTCGACTGAAGGAAATGGCTTTAATACATTTGCGCAGTCGCTTGCGAATGTCTCCGACGATGCTCGCACCCTGCGCAGTCTCAGCTTCGTTTTAGCGATTTTTCGAACGATTTCTTCGCTTATTCTAAGCTTTTTGGCCATTTTTCGCATTGAACGTTCCGGATTTCTTTGAATTCGTCAGCGAACCTTCTAAATGTTCTCCGGAGTGGTGGCAATGGTTGGTTGATGGCTCCGAAGAAAGCCGCAGTCCCGCCAGCATCCATGAAACGATTCACAATCTTGTAGACGCTTGAAATCAGTCGTTCAAACAACAAATTCCTTTCTTGTGCAATTCAACTACAGCGATACGTTCACTTTAACAAGGCATGGCACAAAAATAAATGAAAAGAAGAAACATAAAGTTACACATTCTAAGTCAAAATTACATGAGGAATTCAATAAAATCATTGGAATTAACGAAAAATAAAAGAAACAATGCAAAAAATGACAAAATCTCCGAACTTTTTATTCACCCTGTATAAATGTTGTATATA
The DNA here is from genome assembly GCA_024678965.1 of Bradynema listronoti. NCBI lineage: Eukaryota > Metazoa > Nematoda > Chromadorea > Rhabditida > Allantonematidae > Bradynema > Bradynema listronoti. The sequence goes on from JANLNO010000009.1 coordinate 1,757,918, forward strand.
ATTTATTAGTAGGTGATTGAATAATCACCTCGAGTTTTCTTCATTTGGCTTGTTGCCATCTTTATCGTGCTCATTAGATGAGTTGTCGCTGTTCCAAGGATGACTGTTGCCGAGATTTTCCGAAGTAGTTCCGGCTTTAGTTGGTTGAGCCGACTCCATTAAAGTTTTAGTTTCTGAAAAATTCATTTTACATTTAATCAATTTTAATTTTCTCACAAAAATACACAATAGCGATAGAAACAAATGAATGTATAGTATAATTGATGATGTATAGTATAATTGATATATTTAATTGTAATACTAAAAAATAAAATCAAATTGACTCAGCAAAAGCTGCGCCTAATATTTGCTCCAAAAATTAACTTTTTATTAATAATAAACTGGAATTTTTTAAAAAAAAAATTTTAAAAAAAGATAAATTTGGATACGTAATAAAAAAACAAAAATTCTAATTCAATAATTTTAAAAATATGGTGTTTAAGAAATATAGAAATTAAACACTACATTTATATAATGAAATAATATAACAGAAATCGAAAACAAATTAATAAAAAAAAGTTTAAAAAATAACACGTCATGCCGCCCGAAAAACCAAAAAAAGCTACCTACTTTTCACATTTTAATTTATTTCTTTTCAATGTATAAATGTATTAAGCGCAATGAAAAAATATTTCAAGTCTTTATTTTTTGAAATGCATTTAAATTTTGAAAATGTATTCATAAAAATTTTTAATACATGCTTTTAAATAATGTCCATTTTTAAATACATACATAATAATACATGTATGCATAGAGTCTTCAGAAAGATAATAAAAGTTGACTAAACAAGAATCCAATAAACATGCTGATTCCATCGCTCCAGTTCGTTTTTTCCAAATAAATATCCGTGTTTATTTCTCCGTTAATTTTAAAAGCGAATCGCCTCGAAACTGAGCCAATATAAATGAAAGATCAATAAACAAAATTACAGGCTCTGACGCTACACGCTTGCTTACATTTTTAAAAGGAAGGGGAAGAAAAGGTAAGCACACCTAAAAATTAAAAACAAATCTGAGTTTTTAATTGAAGTTGTCATACGTAAAATTATTGTCAACCATTAAAAGCTTGCGAGTAAATTAGAATTTTCAAAATTTTACTAATTTTTATTTTTTAAGTATCTATATTTAAAATTAATTTGACTTTTATGATTTTGCCAGTGTTTCCAAAATTAAAAAATTTTTACCTAAAAATTTAACTTAACCTAAAGTGACTTAATCGAACCAAAGTTAAAATCAAAATTAAGTACTTAACTTAATTTAGTCAAAGTTAAAAGCAAAATTAAATGCAAATTTTAATTTTGCCAAAATTAAATCAAAAGTTAAAAGTATTTTTTAACTTTGCCAAAATTAAGTCAAAAGTTAAAAGCATTTTTTAATTTTGCCAAAATTAAGTCAAAAGTTAAAAGCAGTTTTTAATTTTGCCAAAATTAAATCAAAAGTTAAAAGCATTTTTTAATTTTGCCAAAATTAAATCAAAAGTTAAAAGCATTTTTTAATTTTGCCAAAATTAAGTCAAAAGTTAAAACCATTTTTTAATTTTTACCAAAATTAAATGTGTTAAATTAAGTCGCTGATTTGGCAAAACGAAAGTTAAGCCAAATTATCGAAAGTTAAGCCAATTTTGTTTTGCCACGATTTGTTTTTCTAATTTTATTTATATTTTTTGTTTTTATTTATTATTGTTTAGTAATGAAATTATGATTTTATATTTTTTAAAATATTGGGTTTTACACGCCATTGCGCTTTCAACATCGTGAATAGGTAATATTTAACTTGCTTTTGTTTATCTTTTGAATTTTTTACTAATATACAGTCGCGGACAAAACATTGGCAAAATTTTTCACTTTTTTGTTTTTTCAATTTTTCCATCAAAATCAGAAACTCCTGAAGGAAGTCAAATATGCCATTTTATAGAGGATTTTCTTAGCTACAAAACCAGTATACTTACTTTCAAAATAACTTTTCCTAACAAAACCTAATAATGTATTAACCAAAATCACTTCAAAATGGTTTTAAGTCTAGTTGTATCATGTATTTCATTAGTGAATTGATGTTGTCCATTATTTTATTGGTTCCTTGTTTGCGTTCACGATCTTCGCGGCGTGTGTTACACAATTTTGACATGAAGCCACTCAGTAATGATTTTTTTGCCTCTACAACATTTCCTTCCTGCACGGCCGATTGCTGTTGTGAAAACGGCTGCGATGTAGGCAACATGTTTTTTATTTGACGCTTTGCAATCTCCATTTCCGTTTCATCCAATATATTTATTGTGTTAGGATCTAGAGCGGTTGCGATAATATAAATCGGCTCGAAATTATCATCGTTTTCATCATAATAATGACTAAATCTATACTTTATCTCGCAAGATAAAAAAATACCTCATTGTTATTAAAATTAGGGAAAATGTTTCTTTCACTAAATAGCGTTCTAGCAGCGTTTACACAAAACTTCGAGATATTGTGGCGATTTTTTCAGCTTGTATTTCTACGATAATTCAAAAGATAAACAAAAGCAAGTTAAATATTACCTATTCACGATGTTGAAAGCGCAATGGCGTGTAAAACCCAATATTTTAAAAAATATAAAATCATAATTTCATTACTAAACAATAATAAATAAAAACAAAAAATATAAAATTAGAAAAACAAATCGTGGCAAAACAAAATTGGCTTAACTTTCGATAATTTGGCTCAACTTTCGTTTTGCCAAATCAGCGACTTAATTTAACACATTTAATTTTGGCAAAATTAAAAAATGCTTTTAACTTTTGACTTAATTTTGGCAAAATTAAAAAATGCTTTTAACTTTTGACTTAATTTTGGCAAAATTAAAATTTGCATTTAATTTTGCTTTTAACTTTGACTAAATTAGGTTAAGTACTTAATTTTGATTTTAACTTTGGTTTGATTAAGTCACTTTAGGTTAAGTTTCAATTAATTAAAAAAATTGGAAACACTGTTTTGCCATCATTCAATATAGACTTGATGATTAAGATGCGTCCATCATTATGTTACAAATTTTAATGATTTTGCCTCTATTTTTAAAAAATGGAAAAAAGTTTAAATGAATATAAAATTTCTAAATCGGAACCAAGTTTAGTGTCAAAAAAATTATTAAAGAGTTGTGAATCAAATGTAAAATAATTTTTACAATTTGACTAAAAAGTAAAAAAGTTATAACAAAAACAAATCCCGGTGCTAATTTGGGCTACCCTAAAATTTTTTAAGTTACGAATAATTTGTAACAAGTAATGATAAAAAAATTAATCAAAAGATAAGATAAGGGTCTAATAATAAAAAGAACCATTTTGGAAAAGCATATTCATATTTGTTTAGAAGTCCTCACATCAATCTATAAAAAATATATTAAGCAATACATTATCTGTTAAAAGTGATCTATTAAGTGAATTATATTTTTTGTTATATCTTTTAATAAAGACACATTCACAATTTGTTAATATGGTGCGAGATGTTATGTTAAAAATTCTAAAGAGTTCATAATTACGACATTTAAAGTGATTTTTTTTAACCAATTAACTTGTTTACAAGAAGGCATTAAATAATTTCTAACATGTCAACATGCTAATTCCGTGTTTAGTAAATACGTTTATTATTATTATTGTCATTCAAAAATTTAAAATATCGTTAATTTTTGCACTTTAGCAAAAGACATTTTATTGAAATAAAAATAATTTACTTTTATTTTGTTTAAAAAATGTTTAACTATTAGGTCGGTAAAAAAATAATTCCGATTTTTATATGGAACGACATCTACATATTATAAAAACAAAAATACAACACATTAATTCAAAAGGTATTTTCCATTATGATCTATGATTCATGGTCAACATTCATGCAAAGAATGAATGCTCATTGAGAAAAACTCGGCTAGATTTGACTCAAAGAATTTAAACCGCCAAATTTTTGCAATCTTGAAGTTTTTGCCTTTATTTCAGCTACTGTTTATTATAACAGCTCAAAGTTATGGGAAATAAGAAGCCATTTTTCTGAGCTATTTGACGGTACCAAACGACTCTTGTATCTCCTATAATCGATGAAAACGAATGGTTCATTTGATTACAATTGATTAATCAAATGAAAATGAATGGTTCATTTAGTCATATGATGCTGTAAAGGGCGAGCCACGGCATTTTTATTTAACTTAGATCCTGGGATTTTAGGAATTCGTTTTCATTCGATTAATCAATTGTAATCAAATGAACCATTCGTTTTGATTCGATTAATCAATTGTAATTATAACAAAGAATTGTTTACGATTGATTAATAAATTGCAATCATAATTTAATGAATGTAAACGTTAGAATTGTACTGCTTGGATCTAAAAAAGGTTTTTTAAAACGGTTTTCTTTATAAGAAAGATCGTTTTCTTGTGAATATTATGATACAAAAATTATTTGTAATAACTCAATTTTTGGGACAAAAATTTATATTTATTGATAATAGACCAAAATTGAAAAATGCCGAATTTGCAATAAAAACGTACTTTTTGAAGCAATCTTTTTGAAATCAATTTAAGTTTTTCTTAGGCTTTATTCTATCATAACAAAAAAGAATGATTTTAAAAAGCTTTGAAATTTTCCATATGTCAATAGGTGTCGAGATACTTAAAAATTTGAGATTTATATGTAACTCGGTTAATACATGTATATCAGATACAAGAGTCATTTTGGTACCGCCAAATAGCCCAGAAAAATGGCTTCTTATTTCCCATAACTTCGAGCTGTTATAATAAACAGTAGCTGAAATAAAGGCAAAAATTTCAAGATTGCAAAAATTTGGCGGTTTAAATTCTTTGAGTCAAATCTAGCCGAGTTCTTCTCAATGGGCATTCATTCTTTGCATGAATGTTGATCATGATGGAAAATACCTTTTGGATTAATGTGTTGTAGTTTTGTTTTTATAATAAATGTCATATAAAAATGGAGAATACTTTCTTGCCGACCTAATAAATCCGTCTTTAACATGTTAATTTGTTTCATATTTTGATTTTTTATCTAAATTCAGATAGTTTAGTTACTTAATTTTTTTAGTTAAGTACTTCATTTTTTAATATTAAATAGTCTAAGCTTATTATGTTTTCTTCTATCGAAAACGTGGTCTTTTATTATTTAATTTTTTTCTTGTTTTTGTTTTCCTTAATTTCGAGTGTCTTTTTTTAACTAAAAGAGATAGACACATAAAAATAATACCCGAAAATTTCTATTTAGTGAAAAAATGCAAATTTATAAATTTTCTTTATATGTATACCTATTTATAATATTATCTTTCTTTCTGGGTTTTTTTAATACCTTCAGCCTACTTTTATTATAACATATCCATTTCAATTCTTATCTATATGTATTTCCGTTTTTTTATTCATGAATAGTTTTTGCTCATAAAATGAAGTGTAATTGTTGGTAAAAAACAAATTTTTCTCCACTTTCCTTAAGAATGTCATAAAAATTTAATTTTCTTGACACTCTCGCCCTTACCTAATTTGCTTCCTCATTTTTCTAAAAAAATATTTTGATTATTTCTACACATGTAAAACTATTGAAAATTTATAAAAATATTTTTTAAACATATTTTAGTTTTTTAAAAAAATTTTAAAGTTGAATTTCTAAAGCTTTACAATATTTTTTTCTTTCTCTAAAACATTATTCGCGTGTACGAGGCCGGGTGTTTTGAACCAAATTTAAATTCGCGCCAATGAGTTCATTCTGTTGTATCGGATCCATTGGAGTTCAAATTTTGCGCCCGCCTTTGTCTCAGCTTCATAAAAGTGGGCACAAAATTTGGACTCGCTTGGATTCAATACAACAGAATGAACTAATTGGCGCGAATTTAAATTTGGTTCAAAACACCCGGCCTTATACACGCGAAATTAGGGTATTATAAAAATAATTATGAAAGATTCGTAAATATGTGAATTAAAATAATTAAAGATGGATGAGAGAATAATTTTAAATGTGGGTGGCGTACGACATGAAACTTATCAAGCTACATTGAAAAAATTCCAGCCACGCGTTTATCGCGTCTGACGCCCGCACTTGCAAATTATGATGCCGTATTGAATGAATATTTTTTTGATCGGCATCCAGCTGCTTTTGAACAAGTATCATTTTTAAAAGAAATAAATTTTTATTTATTTTTTATTTAAATTTTGTTCGTCAAGATTTTGAACTACTATCGAACAGGAAAACTTCATTATCCAACATCAGTTTGTGGACCTTTATTCGAGGAAGAATTGGAATATTGGGGTCTCGATGCTAATCAAGTAGAACCCTGTTGTTGGATGACCTTTACTAATTGGAGGTAATTACTTAATCAATTTTATTCAAAATTTCAAAATTAATTTAGAGACACACAAGAAACATTAGCAGTGTTGGATCGGATAGATACAGATTTAAAGGATGAAGACCCACTAATAGCGGAACGTCAACGACTTCGTAAATTTGGGTGGGATGATCATCTTTCAGTAGCAAATGCGCCGTTATGGATGCGTTGGAAGCCGAAAATTTGGTCTCTTTTTGACGAACCATATTCATCGCCATGGGCTAAAGTACGCATTCTTTTCCAATTTTTATACTCAAAAAAATTCATTTTTCAAATTAGATACTTAATACCTGATTAGGCACTTTGAACTAGGTTGGACTTTTAAAAATTTCATATTTGAAGAATCAAATCTAGAATAAAATAAATATTTAAAAAAAATCGAATATGATTAAAATTAAATAAAATTAAGGCGATTGCGACAGTAAGTGTATGCTTCATCGTACTATCAATTTTTTCCTTTTGTTTCAAAACACATCCCAGCTTTCGCATCGCTCTCATTGCTGCTAAAAACAGAAGTGTAGAAGGCAGTTACAATAATAATAAGTGGAGAAAAGAGGTTAAATCTATTGATATTGAGCGGATTTCTACTGAACCACATAATATATTTTCGCAAGTGATTTTTTAAAACATACAAAATACGTGCGTAAACAAAAATTAATTTTTATCATTTAGATAGAGTTTATATGTAATGTTTGGTTTACGTTTGAAATTATGGCGCGCTTTCTCAGTTGCCCATCTAAAATTGTATTTATACGCACGCCTCTTAGCATTATTGATGCGATTGCGACGTTAAGCTTTTACATGGACGCCTTATTGGCGCAAGTTTTACACGACGATACTCCGAAAGATCTTATTGAGTTTTTGTCAATGATTCGCATATTACGCCTTTTCAAATTAACACAACATCATCGCGGTCTTCAAATTCTCATTCATACTTTTCGAGCATCAGCTAAAGAACTCGGACTTTTGGTAAAAAAAACTGAAAAATTCAACTTAGGTAGAAAGAATTTTAAAAAAATATGCTTTTATTAAAACTTTAATTTGTTAAAAAAATTAGTTAGATTTTATTAAAATTCTTTTAGGTATTTTTCTTATTCTCGGTGTAGTAATTTTTGCAACATTAATTTACTACGCGGAAAAGACCGAAGCTAATCCTAGCAATCAATTTCATTCCATTCCCATTGGTCTATGGTATTCACTTATAACAATGACTACAGTGAGATTTTTAAAATAACAAATACGCAAATAGCTAATTATAAAATTTCTAAAATAAATTAGGTGGGCTATGGAGATATGACTCCACATACAAATATGGGACGGCTTGTAGGAAGTCTGTGCGCTGTCATGGGCGTATTAACTATCGCGTTACCGGTATTTTCTTATACAGGGTGAGTCAAAAAAACTACTTTTTCTTATCAAAATCACTTTCTTTCGCGTCATCTTCTTCTCCAAAACCAAGTAGCAAGCCGTCGATCGAAACCACTCATTTTCAAGTTTCATTTTGCTCAAAATGCGTAAAAATTACAAGAGAAATCGAAGAAAATTGAGAGAAAAAGGGAAAGAAAATTCAAAGAAAAAGTTTTTTTTTGACTTTTTGACTCTGTATTTCGATTAAAATACTATATGAAAAATTGCTTATTTTAAATCAACAATAGGTCCCCGTAATCGTCAGTAATTTTACAACTTTTTATACTCACTCACAAGCACGAGCTAAATTGCCACGAAAACGTAGACGCATTCTACCTCTTGAACAAGTTTGACTTGTTTTTTATAATCATAAATTTTTTCTACTACAATATTCTCTTTTGAATTTAATTTCTGAAGTAAAAATAAAAAATGATAGGTGGTTTAAAATCTGCAAGTCAATTAAAAAGTAGTGAATCGATTGACAAAAGATTCATTGAGAAATTTTTTTATTTATTAACAGATCAATTAATAATTTAACATAAATTCAAGAATTAAGTATTACATTTATTTCTTACATTTTTTACAATATTTTTAGGTTCGTTTGCAAGTTCGTCGACATGCTCAAGTATTTGACAATGCAAACTCAATTGCGCATCGTCGCAATGCAATATCGAGCACAATTGTCAATGAAAGGGTTGAAGATCAAATAGAAACACAACCTCATATTACTGGTAATCTCATTAGTGGTAATCTTTACATAATTCCATTTTTAGAACTATTTAAAATGCGAAGCTTATTTAAGAAATGTTTATGGATGCTCGCATTGGATTACTAATGGCGCCTACGGTTAGTAGTTGTGAAAATCATAGTGATAGTGCATCGAGCTCGCGGAAGCCATCGGTTCGAAAAAACTGTCCAATTTTATTGGAAACTCATTCCGACCATTAGTCGATGAGGCCCGATATAGAAAAAGCACAACAATAGCTAACGATCTTCTTACAAAATAAACCTCATTTATTTCACTGCATTTTTATTTGCAAATATTAAATTAAGCATCATAAAATACACCAGTAAATTAAGACAATAATTATTATAAAAATGGAATGGGATTACATATTATATGAAGGGGGCATATTTAATTACCCTAACAAGGGAAGTTCATTTTAAAATTATGTGCTCTTATTAAAAAAAACATATAGATAGAGCGCATTTTTCTACATAAAATTTAAAAAAATTTAACTGCGAAATAAGCAGTATAACAAAACTACAAGCTAAAATAGTAATTGCGATTATATTGTAATATTAATTAGTAATAAGACGCGACCGTTCGATGAATTTTTGAGTATTGATTTGGCCTTCATTCTGTTAATTTGTGTCGGCTAAGCGTAAAATTTAATGAACAGAACGTCTATTAAATCAGGTCCAAGCTGTAGCACACCAATTTCAGACGATATAAAAAGTAAGACAATATAAAAAGTAATGATAGCAAAAAAGTAGTTCCGCAGCGAAAATAAAAATGTTTGAAAATTTTATAATTTTTTATTTTAATCTATAATACTTTTTAATGCAAATAACTATTTGTACGTGCATTTTCGTGCTAAAATAATGAAATATTCTCGGAGAGCGTGCTAAAATTTTGAATCGAATGACATATAGGAAGTAGTGATAAAACTCATTGTGAACAAAATAGCTTAAAATACGTTTGGTATTTTACCGAAGTTAGAGGGAGTAGTATACATATACCATTTCTGGCTCACCCAACCCACTCAAAAATCCACACAAAAATAATGCTTTTTCCCATATTTTACCACGAATTTCATAAAATAATTAGTAAAATATGCAAAATAACCACCTTTTTTTACTACAACCCACGGCCACCCACTTGCGCTAGAAATCCTAGATCATAAATTATATTAAAAATCTAAATTTTATAAGAAATAATTTCAGTAAAATATTCAAAATAACAACGTTCATTTTTTTATAAAATTACTTGACATGTTTAAAATAACGCCTTTTTATTGGCATTGTGCATCAGTTTTAAAAAATAAAAAAAATTTACAATTTTACTTACTGTTTAACTTACTGTTAATTAACATACTCGTTATTTTTTTACTAGCAGTTAATTTATCTTATCTTTAAAATAACCTATTTTAGAGTTAATATGGACAAAATTAATGATGACATAGCGGAGGTGAAAGGCCGTATTGTAGAAGTAAAAGCGGGATATGTGAAGTTTCAAGACAAGTTCGAAAGCGCACCCGGTATGTTTTGAAATGTCTTAAAACCTTTTTGTTAGTGAATTTTAATTATTAATTTTAGACGATATGAAACCTCGATTACTTGAAATCTGCAATTCTCTGCAAAATCAGCTAATGAGCCTTGAACAATCTCACGCTTTTCTTTGTAAAGAAAAGGTTTTGCTAATCGAGCGTTCTCCATCTCCATTCTCTATAGAATCAGGTTTGCAAATTTAATTGTAAAGTTTCATTTTAATTTAAATTTTATACATAAAAAATTTTTATAATAGCAACATGAGATTATGCATGTTTTTTAAAGTTTTTTTTGATTTATATTTATTACGTTAGATCCATTAGTTTTTAAACAACAAATTTTATAAAATTTGGTTTGTCTTTATCTGTACTATTTAGCTTTACGTTCAAATTCTCCCGATTGGCAGAGGTCTGTAATTTCATTTCTGTTGGAAACTGAAGAAGGTTGCTGTGTCACGGTTTTGGCTAAGCGAGCGGCAATAACTTGTGCACATTGTCTTGATAATTCTATTACAATTGGTTCCGATATTGCTGTTAAACCCTGTGAAGGTAATATAGTATCAACATTTCCAAATGGACAAAGTTCGACGATACTTCAGGTTAGTTTCTTTTATTAAATAATATCATTAGTACGTAACGTTTTTATACGGGAATAGGATCTAATTAATAAATTTAGGTAGCGTATATTAATAAGCGCATGGATTTCGTCTTTCTTCTTTCGAAAATTGATCTCTGTGATGAGCCGCCACTACCAGTTGATGCAGAATTTGGCGAAACTTACGTCTTATTAGGTTTGTAATATTTATTTAATTCAAACTAAATTTCACTTTCAATTGTTTCAAACTAACTTTAGGTTTGAGTGCCACGGATCGAGAATATACGAAGTTAGAAAATTTAAAGATTAAGATGATTAATGGTCCGCTCTGTGTTAAAAAGGTAATTAATATTTTATTATTGATAGACAACAAAGGATAAATTTTAAATTTTTTTAAATATTTTAATTCATTTTTAGGGTGTTGTTTCTTCTAAGATTGTGGACAAATACAACAGACATATGGGAGATAGCGGAATGAAGAAAGGGGATAGTGGAGGTGGATTATATATTCTTTGTGGTCATTTCATCGGTATGGCTGTAGAATTCGATTCGAAAAAGAACAATGGAATCTCGATGTGTCATTTCAACCCTGCCACAATTATGCTTACTCAAATTCAAGGTATTATTTGAAAGACGCGTCCGAATGTGAAAAAATTTTGCTCTCTCTTGCTCATTTCTCGCTTTTCTTTTCTTTTTTTAATTTATATTTTTTTGTATTTTTCTTTTTCATACACTCTTTTGCTCATTTCCCGCTTTTTTTATATATATTTTTTGTATATTTTTTATATATATTTTTCATATAGTTTGCAAGAATATTTTATTTTTGTTTCATTTTTTTATGAAGCACATTTTATATAAGCCAATAATATTTGTTTTATTATTTTTTTTATTATTTGTTTATTTCTGGTTTATTTTTTTACGTTCACGTTATGAACCGTTCTTATACAGCTGAAGTGTGCCCGGCTTGTGGTGCGCAGATTGCAATCCGCAATGAGCTTTTTTTCTTATGCAATCTCTCATACATCTTTTTTCTTAAAAAATTTTTATCTTATAAAAAAGTGAGCAAAATTTTTTCGCATTTGGACGCGTTTTTGAATTAATTTTAATATAATTGTAAATTATTTTAGATCAGGGATACTCTTTGTTTTATCTTAATAATTTCGAAGCTAACACTTATCCAGAGAAGGAGGATTTGAGTTGGGCAGAATATCGCGACCGTTAAACAAATTTGTTAAAATAAAACAACTATTTTTCGTTATGTGAGATTAAATAATAATAATAAAAATTTGACCTGAAATTGATGTTGAAGTGGTGTGAAGATCGCCAAAAAGTGAAGTGGAGAGCGCCAGAGAGAGAAATATTCGTACGACCTAGTAAAAAACAATAATGATTATATTAGGTTGCTGCAAAAATAATCTCGTTTTTCAACCGTTAACTTTGAACAAACATAACTCAGCATAGAATAAACTTTATTAATCGAAATAAGAACCATTACAATCAACACATTTTTGCCAACGAGAAACAAGTTTATTTATGCCGGTAGCGTAAAATTCCGAAGTCCTGGAAGCGATGAAGTCATCAAAGGTCGTTTTGACATCGTCTCGGCTTTTGAAGCATTTATCGTGGAGGAAGTTGTCGAGATGCTTGAAAAAGTGGTAGTCGGTGGGCGAGAGGTCCGATGAGTATGGTGGATGAGGCAAAGTTTCGTAGCCCAATGCGTTCAACTTCTGCAGGGTCGGTTGTGCGACGTGCGGCCGGGCGTTGTCGTGGAGGAGAATTGGTCCCTTCATATTGACCAATCTCGGGCACATACGTCGGAGCTTTTGATGCATTTCGTCGATTTGCTGGCAGTACTTCTCTGCCGTAATCGTCTCGCCAGGATTCAGGAAGCTGTGATGGATGAGACCGGCTGCAGACCACCAAACAGTCAATATAACCTTCTTTTGGTGGAGATTCGGCTTCGGGAAGTGCTGTGGGGCCTCATCGCGGTCCAACCACTGCGCGGAACGTCGTCGGTTGTCGTAGAGGATCCATTTCTCATCACACGTCACGATCCGGTCGAGAAACGGATCGTTTTTGTTGTGCAGAAGAAGAGCAGACGATACGACGATTTTTTTGATTTTCGTTCAGTTCGTGCGGCACCCATTTGTCAAGCTTTTTTGACTTTCCTATTTGCTTCAAGTGGCGATCAACTGTTGAGTTATGAACGTTGAGTTCTTCCGCAACCTCTCGTATGGTTTTTCGCGGGTCGGCTTCGATTAAGGCTCTCAATTGATCGTCATCAATCTCAGACGGGCGTCCGCGACCCTCTTCATCTTCAAGGCTCTCCTCACCGCTGCGGAATTTTTGAACCACCACTGTGCCATACGTTCGTTAGTGGTTTCTGGGCCAAATGCAGTGTTGATATCGCGAGCTGTCTCGGCAGCTTTTCGGCCCATCTTGAACTGGAACAGAAAAATCGTGCGAATTTGTCTCTTGTCCATGATAGATTTGACGTCCTGTAAAAAATGACTAAATTATTATAAAACAAAACCAATACGATAACTAGATCAAGCGAAAAACGCGCTTTTAAATAACATATAGCATGACATCTGCCAATAATAAATTTATTCAAAAATTCATCCAAAAATATAAACAATATGAAAAACGAGATTATTTTTGCAGCAACCTAATAAAATTTCAAATTTCAAAAAAAAAAATCAAAAAAATTTTTGATTTATAATATAAATGTTAAAAAAACGAAACGACAACTCGGGGGAGGGGACCAATTTGCGTAGGGCAAAACCAATTTGCACTTCACAGACGTCTTCACACACACATGTTACAATAAGCATATGTGGACAAGCTGCCAAAATGAAGTTGCTTTGTTGGTCGGATACTATACAACAACAATCCAAATGATTGATAGACTGAACTTTCTGGTAAACATATAGCATCATCTTTTTGTGCTATTGTAGTAAATCTTAATTGAAAAATAGTTGGTATAGAAGTTAATCGAGGTTATTATGCAGGTATAAAGTTTAAAAATTCCGGGTATTTTGAGCCAAACTTAAATTGCTCCCAATGGACTCATCCTGTTATATGCTATCCGACTAACAACTTCATTTCGGCAGTTTGCGGGTTCCACAGTGATATTGATAATATTGAGGAAAAAATGTTAAAATAAGTTTCCATTTAGAAATACAATTATTACATCCTGTAGATGACAAAAAAATAGAATTTCGTATATTAACTAAAACAAAAGAATTATTAATTGAAAGCGATAGAGATGAATTCTATTTAGAAGTATGTAAAGAAATGAAAGAAAAACGGAGAAAATGACATTTAAAGGAATAAAGTCTGGATACTCATTTTTAAGACCAAATCATTTAATAATGACTCAAAATGTATTTAGACAATTTAAAGGAGCATCCTGTATAGATTTACCAAAATGGATTAAAGATAAGAAAGCTATTAGAAACATTAAAAATAGAGATAATAGGTGTTTTATGTGGACTATATTAGCCGCTTTGCACCCAGCGGAAAGAGACGCTGAAAGAGTATCCAAATATAGACAATATGAAAATGAACTAAATTTTAATAGAATTAATTTCCCTATTAAAATATCTGATATTCCAAAAATTGAAAAAACTAACAACTTAGCAGTTAATGTTTATAGTCATCAGGGTAAATCAATTATTCCTATTTATAATTCAAAACAATTAGATATTCCTGAAGAGAGAATTATAGATATGTTTTTGATTAGAGAAGAGAATAATGGAGAAATTAATTCGCATTATTGTTGGATTAATAACTTTAATCGATTCTTTAATAATGAAATAAGTCGAGATAATCATAAATACATTTGTAGAAGATGTCTCGTTCATTTTCATGTAAAAATTAAATATGAACGGCATATTGAGGAATGTTCGAAAAATAAACCTGTTAAATTTATTGAACCTAAAGAAGACTATGTTTACTTTAAAAATACTCAGAGAGCTCAAAAGGTTCCATATGCGATTTATGCTGATTTTGAATCATTAATTGAAAAATATATTTCTACAAGTAATAATCCAAATAAATCGTGGACTGAAAAATGTGGGAAACATACAGCATCAGCTTTTTGTGCTATTGTAGTGGATTTTAATGGAAAAATAATTGACATTGATGTCTATAGAGGATATAACGCAGATATAAAATTTAATGAATATATAATTAAAATGTGTGATTATTTAATAAATTTAGAAGATAAAGTCATGAAAAAATTAACATGCGAACAATGGAGATTATTTGATAAATCTATTATTCCAGATTGTAAACAATCGTACACAGATTTAAATTATAAAGTAAGAGATCATGATCATTTTAGTGGTGAATTTAGGGGTCCTTTATGTAATCAATGTAATTTAGCAAAAAAGAAAGGTAGATTTATTCCAGTATTTTTCCATAATTTAAAAGGCTATGATTCACATTTGATATTATCTTCAATAAATAATGAAGTTATTCAACATTCTGATATAAGTGTTATTCCTAATAATTCAGAAAAATATATAAGTTTTAGTTATAAAAAATTAAGAAATCCTGAATCGAAATTAACATATGAAATTAGATTTTTAGATACATTTTCATTTATGCAATCTTCATTAGATTCATTATCAAAAAATTTAAATGATGATCAATTAAAAATATCTAAACAATTCTTTAAAAATAACAATCAATTTAAATTAATGAGAAGAAAAGGTATTTATCCATATGAATATATGAATTCGTTTAAAAAATATGAAAAAACTAAATTACCTAGTCGAGAAAAGTTTTATGATCAGCTAAATGATAAAGAATGTAGTATTGAAGATTATTTGTATGCAAAAAATGTTTATAACCGAATAAAATGTAAAAATTTAGGAGACTTTACTGATATTTATATGATAAATGATGTTTTATTATTAGCAGATGTATTTGAAACATTTAGAGAAACTTGTAAGATTTATTATGATTTAAATCCATGTTGGTACTATACAGCTCCTGGATTAGCTTGGGATGCAATGTTAAAAGTAATTAATATAAAATTCAAACAATTAAAAATTATGATATGTATTTATTTATTGAAAAGGGCATTAGAGGTGGAATGGTAAATAGTATAAAAAGATATTCAAAAGCTAACAATAAATATATGAAAAATTATGATCCTAAGGAAATAGATAAGTATTTGATATATTTAGATGCAAACAATCTATATGGTTGGGCAATGATTCAGAATTTGCCTTATGATGAATTAAAATTTGAGATGAATAAACATGAATTAGAATTTTATAAAAAAGAATTATCTGATTTAATTGAAAAATATAATGAAATAACTAAAGAGGATTGTTCAAATTTGGATTCTCTTCTATTTACTCAATTTAAGGAACTACAACAAAAATTATTTATGTATCTTGATAAAAATGAATGTGAAATAGAATATTATAAAGCTGGTCGTTATGACCCAAATATTAAACTCATAAAAAATTATAATAGCGTTGAGTATAAAAATTTTAATAATGAACAATTAAAAAATTACATTAAAGAATTGAACAAAAAGGGAAAAGAATGTATTTTTGAAGTAGATTTAGAGTATCCTAAAGAATTACATAATAATCACAATGATTTCCCATTCTGTCCACAAAATACAAAGGTAAACAATCAAAAAGTTTCTAAATTAATGAACACATTCTTTAATAAAGAAAAATACGTTATTCATTATAAAAATTTAATTCAGGCTCTAGATCATGGATTAAAGTTAAAGAAAATACATAGAATATTAACATTTAAAGAAAGTAATTGGATGAAAAAATATATAATGTTGAATACAAATTTAAGAAAACAATCAAAAAATGATTTTGAAAAAGATTTCTTTAAACTAATGAATAATGCTGTTTTTGGTAAAACAATGGAAAATATACGTAATAGAGTAGATATTCGATTAGTAGCAAGTGAAGAAAAAGCATTAAAATTATTTAAAAGTCCAAATTTTAAAAATTGTGAAGTCATTAAAGACGATTATTTATTAAGTATTGAAATGTATAAAACAAATTTAGAATTTAATAAACCATTTTATGTCGGATTTAGTATTTTAGATTTGAGTAAATATCTAATGTATGAATTCCATTATGATGTAATGAAACCTATTTATTCTAATAAAATTAGATTATGTTATCAAGATACTGACAGTTTAATTTATGAGATTGAAACAGAGGATATTTATAAAGATATGGAAAAAATAAAAGAACATTTTGATTTTAGGGATTATCCAAAAAATCATCCTTTATATGATGAATCAAATAAAAAAGTAATTGGAAAATTTAAAGATGAATTAAATAGTAAAATTATGATTGAATTTGTTGGGTTAAAACCTAAACAATATGCATATAAAGTTGATGATGGAGAAGAAGATAAAAAATCTAAAGGAGTTAAAAAATATGTTATAAAAAAATTAACAATTGAAGATTATAAAAGATGCTTGTTCGAAAATAAATCAGTTAGAAAAGAACAATATATGATTAGAGCCCAGAAACATCAGATCTATACTATAAAACAAAATAAAGTTGCACTAAATTCAGATGATAAAGAGGAATATAAACGACATATCCTGGATAATAATAATGATACTTTAGCTCATGGTCACCATATATTATTTTAATATTTTATTAGGTTGGGGAATAAGTTCGTAGCGTTTTAAATTTTATTTTATTTTACAACGATTTATTCTGTATTTGGTAATATATTTATATGTATTTGAAAGCGCTTTTTCTCCTCTACAAAACTGTGTTATTTGTTTTTTCTGAAAATTTAATTTTTTATTATTTTTCATGCTTAGAAATGGAGTACCCAGGAGGCAAAAATCAGCATTTTCGACATCTGCTCTTCTTCGCTTTTCATCGAGGGCAAAAAGCGGCCGAAGCCGCTCGGGACGTATGCAACGTGTATGGAGAAGGTGTCATAGGCGAATCTACAGCAAGAAAATGGTTTGCAAAGTTCAAAAACGGCGACTTTGACCTCGACGATACGCCTCGCAGCGGTCGACCTGTCGAATTCGACGAAGAGCATCTGAAGGGACTTTTGAAGGAAGACGGTCGTCAAACAAGCCGTGAATTAGCCGAAAAAATGAACTGCGATCATAAGACGATCCTGAATCATCTTCATTCGATGGGATTTGTCGAAAAATTCGGAGCTTGGTTGCCTCACGAGCTTAGCGAAATCAACAAAGAAAATCGCCTTCAAATCGCGGCTCAACACCTCGCCCGCCATCGAGCAACACGCGGTCATAAACAGCGTTTTTTGTACCGAATCGTCACAGGAGATGAGAAATGGTGCCTGTACGTCAATATGAAACAAAGAAAAGAATGGGTGGCCCCTGGAGACACGCCGAAGCCGAGAATCAAGCAGGATCTCCACCCAAAAAAGGCTATGATCTGCGTTTGGTGGGACTGGGAGGGCATGGTGCACTGGGAAATGCTCGAACGAAACGCTACGGTCAACAAAGAGCTCTACATTGCCCAGTTGCGCCGTGTAAACGAGGCTATTCGACTGAAAAGACCCGATCGACAAGGCCAAGTCATCTTGCTTCACGACAACGCCAGGCCCCATGTTGCACAAGTCGTCAAAGCCGCCCTCCAAGAGCTCGAATGGGAGGTTCTTCAGCATCCACCGTACTCTCCGGACCTTGCGCCAAGCGATTACCACCTTTTCCGCTCCTTGTCAAACCAAATGAGGGGTGTTACCTTCGACGGCGAAGAGGACCTCAAAAACTGGCTCAACAACTTCTTCGATACCAGACCGGGCGATTTTTGGCGAAACGGCATCAACAAATTGGTCGAGAAGTGGGAGGAGGTCGTAAACAGTAACGGAGAATACATCATTGATTAATTTGTTGTAATAATTATTGTTTTTTGTTTAAATAAATCTTTGTAAAAAAAACGCTACGAACTTATTCCCCAACCCAATATAATAAAATAATTATATTACTAATTTTATAATAAACATAAAATTATATTTTTAAATTTATAATTTTCTAATAATTTTAAAACTAATAAACTATAATAACCACAAAGATGTGTATTAAAATTTTGTACTTTAAATGTTGATAATTCTATAGATATTTTTAAATAATTTAATAATTCTAATGGTGGATTTAATCCAAAAGAGTCAAAATAATACGATTTATTTTTATTTTTATAATAACAAACCCAGTGAGTTCCATTATTTTTGCTTATATCTAAATTTACAATTCCACATTCGTCATCATTAATTTCATTTGGAATTGTATCTCTCATAAATACTCCTCGAAAATTTTTATTTTTAATTTATTTACAAGATACTCAATATCATAATTTGTTAATGGTTTGAGATTTGTAAATAAATCATTAATTTCCATAGGTATTTAAAAATAAATAAATTTACTAAATTATTTGATATTATAAATTTCTGGCGCATGTGGGCGACCGTTAATTTATGATATACATATATTAGATGTATATTAGATTTTTCATACAGGGTGGTCCAAATTGGCGCCGGGATTTGTTTTTGTTATAACTTTTTTATTTTTCGACCAAATTGCCTAATTTTTTTTATTTGATACCCGAGAATTCCCCATTTTGTGTGGTATCAAACATAACAACAAAATTTATTAAAATGACAACAAAAAAAACAACAATAAAAATGTTTCAATTTCCGAAATTGATTTCGACGCTTCGTCCGTCCACTTCAATACACCGCTCGATACGACGTTCATATGATACGACGTTCACCTGCATGAAGATGAGACTAGCAAATCCAGGCCAAGTCTGAACAACCGGCAGAAATCGCTGCTGCAAAATTTCCAGATATGAGGCCGCTGTGACGTTGTTGTGGAAGAAGACCGGTCCAACAACTCCTTGACGTCCAATTGCAGCCCAGACGCTCACTCGAGGAGAGTGAAGCGGTTCTTCACGATACCAGCCAGGATTTTTGTCGCTCCAGTATCGAAAATTTTGATGGTTGACGTGGCCATGGATGTGGAAGTCGGAGAAGAGGATTCGGCCGAAGAATTATTGCATACGCTCAACTTGAAACTTAATGCACAAATATGGTACCACACAAAATGGGGGATTCTCGGGTATCAAATAAAAAAAAATTAGGCAATTTGGTCGAAAAATAAAAAAGTTATAACAAAAACAAATCCCGGCGCCAATTTGGGCCACCCTGTATAATTTATGGTCTAGGATTTCTGGCTTAGTTTGGGTGATCGTGGGTGTTATTAAAAAAACGTGGTTATTTTGCATATTTTACTAATTATTTTATGAAATGCTTGGTAAAATATGTGAAAAAGCAATATTTTTGTGTGGATTTTTGAGTGGGTTGGGTGAGCCAGAAATGGTATATGTATACTACTAGAGGGAAAATCGCACATGAATAGACACATGCTTATAACGACATGTGAATAGTCAAATAGGCCTAAAATTTGATGAAAAGAGTGATTACAATATTTATTTTTTAATTTAGGTCTATTGGAATTCTGTACAAAATCCTAAAATAGAAAAAAACTCGGAAAAAAATTAGAGGGTAATTTTAATTAGAACCTCTCTGTACAGAGTTCCATTAGACCTAAATTAAAAAATAAATATTGTAATCGTTTTCCTCATCAAATTTTAGTCCTGTATGACTATTCACATGTCCAAATTAGGACCCTCAAGTATCTCATATAGGATTCTAGTGGACCTAAACTCAAAAACCGATATAATCCTCGTTGTTAATTTCTGAGCCATGTCGTTTTGCGTTCTATCTAAGTAATCTAAAATGTAGAAAAATTAAAAATTCATACTATAATTAGGTAATCTGCTTCAAACTCTAACTGAGAATTTTTTTTAAGATTTACAATTAACACCAAATTTCATCAGGAGGTAGAGAAATTAATGGGGAATTGAATTGATGGTCCGAAATTACAATTTTAAGGCTCTATTTTAGTGGCACCTGCCTTTCTGTGGTCCTGCTACAGTGGTGATAGCGATGTCGAGGATTTTTACAGCTCAATGGCGGAAGGTGCACTCAGAGTGGCCAGACTCGGTGTCGAAGCATTGGCGTCAACCTGCTGTTGCTTTCCCTTTGTCCCCACCGGGCCTCAGCGGTCTTCTTTACTTCCTCGGACGGGTTCATTTGAAAATCCGAAAATTAAGAAATTTGACATCAAACACTATAATCGTAGGAACTTCTTTTGCAGGTGTCCAAACAGCACCAAACCACACTAGCAGTACAAAGTTTCATAGGGAATCCGATGGATGATTTTTTTCAATGGTTTTGGTTGAAAAATTTTGAAAAATGACCCCAAATTTAGGTACACGTCCAAATCATGACCACCAAGAGTCGGACCAAAAAACTAATGTCATGTTCGGATTTCTCACCCTCGAAGACCCATGTACAGAGAAAATGAATTTGTTCAAATTAAATTCTTTCAAATTTTTAAATTAATGTATTAATCCTTACGAATAATCAAAAAAAAATTTTTTTTATAATTCCATATTTAATGGTTTAGTTATTTATGCAACAATAAGCTTAAATTTTATGTAAAAAACGACATTAATTATCTGACAAGTCATCTTATTAATAACAATTCTTGTATTTTTTTAAATTTTATTAAACATTTATTATTCGATTAAGCATTTATAGAATATAATCAAAATCACCGTATAAATACATATATATAAATACGTATTGAAAAAGAGATTTACTTAGAAAGATATTAAAAATGATATAATAGATGAAAAATATAAATTCGTAAAAAAAATCGTTAATAAAGTGCATATTATCTGTAATTTATAAGTGATAAAAAAAATTTTTTCACACCAAAAACGATCAGTTTTTAAAATTAAAAGTACAGGGTATCTAATGTATACAAAAAATATAAAATTCGTCAATTTCTTTTCACATAAGTTAGATAGGTTTTAAGATATAAAAAAAGAAAGTAATATATGATATGTATAAAATTAATAGTAATCAAAAATCTATATCGAATTACAAATATATCATATCTATTACAAAAATGTACCATATTATCTTTTATTACAAAATAATAATAGCATTATGCTGTCTTATATTGTTATTTTTAGCCGCGTAAAGATTGCCATCGTAACATGCAATCGTAGCTATATGCCGTCAGTACTGCGAAAATTGATCCCTCGAATAAATTATACATTGATCATCTTATTTTATTAAATTCTTTATTTTAAAGGTATAAACTAAGGAGCAAATTTTTTTTATAAATGTGTTCTAAATTCTCTCGTGGCCGTTTGAGCATACTTAAAAAATTGGCAATTTAAAAAATAACATTTTATAACACTAATTCTAAAAGATATTATAAAGAGTTGTTAACTTTATTTTAAAGGCTTTATTTTGGAAATTTAAAAAATACTCCTAATTTGCATTATAATAAAACGAATCTCAAAATTTAAAAAATTACTCGATTTTGTACGCTCGGGAATTTGAAAAAAACTCACTATTTGAAATGGCCAAATAACGGAAAAACGAACGCATAACATTTCCACTATACATCCGAACATTCCTATAGCATATAAGCAACTCGCCATAGATGTGTATAACCTTTCCTAAATCACTTTCCGCTATTTATGAATTTTATTACTTACACAAAACATAAAACTTACAAGAATCTCAAAGTTGTAATGATAAAAGGTATCATGCGCGCCGATAATCGAACATCCAAGCAGTACGGTGGTAACGCAAAAACAAAATCCGGTTACACAAACTAGCTGAAATAGTTGTACAAACGAAAATAATTCACCCATGCAATATCCGGCGTATACATTTGGAAAACAATTTCTCGTCATTAAAAAGCAAAACGCACCAGTTGCCTAAATATCGTTTAACAAGTGTAAATATATGTTTGGTTATCTCATAAATTTTGCAACATTTGTGTTTTCAAATGTCTAAAGCAAATTTCTCAAAACGTTTTACCTTATTCGAAAGCGTATTTTCTTCAAGGTATTAATTGTTAAATTATCTTTTGTTCGATTTGACGCTTTGGGCCTTTTAACATTTGTAAAAATACAAATTTTTCAAAATTTATAAGACAATCTAACATTTATAACATTAATCTACCAGTTGTATAAGCTTGCGTTGATTGTCTTTTTGTTGATAAAACGTATAATCTATTCGTAATGGCGGACGATTATGTATTATATATTTACTATTCGGTACTGCATTTAATGGAAGTGGTAATGTGTTGAGTTTTAAAATATTTGCTTCGTTCGCAATTGGAGTCGGGTATGGCGTCGATGATGGCGGAGTTATGTTCAATGAAGAAATAGATGGTAACTTAATAGATGATAACTTATCGGGAAGTGGAGCTCCTTTTTCTTTGTCCATTTCGGCACATTTAAATTGTTAATACAATGTTTAAAAATCCTGTTTAAAATGCTTGTAGTTAGAATATTGAATATTATAAAATTAAAAAAAAATTAAATTAGATTTGCATTAAGATATTTATTATTTTAATGCAATTAAACAATCAAAAACAAATTCAAAATGAGTCACTTTAAAATTCATACATTTTGAAGAATTTATCATAAAATATATTACAAAAACTATAATAATTTTTAATTATTCAATTAGTTTTTTTATAAATTAGTTTCCAAATTAATAATTTTTTTAATTCAAGAAATTCTATGACCATAAATATACAATATGTGGCTGCAATTATTATTTTATTTTATATTTTATTACACACAGGCAAACTCACGGCGAAGAAAAAGAAAAAATATAGCATAAAAGAGGGAAAAGTATACTACTATTTTTCGAATTGTACGATAAGTCATCTAAACAAATACTTGAACAACGTGATCATAATTTTTTCTACTTTCTCCACCTTTTTTATTTTTGTAGCATTAACGTTCATTTTTTTCGCATACTTGTTCTTACGTTATATTTTTCCATATTTTAGATTAGCCATAAACAAAACAAAAGTGAGAAAAAACAAATGCATATGAATTTTAGTCTTTATTTTTATGTGGCTGTAAACCATAATTTGATTTTGTTTGTTATATTTGTTGTGCATATTGTTTATTTAATTTTGTGTCAATTTTCTGTATGCTTTTAGTTAATTTAAATAGTTTTATTATTTTGTTTTCTAAAAAGTTGGACCAACTTTTTTATCCTCAGAATATTGATGCTATTTGTGTAAATAAGTATACATATAAAAATATTTTTCGACAAAAGCAAGAAATAATTTTTTTAAAAGCTTTACGTTTCGATGATGGGAAATTTTATGTTCCTTTTCTTCGAATCAATAATAAATTTATGGGACATGCAAAATGACTGAAAAAAATTGAAATCATTTTTAATAATTTTTAAAATTAATTTTTTAAAAAATTTTACCAATTAATTAGCAAACATAAAAAATAAATTTCTAAACACATGCATACTAAAAAAAGAATAAATTGTGGAAATTCGAAAAACAAAAAAAATTAACAAGATATAATGAGAGTATTGAAAAGAATTGATAATATTCAAAAATAAAATAAAAACGTTCGTATATAAAAAAATGAGTTTCAATATTATAAAAAGTAAAAAAAGAAATGTCTATATTTAGGTATTATTTTTGCAATCTTTGCTCTTGCATATTTTGTAAAATGGTTTAGCTTGTGTAAAATCTGAAATTTTTCCCTGCATTTCCCTTTCAACAGCATCTGTTCTCAATTTTAGATAATTGAGGAATGTCGAATAAAAGAGCAAAATTTATTTTAGTTTTTTGCAAGGTAATTTTTTTGCTTTCAAAGACTTGATTCATTATAAATTCTTCATTTTGATTTTATTTCATTATTTTAATTCCCTTTTATTTCCCTTTAATACCATTCGATAAATACAAAAGAGACAAATAAACAGACATTTAAAAGAATTAAAGCGCCCTAACAATTTCCGGGCCATCCGATCTCAGCACAACATATATATCATTAAAAAGAGGACATTTTTCTGCGTAGGATGAAATAATTTCCACGTGCCGAATAAGCAGTATAACTATTTTACTGACCTTAACAGTAATTGCTTTTGTATTTAATTCTTTTTGTTATAATTTCGTTAGTTGCAGTCGTAGCCTAATAGCTAGTGCGTCCGCGCTCTCCTTTTTGCGTTCGAGTTCGAATCTTCAATGTATTTTTAATAAATACAAAGTATATTTTGTTTAAAAACATATTTAATATAAAAAGACAAGCTGGTTGTCAAAAACACGCGTTTTTATTCATTTAACTTTTTTATTTTTTAAGTTTATAAATCCCATTTATTGTTTTTTAAATGCTAACACAAAATTAATTAATTTGTTAATTATGCTTATAAAAATTTTAGGATTATTTTAATGTAATTTAATACAACACTTTATTGCCACCAAGATGGCTATTGGCGTACGATTCTTATGTTTTTTGAGTACATTTCTTTTTTGTGGACTTCAAAATGCTTTATCTAAATCTTATCCTTTCTTAATCGACATAAACTTTTTTGGTAGAATTTTTTTATTTTTTAAAATGAAAGTTAACTTATTTGGTATTATGCATTATCTAGTATCTAATAGATCTTTTTACGTATACGCGCTACGTAATACATAAAGGTAAATCATAGCCGAGCAAGTGGGGGAGGGGGCGGGTGAATATCCCAAAATTTGAGGGATGCTCTAAAATTCTCTAAAAATTTTTTTCGAAATGTCGGGTATTTTTTCTAAGAAATGCGCGAGTTTGGCCTCTCACTTTTCGGATCGTAGCTTGTCGGGAGGAGATCTAACCCCCTCTTTAAAAATTTTATCCCGTAAAATTGAAATTTCATCTCGCAAGTTGGGAATTTCACCCCGCAATTCTGGAATTTTACCCCAAAATATCAAAATTTCATTCCGCAAAATCGAAATTTCACCGCAAAATTGAAATTTTCATCCCGAAAATTAAGAATCTCACCTCTCAATTTGGGAATTTTAGTCCTCAATTTACAAATTTCATTCCATAAAATCAGAAATTTTTTAAAAAGAATTTACAAAAAAATTCCTCGTTTCGGGTAAGTTTGCTCTCTTTTCGACTCCGTTGCGGCGGGGGAAGGACAACAATGGTAAATAAAAATATCGAATTTAAATTGATTATTATTGATTATATGTACAGACCTGCGTATGACTTTATCATGGAATGTCGATTGGGAAAAACAAATCATTTACTTTCGTGTTGAACTTAATGACAAATCAACATCGACTTTACCTACCGAGGTGTTAATTGGATTTTCGGATCATGGCACTATTGCCAACAGTGATTTTTGCCTATGGCAACGTTCAAAAATAGGAGAACAAATGGTAATAGATATATTATATATCATATACATATCATATAGTATTAGGCTGGAAAGAAATTTTCTTTACACTTAAGACAAAATTTTTTTCCTACTGAAACATTTTCAAGTCTGGTGGATGGTAGAACCTTCCAGAACTTTCAATGCGCTTCTCACCTGGGGGTATATAAGGCTGCTGCAGCATTAAGCAAATCAGCTATAACTTCAATTGACAAATAACAAATTCGGGCTATGAGTTGCGCCTTGGCCATAGCGCACGGGCCTCAGCTGGAAACATAATTAAGAAACAAGGGAAGAGCAAACTAATTAACAAATTATACATAAAACATTTAGAAAGCTAATAAATAAAAATGTAAACCAAAAAAGGGAGAAGAGAAGATACATGTATATATTTTCGCCTGACTTTGCACCATCCGACTATCATTTATTTTTCGTTCTAAGGCACCAAATGCACGATAAAACCTTCCCCAATGTCGATCAGCTGAAAATGGAGGTCCGAAACTTTTTCGACTTACTGAAAGCTGAATTCTGGAAAAAACGGATTAATGATTTGCCCAATCGTTGGGTAAAGGTCTTGAGTAATAATTTGTGATTATATTATAGATTGGTATTGATTATCAATAAAGTTATGAAAAAAATAAAATGAGTGTCAGATATAAAGAAAATTTCTTTCCAGCCTAATACATAAAAAAATTAGAAAAAATATGTAATAAACATCTTTTTTAGTATGATGGATGGATTGATAAAAAAGGCATTCTTCACGAAGATATCCACAAGGACTGTTGGCTTCATCGCCGCAACTTGAACACAGAAAATAACACCTTTTATTTTCATCGAAGATTTCTTACATGTGATCCACGCGACTATGCGTTTGAGGTTGTAAATAATTTTATTAAATATAAGGCATGTGCATTCATGAATTTCGTCCGTTCTAATGTAATTTTCTTGTATATCTATATATAGATCGGTACAACAAATCTTTTGCTAGCTGTCGGGTATGAAAAAATTACTTATCTGGATGCTATCGCACATAACAACTTTGAACAACGCAATCATGTGTTGTACCAGTTCCGTCATACACAAATATTACAACATATAGAGGATATCATTTTTGAAAAAATAGATGATTCTTATTCATTACAGACATTGGATATTCGTACACAAAATGTAACAATTCCTACCGACCTAACTACATATTGGTGCGTTGGAATTGAACTACCTAAACAACTTCGAAAGCAAAAACATCACGTTGTTCGCGTATGACTGATTTATAATCATATTCGTTAAATATATAGGATTATGTATTGCAAGAGAAATTTAATAAATTTATTATCATGAATGTTTATATCTTCAGTACGAAGCTGTGATTACAAAAGGAATGGAGAATATTGTTCACCATTTTGAAGTCTTCCATTGCCAAAGTCCAATACAACCATTTGCATCCTCGTGTGTTGATGACCATGCAAAACCTGTAGAAGCGCGAACCTGCTCGAAAGTAATCGCTGCTTGGGCTATGGGCGCAGGCGTAAGAAAAGATTTCAATATTACGTATTTGACTCAAATTTAATATGCGATTTAGCCAGTTATTTATCCCGAAGAAGCGGGAATGCCATTGGGAGGAAAAGATTTTGTACCTTATTTAATGATTGAAATACACTATAATAATCGAGAGCATCGCGCTGATCTCATTGACAGCTCTGGCATACGTATCACGTATACTGAAAATTTACGGAAGTATGATGCTGGAATACTCGAAGTAGGTCTTATCTATTCAGATGCAAATAGTATTCCACCTCGACAAGCTGCTTTTCCTCATACCGGATATTGTGTTGCTGACTGCACGAAAAAAGTTTATTTTTAGTTTTTTTTAAATTTAGAATTAAAAAATTTATCATTAAAGAACATTGCAGTTTCCAAATAGCGGAATTAATGTGTTTGCGACACAATTACATGCTCATCTCACTGGTCGGAAATTGTTTACATCTCATTTCCGAAATGGCATCAAAATCGGAGAACTCAATCGCGACAATCATTTTTCTCCTCATTGGCAACATATTCAAAAATTAAAAAATCACATTACTATTTTGCCGGTAAATACAGAACAATTGAGCTAGCCTATTTATTCATAATCATCAACAAATCATAGGGCGATGTCTTAGCAACAACATGTGTGTATGTAACGCTTAACAAAAATAACTGGACGTGGGGCGGTTATGGTATAGAGGTTAATGCAAACATTTTGAATAATAAAAATGAATGAAAATAAATTTAAAATATTTTTAGGATGAAATGTGTGTAAATTACATTCATTACTACCCAGCAGCAGAAGTCGAAGTTTGTAAAAGCGCTATTGATAACGCTACACTCCATTCATTTTTCAGGAAGCTGTGTGTTATTCAATTATTCTAATTTAGCGTGTATAAGGCTGTTGTATCGGATCCGTTGGGGCCAAATTTTGTGCCCGCCTTTGTCTCGGTTTCATAAAAGTGGGCAAAAAATTTGGACTCGCTTGGATCCAATATAACAGAATGAACTCATTGGCGCCAATTTAAATTTGGTTCAAAACACTCGGCCTTATACACGCTAAATTAGGGTATTTCTCATAATAATTTAATAGTTCAAAAACTTAAATTATTTCAGAGGTGTTAAAAATGAACGGTTAAAAATCAATGAGAAATATTTAGCCGTCAAGTGGACACCAGCAAAAATTAATTTACTCAAAGAGCTTTATCACGTATCACCCATAAATATGGCCTGTCTCGCACACTCCGGCAAACCTTTTCCAGTATTATTTTATTTAAAAAATTGAATGATTTGTTATATTCTCATGAAAATATTAAATCATTATCACTATGGAAAAGTAAAAGTTTTTTTACAGATTTCAGAAAAAAATAAAAGTTATAATTCATTTTTTTAAATAAAGTACACGCGCTATAGAATCATCCTACTGGCTGGCAAGGCATTCGTCGACCGGAAACGTCGCTGGGAATATACGCTCGTGGTCGTTCTTCTGATGAATGTTTTGCTATCAACGATTAACTTTCGCATTATTTTTTGGATAAATGGGTATATTATCTGGCCATATTTATATTTATACATTTTTGTTTTTGTAAATGATAAATACATGTATCGACTTTTCAGATAATTACATAATTATGTTATTTTTTGATGGTCCTACAAACAATAGTATTATAAGTATTAATTTTTACAAATGAAAATATTTTTTTTATAAATAAATCCATATTTAATGGTTTAGTTATTTATGCAACAATAAGCTTAAATTTTAAGTAAAAAACGACATTAATTATCTGACAAGTTATCTTATCAATAACAATTCTTGTATTTTTTTAAATTTTATTAAACATTTATTATTCGATTAAACATTTATAGAATATAATCAAAATCACCGTATTGAAAAAGAGATTTACTTAGAAAGATATTAAAAATGATATAATAGATGAAAAATATAAATTCGTTATAATACTTGTAAAAAAATCGTTAACAAAGTGCATATTATCTGTAATTATAAGTGATAAAAAAATTATTTCACACCAAAAAACGACCAGTTTTTAGAATTAAAAGAAATTGACAAATTTTATATTTTTTGTATACATTAACTTTTGGGAAAAAGAAAATTTTCAGTTAAGTGAATACAGTTAAATCGCTTTTAATTTTGTAAAATTAAAGACTTATGGTAAAATGATTTTTCATTTTTTAAAATTAAATTTCTTTCGTGAAATGACTTTTAATTTGCTTTTAAATTTTGGAATCACTGAATTTGATGGATCACAATGAATAAAATTTCATAATATGATATTTACATAAATGCAATTACATGAAAAGTGACATATGTATAAACACTTTATAAAAGCGTAAATCTATTATTTCTAATAGATCTCTTCGCAATCATCAAAATGCCGATTCCAGTAAGCGTTGTTAAATCTCCACTGGTGCTCACGGCCGAACTCGTCTTTAGTCAATTGTTTATTAAACCATCTCAAAAATCAATGTTATTAAAATATTATAGGAAAGAAATAGACTTGGATATCATTACACAAAAACATACTTTGGCGTGCGATGTGGGTTTTTCTTAGTAGCAACACGCTGTTTCTCTTCGAGTTGTTTTTTGTAATTTGCAGCCTCGTCTAAAATATATCAATATTAAAAAATCGATATATCTAGATATTATAAATATACCATATTCATATTTAGAAGGAGTTTTAAATTTTAAAAAATTAGGTAACATAATTTTAAAAATTTCATATCAATTTACTCATATTTTCGCGTCTTTTTTTTAATTAGATTCATTTTTTAATTAGATAAAATTAAAAGTCTTTTGCCAATAATATTTTTTGCTATTATGTCTTCAATAAAAATAACAACCGTAATTGCCCTTTTCCATTTCGCGGATATCGGGTCTAAATCTTGAGTCAGTCCGAGGCAGCTTCAAACTTTCTTCTTTTGTCAATTCGTTCAATTGCAATGTTAAATATGAGAAATCGTAGTACTAAAACAAGCCATGATTTTTATTTTAAACAAAAAATATAATTAAATTGGCACATTGGAAATGCCAATGATTACCTATTATCAACTCAAAATCCTATATTAAATAAGTCAGAATGATCCGAATTTTTTGCTTTCGAAGTTTACCACACAAAAATTTTATCCATTTTTAGGTCAAATTATGTAAAATCATTAAATTTTAAATAGCAAACTTAAGCAATAATATCGAACAATACAAGTAAAATAAATGTTTACGTCCTCGCAGTTGGGTGGAAGTGCAAATTTTCGCCACAACACTTTCGAATTGCGTATCAATACGATGTCGGTCGACTGAAAAAAAATCATTTTTTTAAATTCAATAAATATATTTTAGTTACAATAGTCTCTGACACCTTCATTTTGAGGGCGGAAAAAACCGAATATTGAAAATTCAGTTTATATCCATTATATATATATAATATTTTTATTAAAAAGTAATAATTAGGCCCAAAATAAGTAATTTAAGTCATAAAACAATTGTAGCATTCATATAAGTCGCACTTTAAAAGCTCTAAAAATTTTTAGTTGTAAAATTTTTTATCTGAAAAAGCAAAAAAAGACTTTTTAATAGAAAAAACAACCTTTTCGATGTCATGACTTTTGAACCATTTTTACTTATAAGTTTGCGGAATTCAATTTATTCAATTCCACAATATACAGGGTGGCTGAAAAGTTCGGGCAATTTTTTCAAATATTTCAGCAGCACCAGAATACTGCATAAACGAACAATTTCGCAAACAAAAAGAACTATAACTTTATTAGGTCAATAACATTAAAATTAAAACAAAAAAATTACAACAAATGCTCAAAATTGCCTCCATTGGCCTCAATACATTTTTTATACGCTTTGGAAAATTGTTGACAATGGTCGCGCATTGTTCCACCGTAATTTCATCTCAGGCACGCGTCAGAGCCGTTTTCAGCGCGTCGACGGTGGCGTATCGCGTAGCCGAGTTTTTTTGCTCCAAGATGGACCAAACAAAGTAGTCCATCGGGTTCAGATCCGGCGAGTTTGAGGGCCAAACATCTTTCCCCCAAAAGCCGAGAAACAAATCTTCGCAGACGGCGATTGTCTAATTGGCGGAATGCGTCGACGCCCAGTCCTGCTGAAGCGTGAATCCGGCTGGACCGAAGTGCTGCGTCGTCCACGGTTCCAGCACGTCGCTAAGGACTCGTTGTTGATAGCTGGCGGCGTTGATCTTGACGTTCCGCTCGATGAAGACCAAAGGCGTCTTCCCGGTGGAACAGATCCCGGCCCAGACCATGACCGAGGCCGGAAAGTGGCTGCGGCCGATGGTTTTTGCCGCCGCGGTCTTCTGCTGACCCTTCCTGAGGAGTTGGCGCCAATTCTGCCGATTGTGCAGCGGCTTGACCGTGAAAATTTTCTCATCGGTGAAGAGCACTTTGGGCAGGCGACCACCGCCGACCAGCCGACGCATTCGGCGGCATTTCTCGAGCCGTTTTGCCTTTATAGCTTCATTAAGGAAGTGTACGCGAGCGATCTTGTAGCTGCGCAGTCCCAGATTCCTTCTGACGATGTTTTGAACGCTTTCCCTGCTGATACCGAGCTCTGTGGCCATCTTGTTCATGGACGCCTCAGGATTGCGGCGAATTCGGCAACGGAGCTTGTTGATATTCTCCGAAGTGGTCGCGGTGATAGGACGGCCGCTTTGGGGACGGTCCGTGGTCCCGCCAATCTCCTTGTAACGTTTTACGATCTTGTAGACGGTCCTTTGTTTGAAGCCGGTTGTTCGAACAATGTCGGCCGTCTTCATTCCCGCCTTGTGCAATTCAACGACGGTGGCACGTTCATTTCACCATTTTCACAGGACATGACATAACATGAAAAAAAAACACTACAACATTTTCTAAATCAGAATTGAACGAGGAATTCAATGAAATCAACAGAACTGACAAAAAAACTTAATATCAATGCCAAAAATATCACAACAAAAAATTGCCCGAACTTTTCAGCCACCCTGTATTATGCAGAATTTCGTGCTCTTTAAAGTGGCACCATTCATTTTTCTGAAAAATCCATATTCGGATCAGAAATCAACTTTTTTCCGGTTAAGGTCTATTTTTAATGTAAAATCGACTTTTCAAGTGCGGCTTATACGAATGCTATAATTGTTTTCATGACTTAAATTACTTATTTTGGACCTAATTATTACTTTTTAATAAATATTGTATATATAATGGATATAAACTAAATTTTCAATAGTCATCAATAGTGGTTCGGTTTTTTTCCGTCCCTAAAATGGGGGTATCGGAGAAAATTGAAAATGTTAGGAGTAAAAAAAACAATCAAAAAACGAATAACGCCATCGTATTCAGCATAAACCAGGCTTATGGCGAGGAAGTGATTTTCGAATAATTATATTTTTCTTTTTTTTTCTTGTTTTTAATTAATTAAACCAAGGGTTTTATTTACTTTATTATCATTTTTATTATTAAATTGCTGTATTATGACTACCTATAGTACCTGTTTGTCCAACAAATTATTATTATTATTATTATTATTATTATTATTATTATAAAAAATAGTACAAAAAAGCGCATGGAGAGAAATAGACAGTTTGTCATTTATAAATGATAGAGGTTTGTAAAAACTTTTTAGAGGGGTGGTCCGTTTTTTCGCTACTGTATATGCATAAGTAATATATATGCATAAGTAAGTAATAGAATGTTTCAGCTTCAAACTATGTACAAATATACCCCAGCGTTGTTGACCGCAAATTCTCGAAACATTTTTTGGAATCGCTCAAAATTCGCGGCAAATATCGTCGGCGAAACGCTGGCGATATATTGGGAGAAATTGCCGTAAATTCCGCGTACCTTTTCCTTACTAAAATCTTCATTAATAATCTTTGATTACTGGTTTCAGATGTATAACACGAAATCATTTTGGAAAATTTTAAATATTAACTCCATTCTGTTTTTATAAACTAAGTCTGATTTTTCTGGAATTCGATTGAATTGTTTGCTTATAATTCTTTATCACACGGCCTGAAATTATATTCTAACATAAATGCTAGTTTTTAAAATAGGCTTGAAAAGCCTCACGTTATACGTACAAAATTAAAGTTTTTTGAAAAAACCTACTTTATCAGAATTTCGCCGCTAGCTAGAAACTCGGGACTAGCCTTAAGACCAGAATCTTTAAAGTTAAGCCGAAAATCGGATTTAGATGCATGACATTTTACCACCAAAGTTCCATTCTGAAAGACAAAAAATAAAAGCCAAAATTTGGTAAGAATAAAAGGGAAAACACCAACCAAAACCATGTACAATTGACCCAAAATAATGTTGTATACGCTAATGTTGACGGCATTCCATGTATACGTTTCATTCCACCTAATAATAGTAAATTTGAATATTTTTTTTAAATATTTTTTTTCGAAAAAATGAAAGAATTTTTAGAAATATTGTAAATTATGCGTACTTGGAAAGGTGAACGGTGAAATGCGCATTCGGAACGATCTCCAAAGATCGGCCCCAAAAGCGCAATTTTGGCGCAACGTTGCCGTAAAACTCGAATTCCCCACGAAAATCGGAGGCATGAAAGACGGAAATGGGCGGATGATGAGAGACCTGTTCGGCGACAAATCTAAAGCCCATTTCCTTCCTATAAAGCATACAAGCGTTGAATTTTTATTTTTTTTTATTAATGCTTAGTAATTATATATTTTTTCGTATTGAACCTTTCCAATTCATAAGTTTCGAAGAGAAGCGGATTGAACGGCTTTGATAAGCGCTGACTCGATAGAGTTGAGACGGCAAAAGCGCCAATATACTAAATAAAAACACAAGAATTGTGCCTTAAACAGCTCATTATTGTTTGCTTTAAATTTATAAGTTGTATGTCACTGGAAAATTATAACTTTTTGTATAAATTTGCAAAATATAAATTCATTTCTCCTTGTCGCGTATGACGCGAGAATTTAAAGATAATTTGAATTAGCGCTCAAAGTTGATAAGTTTTTCGGTTGTCGCGTCAAGTGGGGTGGTGCGAAAATAATAATTGGAGACGAATAGGAAGGAGCAGTTCATTTTTTTTATTATTCTGGAGAAAAATATTATTTTCTGTGACCTTTAATAATTTTATTCCGTATTGTTAATCGTTTTCTTTTTGCAAATAAATTAATTCTTTATTGAAAATCCGGTTGTGCGTGGCAAAGAAAAAGGAAACAAAAAAGAAAAGCGCACTAGGTCTTGGTGGGAACGAACTGGGGGAACGAGCAGACCGATCGAAAACTCCCGACGTACAACACTCCTTTTCAAATTTTAATTTAAACAAATTTTTCCCGCTTGTAACGTAGAGAATTCAAATAGTCTAATTTTAGAAAGGCACCTTTTTAAAGTTTTCTTCTGTTAAAGTTTAGAATTTTTAAATTTAATCGATAAAAATAAAAAATGACAATTTTACTCGTACTTTACCGACCTCAACTTTTTTTTTATTGTTGTCTATAATTTATTTCAATTTCAATCGAATTATTACGCTAGATTTTACGTTGTTTGATATACCTATACAAATGTTTGTCATAGTCTAATTCTGAATTAAAATTGACATTAAATTTGCAGAAAAAAAAGATTAAAAAATAAGAATAAAGTTCAATATAGTCCGCTGGCTCTTTTATTTAATAATACAAGCCAACATTTGTAGATAAAAAAAGTTTTTTGAAGTCGACTATTTTGACCATTTTATTTTATGTCTCAAATATGTGAAAAATACGTTTAAACCATTAAAAAGTATTTGTGTAATGTAATATATATGACGTTCGCCAAAAAAAGTAAATCTCAATGATAAAGAAACTTAAAAAAATAAACGTAAATTTCACCTCCATTCGTTCAATGGGGTCGGTTGATGAAGCGGCCTGCCGCAATAGGTGAATGTTTTCCATGTATTCGGCGAGACGTTGAATAAAGCTCAGCGGTTCGTTAAAAACAATCGGCATTGTAAGACGTGAAAAGTCTTTGCCGATGCCATTCTTCAATATGCTCCACACTGACTGTTCATTTTTTGGGATGCGTTTGGAGGGCAAAACAGTCCGCGTAATAAATGGCGACGAAGACGCCATGGATTCGTCGAGAAAAACCGCTTCATTTCTTAAAAATAAATAATAAGTATTTAATGGAATGTTTTATTTTAGAAAAATGTAAATTAATAAAATAAAATACCTATGCATTATTCCTCGTTTTGTGATGTTTTCAAATACAAAAATACATTCCTCTTGCACTGTAATAAATTGATTTATGAAGAATTAACTGCCCAATTAGGCAGTATTCTCGCAAAAAAATGACGAGATTTTTTCGACAAACATTTTTTCTTTAAGAAAATTATAAAACATTCATAATTACGCGTAAATATTTGGCATAATAAATTTTAGAAAAAGAAAAATAATAAAAACCTTCATTTATTTTTTTATCTGGGCAAGCTGCATTTTAATATTTTATTATAAGTGTATACAAAAATATTTTTATACAAAACGATTTAGGTATATTTCAATCAATTAGGTATGGTTATTTAGCGATTTTTAATTGCTTTTTTTGTCAAAATATGTGCTATGAATTCTATGTTTTATTTTAGCCTAGAACTAAACTCCTTTTGGGCTTAATAAAATCAATTAAATATTCAATAATATTTTAAAGTAAATTTTTTTCATTGCCATTCCCAATTGCAGATGGCAACGAATTTTCGGCCTTACATACCTCGAACGCAGCGCATCATAAACGTTTTGAGGAGTCGACCGCGAGAGCTTTTCTACAAACATCCCGAACAAGTTGTTATCGGATCGACATTCGGTCTCACCGGGCTTATTTTTGCAATTTGGAAAATGCACACATATGGACTCGCAAGCGGAGGTATTTTTTTAAAATTGTTCTATTTTAACAGTAATTTTTCTTGCATTTTAGGCAACCTAATATTTTCTATTTATAGTGTTTGATTTACTTATTGAAACCCACTAATATCTTTAGTAAAACCTTGGTATCGACATTATTATCACGTCGTTCGTCCTGAGGCAAGGGTCGCAATGGAATGGCGATTGCCAGAGGTATTTTTAAATTCTTTTCCTCGTACATACAAGCAGGAAAATAGGCAGAGCATCGGAATTATTATTAGTTAGAATATTAGTTATTGTTCTATAAAATTGTTTGGAATTCTTAACTTTTTTTTGAGTCGTAGCCAAACGTTTTGTCGCATAACTTTAATTCTTTAATTCTTAATACTAATTTTTTATCCATATTAAAAAAATAAATTATGTTTCCAATGTTTTTAAGATGATTCGGAAGAGTATTTGAGTAATTTTTAAAACTTATTTTTGTAAGATTTATATTTTTATGCTTGCAAATAAAATAATTCTATTATTTTTTTAGAAAATGCTGATATTTAATAATCAAAATAAACATAGCATCAGACTATATAACTAAATGTTAATTGTAGGCAGATATTTTTCTTAGAAAATTAGTGAAAATAAATAAAAAATTTTAAAAATGTTTTTCAAACATATTTTTCAAAAAGTTGATTTTCAGGAATATCCCGCTCGCTACATGACGAATCGCGAAAACTATAGTGCCGCCAGCTATAAGCGTGATTACGGCTGGAAGTCTAAAGTCTAAATAAATTTTTTCTAGGACTAAAGGATGACAAAATTAAGCCGCCAAATACTATTATATTTTGTTCCTCGACCTTTGAATTTGAATTTTTTAGTATACTCTGAAAAAAAGATCGAATAGTTAAATTTTTCAAGATAAGGAAAAGCAAATCACACTATTAGAATAAATTAAAATTGAACGAGATATTTTAAGTGTTACCAAGCCTATATTGTTTATGAAATATGTATATGGAATAAAATATTCTTTTTTCTTTCAAATTTCATTGAGCAATTATGAAAGCAATTAGATTTTTACGTATCCCTTCCGACTAAAATTAAAATGAATTACTTTTGCATGGATGCGTAATTTTGAATATATTTTTGTGATTAGATTTGTTCCAGATTTCAAATCCTACGTTTATAATTTATCGACACAAAAAGGACCAAAAAATCCTCTTATTATCTGTATTAAGTAATAAATGGACGTAAAAAAATGACAATCAACAATTTGTTATCCGTACAAAATTTTCCATTGTGTTTTTGTGAATTTGGATTATAACGTTTTTTTAATGTTGTAATCATGCACGCAGATATTTCATTTTGATATCCAAAGTTTATAATTACAATCGTAATATGGAATATAGGCGTAAAATAAACTTCCTTTTTCAATTTTACGCGTATTTACCTTTATGAAAGGCGGTGCATAAAAGCGATGATTAACGAGCGAGAAAGGCATATCATCCTCAAATCAAAATGAAGAATAAATAAATGTGCGTAATTTTCTTAACGAAGAGATCACCGGGGCACTATACAATAGAAAAATGATTGTACACACGTATGTAATATTATAGTGTACGCTTTCACGCATCCCGTTGAAGAATTTTTGCATAAATTATGGAATTCGATCATTAACTTTTCCATTCATAATTAGTAAAAATTAGTAAATAAAAAAAGTATTGAATGATTTTCGTTAAACGATAATTCTATATGGACATACATTCTAATGCAATTTCCTTACTTATTATACTTCGGAATAATCATTCAAACTTGTGGAGCCTTCTGGTTTTTTAAAAGCTATAATAAACACAACCCAATTTGCAACAAAGTTATTTTTTTCTTAAATTGACATAATCCCAAAAGCTAAAAATATATACTACATTGTTTAAGGGTACAAAATTCCAATGCTTTTGTTCGGAGTGTGGAAGTGTACGCCATGCAAATGGCAGCAGCGGCATATGGTTGTCAGTTGAGTTTGATTCATGTGCACGCCTAAAAGAACACATCGAATGGGTTTTACGCGCTAAAGTAGCTGAATGGATTAATGAAGAATGCGCTATTGTATTGCACTGCGCGACCCTTGCTGCAATGAACCTTTTTTAGAAAAGGATAATATTTTGATTGGCGGTTTCAGGTGTTCGAAAACGCTGAATCAAAGTGTATTACATTTGGCCGCAATTTACAATACTTCCGCTAGTCTTGAAAATGGTGATATATTTAATTAATAAAATATTTTACTTATTATAATTTTACTTATTATTTCTCTTAATTCTAATTCTATACGTAAAACCGATAATTAAAACCGTTTTAGTAAATTTTATGGATGCCGCAATTTTAAGCGAAATTATACGTGCGCGCGAACATTTGTTAGCTGCAATTCTTGCAGCTAACGTTTATGGGATATTTACTGATTATGAGCAAGACAAATTGCTAGTAAATGAAGGCATTGACAAACAATGGCAGAATAAAATTCCTTTATGGTATCTAGCCATATATGCGATTAGTGCCTTACTCTCTTCGTTCGTCGTTTCAATTGCATTGGTATGTTGTGTCGTATTTACAATTCTAAATTGGCGTATACAATGGAAGCGAATCGTGTGCGGTACATGGATAGAAGTCAAGCCATTTTCAGGTTATAAACATAAAAAATATTTTAAATATTTTAAACCAAATATTAACCAAATATTTTATTAAATATTTATATGGTGATAATAAATAGGCATACAATTTATTACAATGAAAACTTGTTTTAACAATAAAGATTTCATTATGTGAATTGAGGTACGATGTCATAATTATTTTAAGGTAGACGACATATCATTAAAAGTGATAAAATAATATCTTCGCAGCAAGCTCAACCTGTACTTGAAACGATCGAAATGAACCCCATAGAACATTCTGCACATTAGAGTAGTAAAACGTCAAATTTTAATTGAAAAGGAAGAGTGTACGAAGTTTATCATTAATGTCGCGGGATGACTTCTTCTTTAATGCGTTAATGTGTTTCAATTTATTCAGTTTTGCTGTAGGTGATTCGCGCCATTTCGAAGTTAAATTCGCACTATTCACCGCGCGAATGCTGCACTGCAAAAGTAATGGTCTTTCATTGCGCGCTAAAAAATTTTCATCGTAACCAGTGAGAGTACTATCAACGCGCATATCAACGAATCGATATACCTAAAAATGTGTTGTAAAAATTAATAAAAATAAACTATTCCATTTACCAAAAATACTGTATATCAAAATTGCAACGTGTTTAATTTCCTCACTTCATGTGTTATTTCATCCTCTATTTCACAAATAACATCGTATGAACGTTGTGTGATATTAATCCAATTATCATTCCAAGAATCTGGCTCTAGCCAACGTAATCGCAACCGGAAAATGTCAACAAATGCATCACTAGACCTAAAATAAATTGGATATATAAAGATAAGGAACTCCTGTTTAGTTCTCTTCACATACAATTCTCAAATAAATTGAAGTTTAAAGGATTTTAGAGTCACTAATTGAAATAAAGTTCTCTTATTACATACATATAATATTCCAATTTAAAAAGTAAATAAAAAAAGTTTTATGACAATGAATAGAGTAATAAATTATAAGAAGCTTTAAGATCCTAAAAATACAAATCGAAAAATACAATGTACATTGCTTTTGCTGTGCCAATTAAAAGTCGCAATCGTGGAACAGCGTCTGGTTCCATTATCTGCGTTAAATCCTTTACATAACGCTCTCCTGTTATCAACTAAAACGCTTTACTAGATAATTAAAAATCAAAGCGTTTATGAGTCAAACATTTTTTGTAAAACGCGTACGTTAATTCTTTGTAAATATTTGCCATCCTCGAATCCGATTGGCAAGCTTTTTATTACGTTTATGAGAGGTAATATGCTATAAAGGATTCGAATCAATTTCCACAATGGATTCGACATTAACTAAATGCAAAAAATTAATGAATAAAAATATTTATACAAATTTTATGTCTATTTAGAGTTTTTACCAAATTAATATTAGGTGTACAAATATAAGAGTTCATTTTACTTTGTCTAATATTTTTTCATGAATAAACTTTTTTCAAAACATTTGTCTGTATCCATCTTGTAGAGTGTTTAAAGCGCTATCTAATGCTTCTTGAATTTTTAAAAAGCTTTGCATATAAAATTTTAGGACAATTTTACAGATGACCACCGAAGCGCCAACAAAAGAGCATTTGCGGGAAGTTCTCTTATTCATGTTTAACTGGAAGCCGCCGATTCTCACAAAATGATTGCTGAAGTTTATGGCGAAGATATCATCACTGCCAGAGCCTGTCAAAAGTAGTTTAAGAGACTCAAAGAAGGCGGTTTTGACCTGAGCAACATGGTGGGATCAGAAGGGTATTTTGTATTATGAACTTCTCAAATCTGGCCAAACTGTTACGGTTGCTCGT
Source organism: Bradynema listronoti (assembly GCA_024678965.1). Taxonomy (NCBI): domain Eukaryota; kingdom Metazoa; phylum Nematoda; class Chromadorea; order Rhabditida; family Allantonematidae; genus Bradynema; species Bradynema listronoti. The sequence continues at coordinate 1,798,728 of JANLNO010000009.1, forward strand.
TATAAAGAGCAATTAAAATCTGAACAGAGAACTTGCCACTAAACGATCAGAATGGACCACAAGACACGAGTGCCCAATATTGCTTCACGACAACGCCAGACCTCATGTTGCAGAACCGGTCAAAAATGCCATAAAAGAACTGAAATGGGAAATCTTACCTTACCCGCCCTACTCTCCTGACATCACTCCGTTGGATTATTACTTATTTCGATCAATGGCTCACGGATTGGCGGAGCAGAAGTTCACAAAACAAGAAGAAGTGCGAAAATGGCTCAATAAATGGATTGTGTCGAAACAACCGAAATTTTTTTTTGATCGAATCCATAATTTGCCCATAAATTGGAATAATGTTGTTGATAATAATGGTTGTTATTATTAATAAAAGTTTAATTGAAAATTTTTTAATTTTAATTTTTTGAATCGTAAAAAAACGAACTTTCATATTTGTACACCCAATAATAACTAGTATATTAAGCTATCTGGTAATAAAAACGAAAATTAAAGTTCATAAATATTGTTTTAATCAAAATGAAATGAAAACACAATCGAGAAATCGTTTTAATAAATAAATGTATTATTAAAAAAATTGAAAAAAAATTGAACGATAATAAATTTTAGCCAAAAGTCCGGCTATTTTTTTACAACCAACAAAAAACATTCCTTCCATACGTTTTTTTAAATCCAACTTTTTTAAATTGCTCTACTATACATTAAGCAAAGTTTTTTTAGGAATCTTTTTTAGATAAAAAAGGAAGAAAATAATTTTTTTCGTTTGTCAAGATAATAAACTAACCCCATGACAAAATTAAAATTGATTCACGACGAAATCAGTTATAAAAATATATAAAAGAGCATAGAATCAATCATATTTGAACTTCAATCCTCAAAGCCTGATCAGTGACGATTTTTTTTCCATTTACAAAAACTGTGCAAAAAACAACAATCATCAACGCCGCTCAGTCTAGAGCGGAAAGCTTCACATGCTTTCAGTAATGAAAAGGAAATGATGCTCTTTTTAAAGTAAAAAATTCAAGATATCAATTCTTTTTTAACAACTTATTGTTAGAAAATATTAGAACGATTTAGTCTAGCAATTAATCATAATTTTACGTTGTTAATCTTTTCTAAAATTATTAAAATTATTAGTTAGAGAAAATACGAGATAACAAATACGCAAATTATCTTTTCTAAAATTATTAAAATTATTAGTTAGAGAAAATACGAGATAACAAATACGCAAATTATGTGATACAAATATGTAAATGAAAATGCAGTAGGTTTTTCTTTAAGTATGTTGAATTTAATGTATGCAATGCTGATTTCGAATTAAATAATTTATTATTAGAAATATGCATATACAAGTTTTTTTAATGTGTTTGCTAAATAATTTTATTTACCTATTTTGTACTTGGAACTAACTTGTTAATTATGGATTTGTCATTATTTTTGTAACAGAACATCGCGCTTAATTATATCATTTTCTAAATATGTTATTTTCGATTATAGTGTAAATTTAGGATGTTTTATTTTTTTAATAAAAGATATAATATTATATTACTCTTCCGCTGTTAATCAAAATTTTAATTACCTACTATAATGTTGTATAATTATCCGACAAATGCATTTTATTTATTTCTTTTTATTTTTATGCAATTTTTATAACTTATTAAGTTTTATTATTTTTTCTTACAATATGTTTGATTGGTAAAGTAAAATTTTTATTTAAGCTTTAATTTTTATATAATTTTCCAAAAATAATAATTTGAAAAATAACAAAAAAATTCTAACTTTATTAAATTGATATTACTTAAAAATAAATTTTAAAAAATTCTAGCGTTCAAATTAGAAAAAAATATTTTTTAAATATCGTGTAAAAAATAAAAACAAATTTTTGTAGTAAGTATTTGTTTATTTTTAATAAAATTTGACAATAAAAACAACAAAAAAAATGCAAATAACAATTAACCCAAGAATTAAATATTCCCACTAGTAAAAGCTTTATTAAGTATGTTAATATTCACATACTTATTATCCATACAAAATGTATATCGATAAGATTGATTATGGCTATAATGATATTTGTTCGTTAATGAATAAAAATAAAAATTTATTAAAAAATTTAAAAACTAAAAAACGATATAAATGTTTAAAACGATATAAATGTTCTAAAAACATTTAATGATGCGGCAAATCGCTGAGTGTCATAGAATTCACATCTAAAATGTTTGAATAAAAAATAATTATTAAAATACATATATCAATAACTTCTAAAAGGTTCCATATGCAAATCAATAAAAATATTTTATTTAAATTATTTTTTATTTACAGTTTTCATCAATAAGATTCTCGAGAACAAGTCCATGAAATGCAGTTGAGTACATTGGATGTCTTGAATGAGTCTCATAAAACCTAAAGATTGAAAGGTTAGATCATTTTGAATTTTTACTGTTAGTTAATTGTAAATCAGTTTTTTTCAAAAATTTTAGTTTTATCCTAAGTTGAACTTAATAATTAATTAATTATTTTATTAATTAATACCATCCTAAATGAGTGCCACAAGAATTACAAATCGTCGCCATCCATTGCGTACCGGGAAACCAGGTAAAATCCCGTTGAGGTTTATCTAGCGTTTTAACATTTGCATTCAGCGTAGTAATTACAAAAAATATTCCGCTGTAATTTTTTTTTCATTAAATTTTAATCATTTTAAAATAAAAATTTCAAGGAATTATACAATAAGATCAAATTTATTCACAATTTTTCGTGGCATTTTTTAAGTATAATTGATGTTTTAGTTTTAAAAAGCTTGGAAAATTTTGAAGATAGTCGGAATGGGTGTCCCACAAACATTATTGTTAGTTTTTCTTTTTTCTGTTTTTTTGTCCATACTCATGCTCAATTTATTTTTCTGAATTATGAATAAACCTTTATTGAATATTTATTGAAATTGCAGTAAAAAAATTTAGGTTCTTTTCCATTATCGGACCGCAAAAGAAATTTTTTATTTTGCGGTAAAAATTCGTATTAAGTGTTTTTCAATATGCCGAATTTAATTATCACATTTATTTTTTATAAAATTGTTCCTATGGGTCTTAAAATAGAGCAGAGATTTCAAAATTAAAAAAAAACTAACGCAAAAATAAAAAAAATTATGGAGTCCGGAAAAAAACCAAATTAAAATTTAAATGTACGTATTAAACATTGATTAACCTACGAACTGGATTTACGAATTCATGAACAACAATATCTCGGCCGAGAATTGTCATATTGTATGTGTTGATTGCTGCTTGAGTGTCTACGCTTAGTAAATGTACTGTATCTGTGATTGCTGCACCGCATTTTCGACAAAGTAATTTATCCAATGCTAAATATATAGATAGACTATTATTTGAATAGCTTTATATATAATATTCTTGTATTGTTATAAAGAATAATATACCTGTCACATCGAAAATTAGTGCGAGTAGGACGATATAAAAAATCTTTGATAACATTCCATCACAAATTTTTTTATTATTAAAACTTATTGCATATCTTTATTTTTTTAATAATGGAATAATTTGTTAATTTAAAAAAGATTTCATGCACTTCGCAATGAGAAGAATTTAAACTAAGTATTTAAATTTTTCTAAAAAATAAGAAAAAAATTTTTTTGTTATTTTTTAAGACATTTTTTATTAAAAATTTTCAATTAAAATAATCTAATTAATTTAAAAACTCAAAATCACATAAAATTTATATAAAAATATGTATGTAATCTGCATATACAACATACATGTATATTTTTAAATCATTGCAGAGTTTCTAACATTTTTGATTCAGGAAATAAATTAAGGTTTTAAGTTGAAGAAATACTATAAAATTAAAAAAAAACAATTTTTCGAAAAATAATATTTTTGAAATATAAAAGATAGAGATCTGATTATTCCACTGTGTTCAATATCTTATATAAAAAATCGATCACTATCACCAACTGCAATATAGTAATGTGTATGCTACTTACAAAGAACCAAGCATAATATAATATCACTTCACAACTTCACAAGAGTTCAACATTGCCAATATGAAAGACTTTCCGCAGGCTAAATTAAATATAAATAAAGATACTTTTTAATTTAAAAGTAGTCATTTGAATAATGGAACTATTTAGCAACCAAAATTATAACAACGGTCGAGCATTACAATTTTTAATATGACCTTTCTTTAACAATAAAAGAATTTCAATCATTAAGGAGGAAAATTTTAAGCAAAAATTATTAAATTCTTATATATGATGAAAAAATGATCAACTAAGTCATAAAAATGTAAAAAAATTTCTGGAACTCGTATTATATGTGTTGCATACGTGATAAAGTTTTGATTATTAAAATAAACTATAAATGTAAAATACAATAAAATATGTTTTATATATTAATATACCTAAAACTTAAATGTTTTTTGCGCAAAAATTTTTATTTAGTGAAATTATGTGTGTACATTCAATTTGTGATATTCTACAGCATTATACTGCTGCAAACAAGCAGTTATTAATGAATAAATAGGGAAAAGCGAAAAAAAGAGGGAAAAGTTCTAAAAATTCCAAAAAGGATTAATAATAATAATGATGCGCGTTGACAGCGATTTTGTGGCGGCGGTAAAAAAAGTTACGCAAAAATTTTACTGACACATAATCGCCATACCTCGATCATTTTACACATTTATATGTATGTACATAGTAATACTATTAAATAATGATACATCTTTGAAAAACTAACTTCTCGGAAGCTTTTTAAAATAGGAAATTAAAATTTATTGAGTTGAATTTATTTGAACTTTTTCCATAGAAAATTTGCTTTGAAAATTATTGTAAATGGAATTTATTTGAATTTTTTTCATAGAAAATTTACTCGAACAATTATTGTAAGTAATTATAAATATATATGTCAAGAAATAAATAAACAAATAAATTTGATTATTTTAATATAGAAACATATATTTATAAATTGCAATGAGCCACGGGGATAAAATTAGCTTTATCGATAATTTTATATAAAATCGAATTTTGTAATATAATCGAATTTTTCAAATATTTTTGCTATATATGTAAATAATCGTTTTATCGGAAACATTATTTTCATTCATTTTTACTTTTTTTCAAATTGTTTTTTCATCATTTGCCGTCCATTGAAATGATTCAAGAACAAGTGAATTATTTTTTGCTTTAAATCAAAACGTTGAACAATTTATCGCAATTGATGGAAATAAAATTTTATTGCAGAATTTATAGAGTTTCAAAAACATTCTTTTTCTTGATATAATGCGCATGGCCTTGTATTATTTACATGCTAATATAATATCCTAATTTGAAAATTTTGAAATGTTTTAATAAATGCATTAAGATATCAAACATAATTTTATTAGCGAATAAAAAAGTACTAAAAATATTAAATAAAAAAGTATCAATATTGTTGGCATGGACAGTTAGAGCACTGACAATAATATAAAGATGAAGGCGTAAATGATAAAAAAGCGGTTTTAAGATAAAAAAGGAAGCCAGAATTGCTTCAATTTTTAGTTATTGTAGTTTTAAATATTATACGCACAAGTATAGAAAATTTTTAATATTTATTGATATTAATATGAAATTTATAAAATTTATATTAGTAATCTTTATGCATATTTTACATATATTTTGATAAATAAAACGCTTACTTTTTATTTAAATTACAGGGTCGCCCAAATTCGTCCCCGATTGCATCTTTTTATAACTTTTTTATTTCATAAACAATTTTTAAAATTTTTTTTATTTGATTCCCAAGACTTGGCAACTGTTTGACATCAAGCTTGTCGATATTGGTTTCGATTTCTAAATTTGCTAATCATTTAAACTTTTTTATCATTCAAAAAATAAGACATTTTCATTAAAGTGCATAGGGTGGTTTGCACTCATCCTAAACATTAAACCTATTTTGGACTATTTTGACTTTTTAGTTGAAACTGACAATCAAATAAAAAAAATAAAGATTTGACAATCAAATAAAAAAATAATTTTGAGAATTAGTTGAGAAATAAAAAAGTTATAATAAGGACGAACTTGGATTACGCGTATTTAGGTTTCTAAAAAAAATATATTTCAAAGAATGTTTATTTTTATTTTTACTATTCATCGTTTGCTTATGTAAATTTGTGAAAGAATATATTCAATATTATAATAAATAATATTCTGTAAATTATTTTATTTATAAAAAAATATATAAAAAATAATAAGTCAATTCGCTAATTTCAAGAAAGCGGATAGAAAAAAATCTATTTAGTAAGAAATATGAAAGTATTTTTCCAATTCTTTGACTTTTTTATAATTTTATATTTTTTTACCTACTTTTTTTGTGTTCCCATCGCTATATTTACTATAGCAGCTCGAATGGCTTTAATATTTATTTTTACCTTTATATCAACCTTCCTTCTATTTAATATCTTTTATTTTTCTTTTCGTCGCTTTTAAATTTTTTATTCAAAATATGCAAATATAATGGTCGACATTTTGGCAAAAATCTTTTCTTTCTTTAATTTTTCTGTTATTTATTTTTCATTTAATGCATTTATTTTGTTTTCTTTATTGTAGTTTATGCATTTAACTAGAATCGATTTACCTTTCTTTCTTCTTTGCATTTAACTTTTACAAAAACAACATAAAACAAGCGAGGCAATCGGCTTTATGTTTTTCGTTCTGTAAGCATTCTTTCTCTTTTCAACTCCCAACAAGTTCTCGCCAATTACTTGCTTCTAGTTTTTCGTTTTTTCACTTTTTCTCTGTAAACTTTTGTTTTTATTTTTTGAAGAAGTAATTTAAAAAAATCAATTTTAAATCAAGATAGATTTTCAATTACCTTTTTATAAGAGTTTAAATTTAATGGTCAAAAACATAAATGCATATATTTGTAAGTAACTCCTTGTTAATGTCGAAGTTAATACAAAAATATATTCGGCAAGAAAAAGGATTAAGAAAAGGGATAAGAAGGGTTAATTGTTTAAATAATCAAATATGGACAAAATAAATAAACAATTGAATAATTAACAAATAGAAAGAAAAATTTAACTTTCAATTAATGTTTTTTGATACGAGCGAGTATCTAACTGCATAAATGTAAAAGAGGTAAAAATGATTAACATCGGACAATAAGATATAGAAATGAAAACATGCACATTTAACTGAGGTTGATGAAGGAATTAAGAAAGAGAACAGTATGTAGAGTTTGAAAAAAGGAGAGAAGAGATTTTAATCAATTGCGCCGTTAATCAGTAAAAAATGCGAAATTTCAACCTTCAAATGATAGAGGCAATGTCAATAAAATGAAATTTGTAGGAAGAAGGATACTAAAATGACAATCACGAACGAAAAAATGGCGTGGTGATCGCGCTCGAGAAATGTAAACAATTGTTGTTTTGTCACTCCTATTGATATTTTTGTCGTCGTGTATTTGTTGTTGGTCAGTTTGAGGATAAGAGATTTTCGGTTAAAACAATGACAAACTCATTTCAATCTCACAAAAACATTCAAAAAAAATTCCTATTATACTTCATATTTTAATAATTATAACAGTTAACTACGTAGTTGTCTATTTTCAAATGGAATTATGCAGAATAAAAATTTTGTAATTGATAATTTTTTGTGCTTATTTATTCATTATCATTAGGTATTTTACAAATAAAGAATTAAAATTTATATTATGAAAGATATCACGAAATACATATATTACAATTGATTTTAATACTTTTTTCTGATTTTGGCTGAAATAAGTAATAAATATTCGCATATTGCAATTTTATGCTTTCGTTTGAATATCATGGATTACTGTAATTATTATTATCTTTCAATTTATTTTTCCTTTTATTTTTTAAAGCTTTCCTTATGCTTGCTTTTTCAGGTAAATGTCTATCTACTAATTTTGCATAAATATTGCACTTTTTACTCTTTTGAGATTTTTTAATTAAAAATGTACGTGAACACATAAGTTAAATAAATATTATAAGTCAAGATACAAGTAACTTCTTAGTGGATTTACTAATTTTTTAAAGCGTCGTCGTTCACTATTTTTTTATTGATTTATTTATTAATAGTTTATAGGCATTTAAAACTTGTTAAATTTAAATTCTATAATATGTTACTTAATTCTTTAAACTTTAGTTAGTAGAAACAATTTATGAACTATTTGATAATAAAAAACAATACAAAACTAAACTGGTTTTATCAATTTAAATATCGAAGTTATTGTTCGATGAACAAACTTTCATTTGCATGAAAGCACTGCTATTCGAATTCACGTTTGGCAACGATTCAAATATGCCTACAACAAATATATTAATTTGGCTGGCCTTTATAATTTTACAAACTTAATTTTTCATATAATGTCAAATTTTGTAAAAGTATATAGGGGTATTTTAATTTTTTTGTAATACATGCGTTTAAAATAAGCAAATATTTTAGCTTTAAATGTTTCATAAATTTCTGTTAGCTACTTGATTATATGTAAAAAAATTTTGTAATATTTATAGCTTTTATACATGATATTTTGTTGTTTGATTTTTTAATGATTTATGTAAAAAGTTCATTTATATTTTTAGCTTCACTTTTACGCTCCAATTTCTTTCATTTTTTTAATTTTTTTTTGCACATCATTTTAATTTTCCTCCGTAAAAATCGCAAAAACGGTAAAATGATATTTTTGTTTGATTTTTTGATACAGAACGATGAATAAAACAATATCGGATTTTGTTTTTAGCTCTTTTTATGTAATATTTTCATTATATTTCATTATCTTTTGAAAATTTATGCATACATAAAGTTAAGAAAGATATCATAACATTATTTGCATACATAATATATATTATTTACACTCATCAAGCTATACTATGTATTTGTGATAATAAATATGTATTTATAATCTAGGAGGCAAATAAATATGAAGAAGAAAATAATGTAAATGAGAAATGCACAATTTGTTTTCCTTGCATAACGATTATTCCCCGCATTTCGGGAGTTCATCACCTTTATTGATAATTATATTTCATTTCCTTATTTTGCCAACGTCTGCTCAATCCGGAAACGATCATTTATGCGCAGAAAATATTTGCCAAAATGGTGGAACATGTTTTCGTGTAGAGGTTGACGGAAATGACGATTCGTTTATCTGTCAATGTCGTGCCGGCTTCAGCGGTGCGCTTTGTGAGGCTTTCGACTCTTCTGTCCCTACAACAAATACATGCACTAAACCATGTGCTAATAATGGTCGATGTGAATTGACCGAGCATGACGAACATTGTAGTTGCGCAGAAGGCAAGCAGGAAAAAAATTTTAATTTTATAATTTTTATTTTTTAGGTTATTATGGGGACTTATGTGAAATAGTCGATTGTGAAATTAAGTCTTGCGCTGAAAATGAAATGTAAAATTTATTTGATTAAAATTATAAAACACTAAAGTTTATTTATTCAGTTGTCTTTTCAATATAAAAAGTTTGCGATTTGCATGTGAAATTAATTTTTGCCATCTTAAACATCCATGTCATAATAACGTGACTTGCCGACCTGCGAAGGTAACATTCTATTATTTACCTATAAAGTTAAACTAATATGAGAAAAACTAATATGTTAATTTTGAAAGTTTCCCAAATTTTAAGGATGATTATTTCTGCGAATGTCCGTTGGATTGGGGCGGAAAGGATTGTGATCTGCCCGTCAATGAATGTTCGCGTTGTAAAAACAATTCAACTTGCATTAATAATGGCTCAAAAATATCTTGCAAATGCGCTACTGGTTACAAAGGTAGACTGAAATAAACTTCTTGGCTTAATTTCTAGAGTTAAATCGTTTTAGACAAATATTGTGACGAAACTAGCTTCTGCAATGAAACATCGTGTAGCGGACATGGAATATGTCATGAATTATCTTCCGATTATGAATGTCGATGTTTTCCATCTTTTTCGGGTCCTAATTGCCAGGTATATTTATAGCATGGAAAACGATACTTAATCAAATCAAAATGTATCGGAAAATTTAGTTCACAAACAACGATCAAAAAGTAAGAAATAAAGGGGAAAGCAATTGCGGAGGGAATCGAACAAATAAGCTTCTCGAAAACGGCGATGTTGTATGCGTATGCAATGAAGGCCTAACAGTAGGATTTAAAATATAATTGTTTAAATTGCAACTTTACTTTTATTTAATCTAGGGTGAGAATTGTGATATATCACCGAGTTCGACTATTGTTCCGAATACAAAAACTGGTAGCGGCACTGAAATGGTAAAATATTGTCAAACACGTATTTCCAAAAAAGTCGGTAGAAAATTGTTAAATCATTTAACATTTAGACGTGTGAAGAATTGCATTGTGAAGATAAAAACAATCTCATTTGTCGGACACGTATTCGACAATTTTCAAGTTCAATTCCGACTAATTTAAAAACCTCTAATATAGTCGAGAATTATTGCGATTGCCCAATCGGCTGGATGGGCGATCAATGTAAAACACCAACGGTCGTAACTTTGAACGCCGAATCGGCGGTACTCGTGGATCGCCCGCTTACACCAACTTCTGCATTGCCTTCATTGAAATCGAACATTGAATATCGCCTGGAATTCTCATTTCGCACAACTTTGCCAATAGTTGTTTTTGCCAGTGGTGAGAGCATTTTAGGCGCAAACGATTTTTCGTTTGGCCTAAACAGTGGATATATTCAGCTGAATATCAGTGCTGCGAATGGTACATTGTCATGGAAACTCGACGGGACACCCTTATTAAACGATGCAGAATGGCATCGTATTCGTTTGATTAATTCACCACTTGGCGAATGTTTTGTTGAGGTCATTTTTTATCTGGTTGTTTAACATGTGCCTATTGTGTTGAGCACATTTTTTTACATTTTACTTTATTTTGTATATTATTTAGTTGGAAGATGAGCAATCAGGTCGTGTGTTATGGCAACAGTCGTTGGGATCTTTTCGTCCATTTCATCGAATTTTTACAACACGTTTTGGCAGCAAAGGCGATGGCGCGTTTTATACTGGTTGTTTGCGAGACGTGAAAATCGATTCACAGGCCGTAGATCTCATGTCACAAACGTATGTATTTTTTAAAGCTTATTTTTAGAGAATTATAATATTTATTAGAATCTATCCCAGCTATGTTGTTCTGGGTTCTCTCATAAAATTATCTTAAAATTTGAAGACTCCACTTTTTTAGACTGAAACGCTAAACATAAAACTTAGCTCACAACTTGTTTTCAAAAATTTCACATAACTTTGCCCGTACTATTAAAAATTGCCCTTTGATATTTGACATATTTTTAGTCGATCTGTCGGTGTGACAATGGGCTGCGAACGACACCCACAATGTGGCGGGACATCACTCGCACTTGTCAATGCTAGTGACAGTCTCCAACCATGCGCAAACGATGGTCGCTGCGTTGATTTGTGGAATGATTTTCGCTGTGATTGTGTTCGGCCTTTTATTGGAGTGCGTTGCACCGAAATAATAACCGAAGTAAAACTTAAAATAGTTTCTATTTTTCCATTAAAGCTGATTTGAATATGTATACATCGGGAGTGCGTCGGAAATGAATTTTAAATTTCGGAAATCGGGATTTGGAATGGCAAAAAGGTTGGAAATCGGAAATTGAAAAAAAATTATTTTTACAAAAATATGTAGGCATATAAAGAATTATGTAAACATTTTCATAAAAATACAATTTTTTATGGTTCCGTAATGATGTTATACTTTTTAAATTTCCGCACAAAATCGAATTGATTTGGTAATTTTAGAAATTCCAATTACACCAAGTTTGGGTAAATAAGACGCGGCCGTTTGAAGAATTTTTGAATATTGACTTGGCTTTCATTTTGTTATTTTGTACAAAATTTAATAAACGTCTTCATTAAAGCAGGCCCAACCTGTAGTTTGAAAATTTTGAACTAAACCTTGTTTATAACAGAATGAAAGCCAAGTTAAAATTCAAAAATTCTTCGAATACCCTTGTCTTATTTACCCGAACTTGGGGTATTTATTTTTTCAATTTTTAATATTTCCAATTTTTAATATTTCCAAAAAATGGCCAAAATTTCGGAACTCGGAATTCCGACGCATTTTTGTTGTACATGTATGTTTATTCGCATCTAATTAAGATAACATTTGGACATGGGAAACGTGCAAGTCAGGCACAATTCGCGCTAAACACCGATGAAATTAACCGCATTCGTGATGAGACGGATGTAAGCTTTTTCATGCGCACAAACGCCGCTCCGGCTGTTCTATTTTACATCGGCGAGAGCGTTGATTCGGTGAGCGACGAGGGAACTAATCATTTTATTGGCGCGGAACTTCTTTCCGGTAATTGGCCATTATTTACTACAACTATGCGTGCAATTAAATTAGCTTAATTTAAGAATCAAAAAATTCATTCTATCTTTATAATTTAGAGGGAAAGTTGCAAATTGATGCTAGAATTGGCAATGCACAAATCATCAGAAACCATAGTAGCATTTCTTTCAACGATAACGTACCGCATTTTGTTCGCATTCTTCGCCAACAAAATAACATCACGGTGCGCGTATTTGCCGTACAAAAACACACACTTTTAAAAGCAAATCATTTGGGACACGCTTGGGTCATTTGTATTGGAACGATTTTGTTTTTTTTGTATTTTTCTTATAAAGCAGAAAATTTTGCGCAAAATGATTTAGGTCTTGAGGGGGATATTTATTAGAACTCATTTATAAACCAAAAACTAAATAGCTAGCCAGCTAACGTTTCCATTGATTCATCCTATCAATAAGTAGACATGTGTACGGCTTTGTATATTTTCCTCTCAATTAAATTAACTTAAAATTAACACTCATACATTGTGCAGATGTTTGTGGACGGGAAAATAAATGCTCAAGTTAACATTGGAAGAATCGTGCACGGCGCGCCGCTTTTCGCCGAAGAACTTCTCGTCGGTAATTGGCCTCACAACACTAGTGCCGCCGTCTTCGAGACGGAAGCGTATTTTCGCGGAACCCTACAGGATTTGCGAGTCAACGATCGAGCCGCTCCATTTTCTGATTTCAATGGCTTGCCTCTCTCGTTGCATGACGTTGATAAAAATGGGCTGCACTTTTTGGAAAACAAATTAACGCTGAAAATTTGCTTAAGGTATTGGTTTGACAAATTTTTAGAGAACTTTATTTTCCAATTGGATTTCAAAAAACGGATAAACTTTCGTTTTGACACATTGCGTACGACGCATTGCGTACAACCGGTTGTTCAAATTTGCGCGAAAATTGACGGATTCTATTCTTTTTAGGTGAATAAAAATAAGTCGTTATTAGATTAATTGAGATAAATCGTTTGCATATTTAAATTATAGCTTAAGAAATTCATCTAAGAACAGAATGATTGAAATTTCTGCCAATTTACGCGCACATTTAAATCCGAAACAATGTGATAAAGGACAGTGTTTTCAATTTTTTAATTACCCTAAAATTTCGCGTGTATAAGGCCAGGTGTTTTGGGCCAAATTTAAATTTGGCGCCAATGAGTTCATTCGTTTTGTATGCGGATCCTGTTGGGGTCCAAATTTTGTGCCCACTTTTGTCTCGGTTTCATAAAAGTGGACACAAAATTTTGAGCCCAAAGGATCCGATACAAAACGAATGAACTCATTGGCGCGAATTTAAATTTGGCTCAAAACACCCGACCTTATACACGCGAAATTAGGGTAGATGGTTATTTGCCTGGGGCATCATAAAATAAATATCAATCGCTTTCATCTTTTTTTACTAATAATAGGGTACGGTGTCGGATGACGTGTGCGCGGAAACGCAACCGTGCCGAAACGATGCACGCTGCTTGAACACGTTCAACGACTTTCGTTGCGAATGCAAACCTGGCTGGATTGGCTCGCAGTGCGACGAGCGCGATTATTGCAAATCGTCGCCGTGTCGTGCCACGGCGACGTGCGTCAACGTGGACGGCGGATATATTTGTATGCTCAAATAAACACTTGAATGTTGATTATATGGATTCGTCGAGAGACATAAAACTAGACACAATTCATACAAAAAAAATCATTCAGGTATGGCGCCTGCGACTTTCACGCCAACTTCGACCGCGAAATTTTCTCTAATCACGTTGTCTCAAGCTTCGCTGCCACCACAACATAATAATTTCACATTTGAAGTGCGTACTCGTTCCACCGCTCCTGCTGTCATTCTCGAGTTTGTGAGTTGATTTAATTTCGCGAAGTGCAATTCCATGTAAAAGTGAATAGCTTTAGAAGTGTTCTTCCAGCCAAGAATATACGCTTTATCCAATCGTTTTTGTTATGCGTGCTAAAATTAGGACAAAAATATTATATAGATGATTAACTATCAAAATAGGTTTATTTTCATTGCAAAGAAATGAGTCGAATTTTTAGTTAACATCGTCCGAATCCTTGCGACTGGAACTGGATGCTAAAGGAACGCTTTTGTTTTCTTATCAGAACACCTCCTTAGAAGCGAATAATGGCGTTCAAATAAATGCAAGAAATCAGAGCAGTACGGGGATGACGATCAACGATGGAGACTGGCACGTTATCGCCATCAACGACGACGCGGCGGGACTGCATTGTACGGTGGACGGCACAAATGCCACGCAATTGTTGTTGCCATTTTCGTTGGCAAGCTTTTTGTTGTATCCAAACGCCGAAATACATTTTGGCAGGCTCGAGGGACGTGCCTCCTTTAAGGGCTGTGTTCAACACGCGAAACTCGGCACGCTTGCACCGTTGACGTTTTTGCGCGGCGTCGAAGGTGCCGGCGGCTTCAACAGCACGCATACTCGCTTCGACCTGACGAATGTGGAAAATGTACGAGCCGACGGCTGCCACTCGGATCAACTCTGCTTTGAGAACGAAGAAAATGAGTGCCGAAATTGGGCCAAATGTGAGGATCGCTTCAACGAACGTCGTTGCATATGCCCGCCGGGCTTCGACGGCGACCTATGCGAGGTTTCACACGCTTTTTCACACACTTTTGAAATCTTTTCGGGAATGACATTTGCCAAGAATAAAATTGCGAATTATATATACACGTATATGATATTCCAACGACGTTCAGACGCTGACTATATGATTATTTTTTCTTTTCGAAACGTCTTTAAAGATTATGAGCAGCTTACATAAAATTTTTAACTGATCTAAGGCAAATTAACAAAAAAAAGAGCAGACGACATTTTTATTTTATTTGCCTATGCAGTCAAATCTGTCTAATTGAGCACTCCTGTAATCGGGCATCCTCTAGGAACCACGAAAAAGTGCCCAATTAAAAAGGGTGCCTGTAATTGGGCACCCTCTCTAATTGGGCACTTTTTTGCGGTCCCGAGAGGTGCCCAATTAGACCGGCTTGTCTGTACAGTCAATACAGTCAAACCGTTTCTAATTGGGCACCCCTGTAATTGGACATCCTCTCTAATTGGGCACTCCCGACAAAATTTCAAATAAATTCCTTTTTATATTGAACAATAAATTTTCGGCAAAGTTCGCAAGCTGGGATAGCTTCAGTTGACTGCAGGCGGAACAAAGGGGTGATGGAATAAAGATTATAAAGAGTTGATGGAATTTTATTTATTCGAGAAGTATTCGTTTTTTTTTTTTGATAATCAACGTTCCCGATCGAAAAGTTATCTAGAGTATTTTCGCAAAACCTCTCGGTAATCGGGCACCCTTTCTGATTGGGCACCCCCGGAGAGAGGTGTCCAATCAGACAGGTTCGACCGTATTAAAACATTTCAGCTCAACATTGACGAATGCGCTCCAAAGCCGGGCGAACCCGCAGAAGCCAAATGCGGCATAAACGGCATTTGTGTGGACGGGATAGCCAACTACACGTAATTTATTATGCGTTATTGAATGCGCATCAAATATTTAACAATTAAATTTTTCTTATAGATGTACGTGTTTGCCCGGCTTTAGCGGTGAGCGATGCGATGTGCCGATGGAAAATTTCTGCGAAACACGCTACAAAAACGCGTGCCTGAATGGCGGTCGTTGTGAACGTGATAGCGTCGGAAATTACAAATGCATTTGTGCGCCGAATCACGTGGGGCAATATTGTCAAACCGAGGTTGTTAAATAAACAATTTCTCTCGATTCGCAGTATTCAATAATATTCATTTGTTTTAGAAAAATACAAAATGCTCGAGAGCACCGTGTAAAAATAATGGAAAATGCACACAGACCGAGGTCAGCAATTAACGAATTAGAATGGGAAGGATTAACCCAAATATAAAATAATAATCTTTATAGAATGGCTTTACTTGTGCGTGTATGGCCGGCTTTACGGGCACGCTCTGCGACATAGAAGTGGCTGCTAGCGGCGATCCCTGCCGTCAGAGACCGTGTCAGAACGGCGGCCATTGTCGCTCGACGCCAACCGGCCAACAATCGAATGGCGTTGTCGCTTTCTCGAAATTCGCGGTTGACGCGTTCACCTGCGAGTGCCGACCACAATTTGTGGGCGCTCGCTGCGAGCGATTTGCCGACGCGTGCGCTAGTACAACCACGATTTTGGTCGATGAAGAGAGTGATGAGAGCAGTGATAATAACGCGACGAGTTCCTCGTCGCTGGCGCAACCGTGTCGAAACGGTGCGCTGTGCGAAAACGTCTTCGGCGGACGCGTTTGTCATTGCACGTCCGGCTGGCGCGGCGACGATTGCGCAGTGGACGTCGATGAGTGCGCTGAGTTGGGGCCCTGCTTCAACGGCGCACAATGCCGCAACACGGCTGGCTCTTTCGAATGCCACTGCCCGCAGTTTTACTTTGGTTTGTAGACTTTTTTCTATTTTTTCCCTCTTAACAATGCTCTAATTCCGAAATGATTCTGAGCCATTTAAAAAATGGATAAACTTTCGTTTTGAATTCATTTAACACATTGCGTACGACGCATTGCGTACAACCGGTTGTTCAAATTTGCGCGAAAATTGACGGATTCTATTCTTTTTAGGTGAATAAAAATAAGTCGTTATTAGATTAATTGAGATAAATCGTTTGCATATTTAAATTATAGCTTAAGAAATTCATCTAAGAACAGAATGATTGAAATTTCTGCCAATTTACGCGCACATTTAAATCCGAAACAATGTGATAAATGTGTTTTCAATTTTTTAATTACCCTAAAATTTCGCGTGTATAAGGCCAGGTGTTTTGGGCCAAATTTAAATTTGGCGCCAATGAGTTCATTCGTTTTGTATGCGGATCCTGTTGGGGTCCAAATTTTGTGCCCACTTTTGTCTCGGTCTCGTCTCGAAGCGAATTCATTTTTTAAATTTTTTTGTGTATAAGGCCGGGTGTTTTGAATCAAATTTAAATTGGCGCTAATGAATTCATTCTGTTCTATTGGATCCAAGCGAGTCCAAATTTTGTGCCCACTTTTATGAAACCGAGACAAAAGTGGGCACAAAATTTGGACCCCAAAGAGATCCGATACAAAACGAATGAACTCATTTCATTGGCGCCTATTTAAATTTGACTCAAAACACCCGGCCTTATACACGCGAAATTAGGGTAAATAAAACTTAACCTAAAGTGATCGAACCAAAGTTAAAATCAAAATTAAGTACATAACTTAATTTAGTCAAAGTTAAAAGCAAAATTAAATGAAAATTTTAATTTTATAAAAGATAAAATCAAAAATTAAGTCATTCATTTAATTTTGCTAAAAAACTTAATTTTTGATTTAATTTTTGTGAAATTAAAATTTTCATTTAATTTTGCTTTTAATTTTGGTTCAATTAAATGAATTTTATTTAACTAATTTTATTTAACTAGCATTTTTAACTAAAAATTTTTTAATTTTGGAAACACCGATAAAAATGGAATCGTTTAAGAAGTTAAGTCCCCTATAGCATTTCTTCCCAACGTACCCTTTTGATAACCATTTTTTGTTAGATTTTTTCTCACATCTCATATGTTTCATATGGAATTAAGTCGAAAATTATTCGAAAAACTTATCTAACAATAAAAAAAAAATTTAAAATTGTAAGTGCGAGAATCAAATAACTATCAATTTTTATCCACTCTCTTTTTCATCACTAATAAATTGAGAAGAAAGAGAGAATATTAAAGGTAAACATTGCGAATTGCAAGGCGCGTGTGCACGCCAGCCTTGCAAGAATGGCGCGGTTTGTGAGCAAATCTCCGCGCACGAGCACGTCTGTCATTGCGCGCCCGGCTATCGGGGCGATTCCTGCGAGATGGAAATCGACTTTTGCGCAACGGCGCCATGCAAAAATGGCGCAACATGTCGGCGGGTTGTCGCCGGCTTCGAATGCACATGTGCCCCGGGTTTTAGTGGTAAGCTTTTTTTAGTATCGAAGGAATTATCTTAGATTCGATATTAAGTGAATGCACAATTACTCCTATGTCTTTTACAATTTTTTAACGAAAATAATATTTTTTGTTGTTGTTGTTATCAAAGAGTTATCATTCAACCAATATCCAAAACATTCACAACTTAACGAAGCTAAAAATTGAAATCAAAATTTTTGAAAAAAAAGCCGGTAATAATTACACGATTATTGGAAATAAATTAGTAGGTAACTGAATTATTCCGGTGCTTTTTCAAGGTAAAACATGCGAAAATGACATTGACGAATGCGCGCTGGCGCCAAACTCGTGCGCCAACAACGGCACGTGCGTCGATCGTGTCAACGCGTACGAATGCGATTGTCGCGGCACGGGATATCAGGGCCCACAATGCCTGGACGACGTGGATGAATGCGCGGAATCACACTCCTCTAATCGCGATGATATTGATAATGATGAAAACTTCAAACCATGGACACGGCCCAAATCTTCATTGTGGCGCGAAAACAACACTGAGAACTCGGAATCGAGCTGTGTGCACGGTATATGCACCAATTTGCCGGGTAGTTATCGATGCGATTGTGAGCCAGGTATTCATCGAACTTCAACGACGATTAAATTTAATTCACACCTATTTTTATTATAAATTCAATTTACAATTTTGATAGGATATATCGGAGCTCGTTGCCATATGATAAATCCTTGCCTGCCGGAGCCGCGCACACAACGAATATTGCACGCCTGTACTCACGGTAAATGCGTTCGTCCCAAGGTGGTTCGTCAACCAAGTGGACGTGACGTTACGCAACACGATTGTGAATGTGATCCTGGATATGGTGGCGCACAATGCACTTTCCTAGTATAATTTGCACTATTAAATGCACATACCATATGAAAATGAATTAAACAATAATGTAATTATTGCAGGAACAGGCAAAAACGCCTCTGGCTATCGGCTACATTCTCGGACCGTTCGCCGTTGTCTTGGTTATTCTATGCGCATTTAGCACAATGCTTTTCTTTCTCGTGATACGCAAAAAACGTGCAATGCAAGGCACCTATTCGCCGTCCACGCAGGAAATGACAGGCGGCGTACGACCCTCTCCGCCGCTTCACGCACATGTCACACACAGCGGCGTGGCCGTGAAAACGAATAGCGCAAAAAATATTCGAGCACGTTGAAAATATCAAATATTTTTATAACAGCTCACTGATCGATTCTAGTCATTTCCGTTTATCGCCTGAACATGGCGCACGAAATTTCAAACGAAATTAATCGTCATATTTCATTTTTATGAAGTCACTAAATTCAATAAAGCAAAGTCAATATTTTTTATTACAAAACTTTATTTGAGTTTATTAGATACCCTAAGTTTCCGTAGATAAGACGCGACCGTTTGAAGAATTTTTGAATTGGCCTTCATTCTATTATATCGGTTAAGCTTAAAATTTAACTGAAGCAGGCCCAACCGGAAGGTTAAAAATTATGAGCTCAACTTTGTTTATAACAGAATGAAAGCCAAATTAAAATTCGTCGAACGGCCGCGGCTTATAGACGGAAACTTAGGGTAATATATGAATGCCTTTAAAAGACGAAAGAAGTATTTGATCTAATTATTATTTTTACCTTTTTGTTTTCATTTTTTCCTATTCTTTCTTTCATATAAAATTGCTCATTTTTACACTCGAAAACAAATGAATTAATTTTTGTAAGTGTAAACAAGATGATTTCGTTTCATATGTAATGAAAATATATGTTGTAACAATTTTTTTAATTTTTAGATTTAGAGCCTTATGATAAACTCTAAATAGATAACTTCAAAAGCTAATTAAATTAGGCGCATTTTTTGCTGGGCCAAGTTGATTTTCCTATTAAGATATGAATTAATCACGAGATTTATAAATTGAATCATCAATACATGGAATATGAAGTTCTCCATAATTTTACATTTTTATATCAGCCTAATTTATAAAAATACTACAAACTTTTGCTGCACTTTGTATGGATACATTCCTTTTTAAAAATCATTTGTTTCCGAGCATTATTATTATTACGGGTAAATGAATATTTTTGTGCTATTAAAAGTTTAATTGATTATTTTCTATATAAAGGCTATTTAGTTTTTCTTTCTCACATCTTTCCATAAATAAAAACCATTTTTTCATAATTTTAAACTTAAATCTTATATCTCCCGCTTAATACATTTATCAGAATAAATTCGTTTAAAAAAATTTCCTTATTTAACACATATCCACTCAAACATGCGCAATTAAAATGTTTGAAAAGTCAGATATAAAACAGCACTTTCCTATTTAATTTTCACTAAAGTTTTCAAGAATTTTGCTTTAAAAAATTGCCCTATTTCATTGGGCACATACAAGTCAGAAAAATAAACCTTAAATTTTCATTTAATTTTATTCAACACACAACAGAATATACAAACATACTACACATATCATATCATATAATAATAATAATAAAAAATAATAATAATCAATTATACTTATATATATTCGTTTTTCTTAAATACGTTCCCAGCCAGCGCCTAATATAACAATGTGCCATTGAAGAAGATATCGGATTAAATAGAGAAAGGCAGGAATCATTACAGTTCTTAGATTAAATTTATCCTAACATAATTTTATTTATTCTAACATAATTTTTAATTCTACATCGAATGGAAAAAGCCTAATGTGTTATGAGAGGACAAAAAAATTTTGGATAATTTTATATTCTTGGCGATGACTTTTTGTTTTGTCATTATTTTTTTCAGAGCAGTGGCGTATTGGTTGTGCGATAGGTTTCACTTTGCTTGGGACGAACCCCGATCCCACCTAGGTGTTCTCCATATTTGGATGGACAATAGGTACCACACATTGCAGTGTGGGTGATACGGCGCCAGTATACGCCTCATCAGCTCCATACCGCATGTTTATGCCAAGCAAACCAGCCGATATTTCGGCTGGATAGTCCTCACTCAAAGCCGCGAACTGATTATTTTCAAGGTCATTTCCAACGGGGAAGGATTGATCTGGGGCCTTCACGTATCACTGATTGATTATACTTTCGCATTTGCCATTTTATCCCAAAAATCAAATTTATAACTTTCAAAAAAAAAAAACAACAAGAATTAAATTGGTTTAGCAAAGACATGTCTAAATTTTCTTAAAAAGAAATAGAATCAATAATCTATATGCCAAACTGTCAATTGAAGGGTTTGTATGTACCCTCATCCTTTTTATCTTTTGATGGTCATTTTTAACGGTAAAAATCGTTTGTATGCCAAACTTCATTATTACATCATTTTTGTGATACCTATCACACATGAAATTTGAGCTGAGAAATATTTTTTGGGTCGCATATGCAGGAGATGATACATTTAGACCCGGGAGGTCTAAAAAAGTGTGATGGATTCTCATTTCAACAAACAAATAACCACACATAAACAAAAATGTTTTATGTCATTATTTTATCATTATTTGAACTTCTCATTTTTTGTTGAAGATATTTTACAAACTATGCCTCCTTATTGAATTTTCGAGGATATTGCAAAAATTACAGCTGAATAGATTGTTTACCCGTTTTTTTTAAATTATTATACCTCATTTTTTTTTCATTTTGTCCCCGATTCGGACAATCGCATATGTTTTGTTGAATTTGAGAAAATCCATTTCATTAATCGAAAATTATTTAAATGTTAATCCCGTAGAAAAAAGCTTCATCTGCGGAATCGTGCGAGTCAGGATGGGGATTAAGCGATAGTTAGCTTTTTTACTTAAAAAATATTTTTAAAAAAATCTTTATGAATAATGTTATTGGGAAGAAGAAAAACAATTCATAAGGCATTCTTTTACTATTTGTCATTTTTTTCATCCGTCGAAGACGCTTTTCAAAGCATGCGGCAAGACACGCACGCCATCATGGACACCATTTGGAGGTTGATCGAAGTTCACGGTTATCGCGTAATTCTCTTCGTGATGGTCTTGATTGCGGTCGAACATTTCTGCGCTCTCAACTTTGTCGTGATTGTCTTTATCTCGATTTCACTATGCTTTTCATCATTAATTCCATTTTTTTCTCTTTTTCTCTCTGTGTATATATCGACCGTTTTTATTGTGGGGACAATTTTTGAGGTACAATTTTTTCTTTGCTATGAAATAGTATGATTAATTTTTATGTCTTAGTTGAAATTAATCGAGTCGCTTAATAATATAACCAGGCCGGTGGAAAACATCACATGCAATTCGTCGAACATCGTCGTGGAAGACACTTCATCGGAGTTTCGTTTCGCTTGGTCGTGGATTGGCTTTAAACATTCAACCGACGAAGATCCTCAATTTTCACGGGACCTTAATGTTTGTGAAAATAAATTGTTAATTCGTCTATTTTTATGGAATTAAATGGGAAAACGATTTTTAGGATATAGCCCTAATGATTATGTTAATCGGACTAATCGCCTTGCAACTATGCGTTCGTCGTCGCCAACGACAAGAGCGAGCCATTTTGGGCATTCCGGAACCGCTGCCCGGCATTATTTTTTCCGGAATTCAACCGGCGAAATTTGACGAGAGTCTGCTATCTTGTCTCAAGTGTTTATTGAATTACGGCTTCTACAAGTTCGGATTGGAGGTCGCTGGTTGTATTATTAGCTTTTAAATTAGTCACAAGAAGTGACTATTATTAGTCAGAAGAAGAAGAAAAATTCATTACTCCCTTCATTATAATTCCACTATAATTTTCCCACAATTGTTGAGCCAAGGGGAAAATTTTGAAGAAAATGTGGAAGAATAAAAGTGGACTCTTTGTTCTCGTTTTTTTCTCGACCTTCTTATCTATTTATAAATGCATATGTGCAGATTTCGTTGGGCATGATGGTGGCCAACGCCTGGATTCGCATGAACCTGTTGGGCGCAATTCAAATTCTATGGGCGTTGGTTTTTCTCAGACTTTCGCGTTCAGCTTGTCAATGTGCTTGGCCGATTTTCGTTCTTTATGTCGCCATCATTTTCCCACTGCAATACGCGATGGCGATAGGAATTCCGGTGGAATGGTGCTTGGGTTGGTAATTTTTTAAAACAAATTTAGTATATTTAGGAAATTTTGGCAATTTTTCAGACTATCCTTGGAGCGATTTGATTCATTCGGAAAAGTTGCTCAACGATAATCTTCTGCTCTTCCTCGGCCTGGCAAATAATCGCATGGATGCCGCTCGCTTTTACAGCCACATAATTGCCGACTTTTTTCTGCTTATGACCGCGTCCGCGCAGGTCCGTTTTTTTAAATTATACAAAACGAATTTATATTTCGCATAATTGCTTAAGCCGAATCGCAACATATTGCAACGGATAGCCGAATTTGATAGACCACATGCTTTTTCTGAATTCTAGCTTTCGGTATTTTGGAAAGAAAGCGATGCGCATCCCGCCGGATCGAATTCCACTATTTACAAGAATGAGGAGTACGTGTTATACAAAGAAAATCCATATCACGATTTTGTCGTCGAACAAAGGTGTGCGTGTGGTAATTTTTTCAAAACAAAAAAGTGCTAGAATATTTTGGGATTCGATTTTGCGCTTAATCTATCTAGGCCCGGTCCCAATCCAGTATTCGCCTTTCCTTTTTATTTTAGGCGTTTTTGAGCTCTAAATTGAGTTGTTTCAATTTCGTTATAAGTTACAAGTGACCCTAAGATTGGTATAAATGCTACTTCAAAATTATCTAAATCTCCTTGATAATTATAAACTCCTGATAATTATAAACTCCTGATAACTCCTTGATAATTGATAATGAATTGAAAATGTAATTTTTTTGAGGCATTGAAAATGTACGAATATTTTATTGAATCATTTTTTTTTAAAGAAGTTTTGTCGACTTTATCAAGGTCGTCGTCTTCAACTACGGCTATTGGATAACGCTGGTGGCGGTGCTGGCCGCCGGTCTCGTCGGAGCGTCCATTTTTGCGCTAGGCTATTTGGTGCTGTCCTGTTGGATGCTCTGGCAGGGCAGCAACCTCTACACAATGACCAAATACGCTCTTACGATTAAAAAGTGGCGATATCTCGCGTATTACACGGCAATTGTCATGCTCTTTAAGGTCTCACTGCAGGTTCGCACACAATCTCCTTTCACACATTTTTTCTTTCTCAATCCCTGAAAAATCGCATATTAACTCTTCTTCTTCTTCTTTTTTTTTGCACTTGAAAATTTCCAGGTATTCGGATGTTCGTTCGCTTATTTGGGCGAATTCGGCGCCGCCGACTTCGATTTGTGCACAATCGGACAGTTGTTCAGCGTAATTTGCGTCAACAACGCGGCCATTCGAAATGTCAACGAAATGGGAATAGCGAAAAAATGCGACGGCTACGTCGTGGAGAAAATGAATCGCGAGACGAGAATCGGCTTCGATATGATCGCGTTTATTTTCATTCTTTTCCAGCTTCGTATTCTTCATTCGCGGTTCTTCCAGCGTTGCGTAATCGAGTTTCGCTGCGAGCTGATTCAGGCCAAACGGCATGACTAAACCGCTTTTCTTATGCTTGTTTTCGTGATTTTTTGACGATGACATTTTTCTTTTAGCGGCGCCGTGCTCATCAACCAACTAATCGAGAAGGAGATGCGCGAGCAAAACGAACAACAAAAGAACATGCTCAAAGAGATCAAGGATCGTACGGCGGAAATCCGCAAACGATACGAGGCGCGCAGCAGCAGCACGGCCACTTTTATGCCACAGACTTATGGACAGGGTTCGATAATTTGCTATCCATTTAAACTAAAAACTTATTTTTGCATCCGAGAATTTATTTTGCCGGGCCGGGCTTTTTTTTTTATTATTTATTAGGTCGTCCCATAATTCTCTGACAACTATGAGCTAACTTTTTTCCCACGCTAGATAGGAACGTTGGGTTTTTTCGCATGCTATGGAGCGTATTTCGATTTATGGGGGACGTGTTTCAGCGATTTTCAAAATTTATCATTTCTAGCATTTTTATAGAGGAAAATGCAACGAAAAAAGTGCATATGGCTGAGCATTTTTTTCGGAGAGTGATCCGATGGACTTGAAACTTTTGCTATGAGCTCCCCTTACATATTACACTCCATAAATTTGAACTTGATCGATTGGATGGGAGCCGAGTTCAAAAAAACCGTCAAAAATGCCGAAGAACTGCAAAAAATGACAAATTTCGGCATTTTTGACGTTTTTTTGAACTCGGCTCCCATCCAATCGATCAGGCCAAATTTATGGAGTTTAATGGTGTAATATGTAAGGGGAGCTCGTAGCAAAAATTTCGAGTCCATTGGATCACTTTTATGGAGTTTAATGGTGTAATATGTGAAGGGGAGGCCACGTTTTCTATCAATTTCTTTATTTTTTTTGGATACTCTTTTCTATATATTGTTATCATATTTTTTATTTTCTAATTTTTCGCACTAGCCTATTCGTGTAGCGACATTTGCGCATTTTCAAATTTAGTTAACTTTTTGAGATCCACAACCTCATAATTTACAGAAAAGTGATTCTAGCTATTGGATTCAGAATTTAATTCTCTATCCAATACTTTTTAAATCACATTTCTAACTAATTTGGAAAAAAAGTCACAGTTAAAAAAGTAAAATCTCTTAAAAAAATTCCAAAAAATAAAAATCGACGTTACTTTTTCAACTTTAACTTTATTTCAAAATCAGTTAGAAATTTGATTCAAAAAGTATTGGATAGAGAATTGAATTATGAATCCAAAAGCGCTAAAATTTTCTGAAAAATATTTTTATGCTTCTCAAAAAGTTACCCAAAGTTGAAAAATGCGCAAATGTCTATTTTGTCGATTAGAAATGAATTTTTTTTAGCGAAAAGGGCCGGCGATTACTACATGTTCGAATACGATCCAAATATCGATGAGCTAATCGAGCCCATACAATCGTTCGTACCCGAAGTCACGCCAGGCGCGGGCGTTTTTGACAAGTTGGATCCGGCTCAGGTAACTTTTAACTTTTCAGCTTATACGTGAATACGTAAAGGCCCTGGGATCAATCCTGCCCCGTTGGAAATGACCTTGGACTAATCATTTCGCGGCTTTGAGTGAGGACTATCCAGCCACCGAAATCTGGTTTGCTTGGCATAAACATGCGGATGCGGCTTGCTTGGGCCTGATTAGCATCACGTATGGAGCTGATGAGGCGTATACAAGGCCTGGTCAGCACCGCCGCGTATCACCCACACTCTGTGCAATATGTGGTACCTATTGTCCATCCAAATATGGAGGACACTTAGGTGGGGTCGGGGGTGGAACTAAACTTCTTCGTCCCAAGCAAAGTGAAACCTATCGCACAACCAATACGGCTTATAATTATTCATAAATTATTTGGAATAAATTTCAGAATTTATTTACTATAATTTAGCTGTTATACGCGGCGATTCAACGCGATTTAAATTTGACCGGCACACTTAATGCAGTGGAATCGGCTGAGAAAATTAAGGTATAAATATAATAGCAATTTATTTGTTCAAAGTCTATGTAATTGTTTTTGCATTTTGAGCTTCAATTTTTTTTTTTTTGCATAGGACGAGAAATTGCGAATGATTGCCGCCGTTGCGAAGACGCAAGAGGAGCGTGATCGGGCGCTTCGAATTCTCTTGAATCGGCAAAGACGAAAGGTGGCGGAAGTGGAAGAACAATTGCGGTCGTCGACAACCACCACTGCACGTGATGATGAGGAGGAGGAGGAGGAGGATTCGCAAAGCGACGGGCAACAAACACGACGGGCCGAAGACGCCCGCGCATTCGACGATAATCCCGAGAGCGAGCCCGGAGGAAGCAGCCACAATATTGCCGCCGAAACTCGCGTCGAGAGCGCGGAGAAGAGTGCCGAGAATGGGGAACGATTTGAGGATGGGCGGAGCAAGTCCTGGGGTAGACTGTTGAAATTTGTTAGGGCGCCTGGGCGCGCGCTCAATTCTGCTGGCCGGGCCTTTCTTTCTTATTATATTTCAGCGGGCCGCGCCGGAAAAAACCGAGCCATTTCTAGTTTTCAAAAGTTAAATAATTTCTTCATGAATTTTCTAGGCGAGACCATTATTTCCGTTTTGAAATTCGCCGGAAAATTGTTTTTGGCCATGTTGGGCTGGATAGCCGCTTTCTTGAATCGACGCTCGCGCGAACAGTACGATACTTTTGTCTTTTAAAATTTATTTCTAATGGTTTAATATTTAGTCGTTACGTTTCCTACGTTCTCAACAAGGAAAAGAGCCGATTAAAAGTGCTGCTGAACGATGTGAGTGGCGTTTTTATTTATTTTGGATTTTACGCTTAATCCAGAGTTGCCAGATGAAAATAAAATGAAAAAGAAGGCTGGGCACGAAAAAAATATTTTATTAATAAAATTTCCAACAACAAAAAAGATTTTTCTAATAATATCTGAATTGGTCTATTTCGTTAACTTTTCGGGTCAGATTCTTTATTCTCTCAACAATTAATACTTCTCGGAACTCCTGATCCTGTGTTTAAGAGAGCCATTCTTCATGGAAAAAAAGAACAAAAAATAAAAAAGAACAGACTCCCTCAAAAAAAGAACAAATCTTTTTAAAAAGGACAACCCTGACTTAATCCGTTTATAATTTTTTTTTGATTATATAGGAGCTTTACAACGAAAAGAAAACAGCGAATGATCTACGCCGGCGATGGGAGGCGATTAACGTGCAATTGGTGACGAGCGAAGCGGACATCCGCCGGCTCGAGGACGAGGCGCACACGCGCTGGGAGGAGCGCAACGTTTTCGCGCGTCTAATGACCGCGTTGGGCAATTGCTTCAGCGCTCACACGGACGTGTTGTGCTTCTTTATGGCGGCCGTCGCGCACGCGATGTGCTCGGGCCTAATCACTTTGCCTCTGCCGTTGATCGTCTTCTTTTGGGGTGCGCTAGCGAATCCGCGTCCCTCGAAGATGTTCTGGGTGTGCATGATCGGCTACACGGAATTCGTTATCGCCACAAAATTCATATTCCAATTTTTGTTTTGGCCGTGGAACCAGCCGAGTGAAACAGTCAAGGTTTCTTTTATGAATTCTTAACTTTGCACATTTTCAATCCCACTAATGAATAAAAAAGGGGGAGTAGTGGCTGTGCGATAGGTTTCACTTTGCTTGGGACGAAGAAGTTCAGTTCCGCCCCCGACCCCATCTAGATGTCCTCCATATTTGGATGGACAATAGGTACCACACATTGTACAGAGTATATGCACAATATGAGTGATACGTGGCTGACCAGGCCTTGTATAAGCCGCATCAGCTCCATATCGCATATGCTTATGCCGAGCAAACCAGCCGATATTTCGGTAGCTGGATGACTCTCATCCAAAAATTCGCGAAATAAAATTAGTTCCAAGGTCATTTCCAACGGGAGAGAATTGATCCCAGGGCCTTCACGTATCACGTACGTAATGAATAAAATCTTCTCGACCAATTATGTTTAGGGGATCGTCGCGTCTTCATATCCGCTAAATTATGTTTTCGGCATACAAATGGGCGACTACTTTGCGGTGTGGGACGTGGCCCTGTTGATTCTTCTCTTCTTCCATCGCCACATGATGCGTCGGCTGGGCTTGTGGAAGAACGCCAACGTTCAGGACACCTTCTCTTCCTCGCGTCAATCGCCGGCGGCGGATTCGGACCAACGCGTGCCGCTAAACAATCCGTCCGCGCAATCCACATCTCTTGATCAACTCGAGAAGGGAGAAAAAATCAAAATCGACGTCCGACGACACGGTGGGTGGGGGTGGTTGAACGAGTTTGTGCTCTATTCCATTGTTTTTTTCCCTACAGAAAAATGCGGCCGGCGGAATTCGTAAGCGAACGCGTGATCGCATTCGGCCGTCCGCCTCGGCCGACGCGACATTCCGTTTCGAGGAAAACGACGACGCGAACGAACGAAATCACACACTTCAAGGCGCGGTCAAGTCGAAAGCGACCGAAAAGAAGCGTGGCCCACTCTATGTCTTCTTCCATCAGCTTTTGTATCCGAAATTTCGCTATATTCGCGACTTATATCCGCTTATGCTCTTCCTCGACGTTCTCTGCTTTCTAATCGTCGCTTTCGGCTACAGCTCATTCGGCGAAGGCGGTAGCGGCGATGTTATAAACGATATTCAGGCTTCTTTTTATTGCCATTTTTGTTGCTAGAAAAAAAAAGAAGAAGATCAATTGTAATATAATTTCTTTTTTTTCCAGGCGAATCGAGTCCCGTTGACTTTTGTGGTTATGCTGGTCGCAATTTCGATCATGATCGTGCTGGATCGTGGATTTTATTTACGCAAAGCGGTATTATGGAAGCTAATCTATCAGATTTTCCTCATCATTTGCCTGCATATATGGATATTCGGTTTACTGCCGAGTTTAACGCAAGAGTGAGTTGAATCCAAAAGGATTTTTGAGTAATCATCTTCTTCCCTAAAAAAAATTATTCGGTCGATATTTGAGTTTGTACGTGCCGTGAATATGATAAACCATTTCTGCAAAATTCAAAAAATTAATTTGACACAAAAAAAAGGAGGAGGCGCGGAATTTTGATTATGATGTGGCCGCACAGCGCCAGAAAGAATTTTACCGAAACAAAATATGAAGTTTTTTTTCAGCTCAATTCTTTCAGTTATTGGCCTTTGATTTTGATTTTGGCTGGTCATTAAGTCTTTAAGTTTTTAAGGCTTGGAGCATCAGGAAAAAAGTAGTAATAAAGCGAAAGTGAAGGCAGCGAAAAGTGGTTTTTTGGCTTGCTCGTTTTTTTTGTTTTTTTTTGACTATTTAAGTAATTTTTAGGCCGGAGCATAAAAATCGAATTCCGCTCTATTTGTACATCGTTAAATGCGTATACTTTTTGATTTCCGCCTGGCAAATTCGAAACGGCTATCCGCAGTTGTGTATCGGAAATTTGCTCACTCGCTCCTACGGTTTAATAAATATGGTGATATTCAAAATGTGCGCTTTTTCTACTCGCCTATATAACGATTTGTATTGTGCATTGAAATATATGTTGTTGTTTTTTTTTTGTCCAGCTTTATGCTAGTTCCGTTCCTTTTCGAGCTGCGTACCGCGATCGACTGGACGTGGACGGACACGTCAATGCCGCTATTCGACTTCTTCAACATGGAAAACTTTTACGGCGTCATTTATAATTTAAAATGCGCCCGCACATTTGAGCAAAATTTTCCGGTGCCGCGCGGCCAATCCAAAGGCAAGGTGGTGAAATATCTCATGGGATTGCCGATGATTCTCGTCTTAATTCTCGTCATTTGGTGCCCATTACTAGTGTTCGCCATGCTCAACCATGTGGGAACCGTCGCCAATCCCGAGGTTGTCACGCTGTCTGTTAGCATCGAGGGCTATCCGGTTTGTTTCGTGACATCAAAAACAAATTATTTCCGCCATAGATCTTTTCTTTATTATGTGTTTTAGCCCATCTATTCCATGGAGGCACAAGGCATCGAGATCGAGAAAGCCGATTGGGCGAATATTACAAAACTTGTAAGCAAGATCTCGTCGAATGACGCTATTCAACGCTTTGGTGTTGATGCCAGCCGTCAGGCGGTATCATTCATCAAAGAATATCAAGATCGAGGAATTCTGGTTAATTTTATTCGTTCATTTTCTATATAATATATTCTATGAATAGATTAATTTTTAGCACGTGAATTTCCGACCCGAATCGGAAGTGGTATGGCAGATTTCGAATGCGTCGCTTAGCGCACTCAAATCGCAATTGCGCGTCGATAAAACGCAAATTAGCCGACAGAGAATGAAGCTTAAAATCCACTTGGAGTTCCAACGTCCGCGTATCGATCGCACCAAAGAGCCGGCGATTCACTCGAAAGTCATCCTCATCGAGCTATCCGACAGCACGCGCGGAAAATTTAGCAAAGTCCTCGACAATAAGACGAGAACTGTGAGCTAAATCCACATATTCAATGATCCGATATTGTTTATTGTTTTTTTCTCTTTTACAAGCCTTGATGATAGGAAAGTGCCAAGCTTAAAAAAAAGAAATATTATAACGGTTACCGTAGTACTATTCAGGCATCGACTCCTTAAACGATTCTGAATTAATAATTTTAAATATTTTAAGTGGCTTTCAACTCCAAGAAAAGATATTTCCATGTAATGTGTGCATTGCGTTCATAGGTAGTGGTTCCATTCGCCCTGCCAATGTCCGTCGTTGTGCCGAATGAGGGTGAGGTGATAGAGGCTAATGCGCTTCAGCGACTGGCCTTCTGCAACATTAGCGACAAGACGCCGATACCGCCGATGCATTTCTCCTTCAACAACTTAACGCTGCGGCTGAATCCTCTCGGGAACGGACAAAGCTATTGGACGGCGCAGTTGCAAATTAACAAAAATATAATGGAAAACGGATTCTACTTTAATGAGCGGAATATATCTTATAGCGGCAAAAGTTTAAGATACATACAGCTGGTGGCGTTTGTCGATCGTGTATTCCCTTTTATTTGACATATTTGGTTCAAGGAGGGTAAAGTATTCATTTTTATCCATTTGCCATTATTTCTTCCTTCCATTTATTTATATATTTTTTTCAGGATTATCGCAATGTACATTGCCGTTGTATTGTTAGTGGGTCGAATTATTCGCGGTCTAATCACTAGCAGTCCGTCGGACGTAATCATTAGTGAGATTCCGAACCCCGATTATTTACTAAAAATATGCTTGGACATCTATTTGGCACGCGAAGCGAAAGACTTCATTCTCGAACAGGTATATGCTAATCCCATTTTTACAATTGAAAGAATTTCTCAATATTGTAAGCGTTTTTATGCTTTGCCGATTTGTAGGATTTGTTCGGAAAGTTGATATTCCTCTTCCGATCGCCTGCCACGCTCATTAAATGGACTCGATATAAACTGAAGAAAGAATAGGAATTTGGCTAGCTAATTTCATTTTTAAGGTAGCATTTTAGACGCCCATCGACAATGATTCTTTTACATATCGAAATTGGCTCTGCTAACTGATTTTTTCAAGAGTTTTGAAAAAAATAATCGTCATATATGGGACTTGACTCGGAATATTTATTTATTTATTATTCTAATCTTCTCAGTTGCTGTCCTTTGTTATATACATATAAATAAAAGCTTTGGACCTTTCACTTGCATATTAACACTATGTTAAATTTAAAATACCTACAAAAGATACATATCGAGCAGCCAGAAAATTATTCTAATTGAATTGAATTTCACACGTAATTAATAAACTTTTTAAAATTTTTAAATGTATAATTTTTAAAATGTATAAGGGCTCTATCATTGGAGAATCCAAATACCTCTGCTAAAAATCACAATTTTTTTTGTCAGAACAATTGGAATAAAATATCGGAGGAAATAATTCTCAGTAATAATTCAGAACTATTTTTTAAATGATTTATAAAAGCGAGAATTCCCAAAACTCAGGCCTAGGCATCGGTGATTTTCGAATAATTGTATTTTTCTTTTTTTCTTCTTTCTAAACAATTAAACCAAGGGTTTTATTGACTTTATTATCATTGTTATTGTTAAATTGCTGTATTATGAATACACTAATATACCTGTTTGTCCAATAAATTATTATTATAATCAAGAAATAGTTTTTTATTTTTTAGAATAATTTAAAATTTAAACGTCTATCTTGGCATATGTAATTTTTTAATTTTAAATTAAATCCAAAAGTCTGTTTTCCAAATTTTTTTATAAAATTACTTTTTACTTTTCTCATTTTACGAACCCAAAATAAAGGGTTGATTTAAAAAATCAAATTTTATTTAGCCTAAATTAAAATCCCAAATTAAATTTTAAACTAACTTTCACATTTAATCGTTTGGAAATTTTAAAAAAATTTTATTAGGTTGTCGGGAAAAAAGCCTCTGTTTAGAGCAAAAACAAATTTTATTATAAAATCAATACAACAATGTTCTAATCTAAAAGGTATTCTCCATTATTAATGATGACTTGTCGCCAACGTCCACGCAAAGAATGAATGCCCTTTTCGAAAAGCTCGGCCGGCTGCGACTCGGAGAAGACAAATGCAATCGCGGTTTTTTCCCCGACAATCTAATAATTTTAACTTTTTATTTTGCTAAAATAGCTTTTATTTCACTAGAAAGCAACTTAAAGTTGCTTTCGTAGTTTCAATTTGAAATGAATTTTTTCATTTTACATAGATCTCGAAATTACTTACTTTTGGGAAGAGATTAACGGGCTTTAACTTAACTTTAATATTATTTACTTTTTAGAGTATTAAACCAACATTGTAATTTATTTTACTAAATATGGACAGTGGTTATTGCAAATTACTAATGAAGCGAACAAAAGGCAAGCCTCAATTTAATCATTGGACATTTTTCCACTTGAATTTGATCATGTTTTTCAATTCATTTTTACATATTTGGGCTGAATTCGGTTTTCAGTTTGGGCACTAAGAAAGTACTAAGTATTTTTCATGTACTTTTTATCTAGTCTTTCATAGTTTGAAGAATAAATACTTGGCTATTTTATTATTTTTAGCACATGACCGCGCTATCGTAGGCGTGGAGTTTGTGAAAGACAGAAAAAAACGTAAACTTGTTCTCGTCAGCTTGGCTCATGACTCGATAAAGTTTTGGAATGTGTGGGTTTTTATTTGTTTTTTGATTTTTATTTTATATTAAAGCAAATTTTATGGAACGTTTTAGGGTCGCATCCGAAGAGGATTTCGAGCTATTCGAAGAAAGCAAAATTCCGGCCGCATATTGCGGAATTCAAGCCTACGATTTGGCAAATCGCGGACGACGTACGGGTCTTAATTTTATTTAATTAAACTTGGAACCCCTTTCAAGCGTGTACAGAAAAAAAACGAGTACAATTTTTATAGCAGTTAAAGTGCTGATTTAAATTGGATAAATAATTTCATAAAATTTCGTAGCTTTTAACCCATTCGACATGATACTTTTGTGAAATCTTTTCCTATTCTCTTTGATAAAAGCAATTACATTTGCTTTTTCGTTTTTGAAATGAAAGTTGAGATTATTAAAGACATTTAATCATTTGAGTTTTGGCCGTGGTTGGCGTCGAATCAACGGTTCACATTTTTGATTTTACGGAACCAAACAATATGAAAGTCGAAAATTTCAATAACGGCGTTATGGAGGCACGATTTGTGAGAATATTGAAAAGCGATGAAACTTCTTCTCCCGAGTTTTTCACCAGTAAGAGAATTTCTTAAACTATTTTCACGTTTAATTTTCGAAACTCTTCTTAAATTTCGTCTTGAGTGCGTACAATATTTTGAATATTTCTTTCTATTTTATTCATTTATTGTTCTCTTATGATGGATTAATTTCAGCGAGTTTTTCGGCCTCATTACGGGTTCTCAATTCCGCAGGAGAGACGCAGCGAAAGGCGCCATTCGATAAGGCAAAACTCATCTCTGCCGTGGCCTATGTGAGTTAAACATTTTTCCGCAAACTGAGAGAACCTGAATTACCCCAAGTTCGGGATGATGGGCCGCCCGCGCGCATAAGAAGTGTGAAAAATTCAAATATATTTCACTTTCTTTGAAAATTATTTTTGCTTTTGAAATGTGAAATGCGTAAAATAATGTGAATGAACCCCAAAAAACGTGTAATTAAAACAAAACATGTCCACGAAAATACAAAAAAAAATTGCAAAAAGCTGCAAAATTCTTCAAAAAAAAAAATTGAAGAATGGCTTATCATCCCGAATTTAGGGTAATTTAACTAAGTGGAATGATTTTTTCATGAAAGAACGAATTAGATATTCATCATAAATTGTCCTCAAAAAAAATATTGAGTAAAATTGGCTTCTTTTAACATTCAAATTAATGTTTCCAATTTAATTATACTAGTATTTCATAGTTGTCTTTTATAGAGTCCTTCCGGACGATACATCGCCGTGGCCAACGTGCTCGGCCTGATTTTCGTGATCGATCCGGTTACGCTCAGCACGTCCTATTCCATTGAGGGTTCGTTTAATTAAAAAAACAAATTTGAAATGAATTCACTCGTTAATTTTTTCAGCGCATTCGACCAAAATTCGTTGTCTCGAGTTCACGCCGAACGAGAGTCAATTGCTAAGCGGCGCCGACGATAAAACCATTCGTCTTTTTGCGCTGTAGGTGAATTGCTTGAATGGGGGTCCACAACGAAAAGCTATACGCATTCAAATTGTAGTCCAATTGAATAAATGTCTTTATTGGAGTCTCAAAAAGTCTCGATATTTTGCTTTGATCCCAAATTTGGGATTTTTTTTGTATTACAGAGCTTCGATTGAATACGTTAAATGGAAACGCTTTTGTTGATGACTCATGCTTAAAGGTACTTATAAAAAGTCATTATACTTGCCTAGATCTGCCACGAATGGCACCTGGTTGCGCAACTTTTGCGGGCATCGCCTGCCATTAACGGCGTTGCGCGCTGACGAAAGCGCCGCCGGCGAGCGATTTTGCAGCACGGCGCTAGACAATCGGCTGATTCTCTGGGAGACCGCCACCGGCACTAGGCTTCACGTTTTCGACTGTTCGTCCGCCGACTTTGTAGGAATTTCTTATTTTAATTTTGAGCAAAAAAGGGACTTTTTGCTTTTTTGATTTTTTGACGTCTAGCGATTGGATATTACTATATAAAAGGTTGTTTTACTCGAGAAAATAAATAAAAACTTTTTCAGAACACGTGCCTAGCGTTTTCGCCGGACGGGCGATTCATCGCTACGGCAACCGACGAATCGACAATACTCGCCTATCGTATTCCGCAATCGGAACACTATGTACCCGAGAAGGAGGAAGAAGAAAATATACCAGAGCTGATTGATCATAATATGGAGGAACAATCGATTCCAGACGAGTTTAGGACGCTAAACGGATCCGCTGTGGGCGCTTATCAGAACACAAAAATGCAGGGCGTTTATGGGTCGGTCGGCGACCGAAACGACGACGGCTCGCCAATACAAAGTGATGCCGAGGATGCGGACATGATGAACGACTATTTCGGCGGCTCCATTAGCCCGCCTTCGCCGCCGCCAAATCATAATCCGGACGAAGCGGAGCCGATTGGCGATGGTGCCAATGGCGCTAATGAAGAGAAGGCTCGAAACACTAAAAACGCAGAAGAGACTCAAGACGAGAAAGAGACTTCTATAGAAGAGGGGGCACGCACGAAACCATCGACGAGCCTGAAAGTGATACGGCTATGGCAGAACAGCAGAAACAGGGATTTACTACCAGTTTTGATACTAGCCGAATATTGGCGATCGTCGAAGAGAGTTCGATCATCGATGCGAGTGCCGGCCAGCCTCAGACCGAATCCATTTTCAACGAGACTTCCACGATTGGTAGCGTCGAAAGTGAGCAACAAAATTCGCAAGACGATGCGAACATGCGTGATCGAGAACCTCGGGAGACCGATGAAATTTTTGGACGCCACACGACGCGATTGCCGAAGAGTCCATAGTCGAAAGCGATCATGGAGGAGAGCAAAAGGAACGACGTAATGGCACGCCTGCCCTGGAGAATTTGAATCACAATCCTATTCCTAATTCACCCGAAAATCAACATTGAATTTAATTTATTACACTGTTTGTTATATTTATTTAATTTGATTTATCTTAATGAAATTTTATTTTTATTGCAATTTATAAAATCAAAATTTGTTTGAAATTTTTCAAAATTTGTTGAATAAAATTTGATTTGATAAGTGAAACTTCCCCTCTGAAATAATTTAATAAGTAATTTTTTCAAAGAATAGTTTGGGAAATTATATTTATAATGGCAACGTTGTCACCACCTAATGACATCTACCCTAATTTCGCGTGTATAAGCCGCTGGTGTTTTGAACCAAATTTAAATTGGCGCCAACGAGTTCATTCTATCAAATCCAAGCGAGTCCAAATTTTGTGTCCACTTTTATGAAACCGAGACAATGTTTCCTCCAAAACATGTAAGAAATTTAGTTACATATATTTAAAGAAATTAATTTAGTTAAAAGTTTTAAGTTTAAAATATTTGGAAGAGAGAAAGAAACATTCGAGTTGGAAAGAAACATTTTGCGAGTTTGGATGACTCTAGTAACCCATTAGAGCACCGAAGATTCGGCTCATTATGTAAAGCATAAGGTATTACTGGAGGTTTTGATCATTACCGCCGCATTAAGACCGGTTTCAATTTGAACTAAATTTCACAATGATAAATAATATTTAAAAAACAAAAAACCAACGTACTATTAAAGACAAATCAACTAAAAAAGTAAAGATAATTTTTATTTTTTAAAAATTTTTTGAGTGACTTTACAATTTCATTTATAACTTCTTTTTCAAACTAGTTAGAAATTGATTTAAAAAGTAATCGATAGAGAATTAAATTCTGAATCCAATAGCTAAAAATATTTTTCTGAAAAATATCTTTATTCTTCAAAAAGTTAGGCAAAAATATCGCTACATCTATGCAAACTTTTTTGAATGTTTTTTTACCAGTTAATATTTATATTAATTGCAATTTAATAGATTATTCATACGTCAATGAGAATAATATTAATTCGTTATATAGTATAAGAAATAATAATGGTTCTATTAATATTGAGCCAAAACAATTAATTTATCATAAAGTAATTAATGAAATAAAGAAAATAAATATTAGACTTGTAGATGATAAAAATAATTTGATTAAGTATAATAACATAGATCTCTTTAAAGAATTACATTTAAAAGAAATATAATTTTATCTTTTTGAAATAAGCTTAAATCCAGAACCTGAAATTATTCCATTCAAAAATTCTTGGTTTTCTTTTGATAATTTATTTTTCCTTTTATAAGTTTTAATTATACTTTGACTATTATCAATATTTTCTATAGATGAAATAGCATATTTGCTACTAATATTTTCCTTTTTAACTATTGATCAGCTAATTTTATTATTTCTACATATTCTTTTTTATTTTCATTAACTATTGAGTAACTTTTAGTATCACTATCAAAAATTACAAGTCCCATTCATAAAGTATAAATTATTTTTATTTAATTATTATCTAAAGAAATGATGGACGGAAATTCAGCTAATCTTACTTTTCTTTTTCCACGAATAGATTTCAGATCTAGAGGATTAGTTTGATAGATTGTTTTAATTTTTTTTATATCTCCACTATTTTCATCAATTTCATTTATAATTAAATTTTTATTCTATAGTTCATGGTTTTTTTCAAAATGGACTTTGTGTGCTACAGCGACGTGGATATACTCATTTGATAGCCTTTGAAGAGCTGATTCCGAATACATATGGGTCTCTTAATCAATTTTTTAATTTTTGGGCACTTTTGGCCCGTTGAAAATTTATGAATATCAAAATTAGGCCAAATTCGGAATTTTCAAGTGGCTGTAACTTTTCGCTCATGCGTCAAAAGGGCCTAGTGTAAGAGTAGTTTTTTCTTATCTCTTTACCAGCTA
Source organism: Bradynema listronoti (assembly GCA_024678965.1). Lineage (NCBI taxonomy): Eukaryota > Metazoa > Nematoda > Chromadorea > Rhabditida > Allantonematidae > Bradynema > Bradynema listronoti. Next base: position 1,837,534 of record JANLNO010000009.1, read on the forward strand.
TCCAATGACACCATATTCGTTCGAAAATAAATTTTTTAAATTTTTTCTATTTTAAAAAAATGACTTTAAGTATGTAGTATGTAATAGGCGTATCTAGGACAGCCGCAATTTCCCCCACCACCCGCCAAGACGCAGCCGAGAGGTAGCTAGGATTAGCCGCAATTTTCTTAGATACGCCTATTATAGTTGACTCTATATTTAAAGTATGAATTAATAAAAAGCCTATATTTTTACAAGAAAACATTTAGAATTATCATTCTCTGGAACTAGGACTTTTTTTATTATCGACTTAAAATCCGCATAAATGACATATGGGGTCTAGTATATAATAGGCGTTTCTGGCTCACCTATAATTTTACCCACCACCCGTCGTGACCGCCATAGAATATTTTTGGTACAAGCAATCAAAAAAGCATATATTTTCAATAATACTTTTAAAAAATTTATTTTTCAAATCTCCGTCCCCGAACCTGGCTCACCTAAAATTTCCCCCACCACCCTCCGAAACCACAAATGATAAAATAGTGTATAAATTGATGAATAGTTACATTATTTAGCTATAATACTAAATTATATTGGTTGAAAAAATGGGTGAGATAGAACGTCCAGTAGATTTTTGAAACTTGAAATTTTCCCACGACGCCGAGGTCAGGTAGCAATCCTAAGTTCTTCAATTCCAAAAACGTCTTAATTAAATAAAACAACATCATAGAGAAAATTGGCTGTCCTTTTTTCTATTTTGAAAGAGCGCGCTTAAGTGGAATAATTTATTTTGGCGAAACGATACAAACTGCTTCTTGCTTTTCTCTTTACTTACATTTTTATGAACTTAATGCAGATTTTTATATGTATATGAATCTTTGCTGAAAAGGTTTTCTTAATTTTATTGTTAGGATTTTGCGACCCTGAAATGTTATAACTTACCAAAGTGATATAAACTTTTTCGTGTGACTCGTGAATATTCGTTATTTTCCATTTTACTGACAAATTATTCTTTTTAGTATCATGTCGAAAAAGTTTAGCGTCGATGGCCGAGAACTTTGGTGTAATGAGGCGGATTTTGAATATTTTCAAGAAAACGCTTTCAAAGAAAACGTTCAAATTGACGACTTAGAAGGATGGGAAACTCAGGTAACCTTTACTTTATATCTTAATTCGCTTGTTTATTATTTAGGTTAAGGTTAACTACAATGAAAAAGCGTTTTTGCTAAAGGCGAATGAGTACTTTAATTCAAATGACTATATACAATCTCATGAGAAGCTATGGGCTGCCGCCAGCTATTCGGTGAAGAAATACTTTCTGCAAATGGGCGTGAAATTTATTTTTCAAGCAATGTGAGATTAGGATCTCACAAAGCAATGTGAGATCCTAATTTCACGCCCATTTGCAGAAAGTATTTCTTCACCGAATAGCTGGCGGCAGCTATAGTTTCTCATGAGATTGTATATAGTCATTTGAATTAAAGTACTCATTCGCCTTTAGCAAAAACGCTTTTTCATCGTAGTTAACCTTAACCTAAATAATAAACAAGCGAATTATGATATAAAGTAAAGGTTACCTGAGTTTCCCATCCTTCTAAGAAGCATGCGGTGACGACCATGATTAATGAGGTTTTGATTATTTTATCACTTTCAATTAATTTGGTTATCGTTTTAGGCCCTCAAACATAAACTTGGGTTTAATGCTAAGTATTCAATGGCTGGTATGTTGGAGTTTGGATGGGAAGCAGCAGTTTGTTAAATAAATCTATAATGATTATTAACTATAAATGTATTTAGATGTAACGCCAGCTTCAATGAATTATTGTCCACGTCGCCGGAATGGAGAAACGCATCCCGAACATATTGATCGGATTAAACATCTACTCTTCCAGGCGTTAGATGATAATGATCAAGATGCAATTGTAACCGTGATCGACTCCACTCATGCAGTTGCATCTTTCCACTGCTTCGAAAGCTACGTAGATAGCAATAAACCTCTCATCATTCGCAATGTGTTCAATCCCGCCAAAGTCTTTACTCTTCATGCCGTTAAGTCTTGTCGTGCTTCAGTATGTCAAGTCATACTTTTTGAATCGGAAGTAAGATTAATTGCGGAAGATGAGCGCCTACCGCAGATTAATTTGCCGTTATGGGGTCGGCAGTATTACGTATTGGTAATTGTTTACTCTATTTTTGTTATGTTAATTTTTACGAATTTCAGGGATTGCCTGGAGAATCGCGTCTTTTCCATGAAGGCACAACACACCGGTTGTCGTATCTTCGTGGATCAGTAACTTCAGTATATTATGCGGATGAAGGAAAAGCTCTGAGGATAGTGGGAGATTCAGGAAGCCGTCCGGGTTTTTCCGGTGGCCCTTTAATTAACTTGCTCTATGGCGATTTAATCGGCTTTTGCGTTGGAGGCGGACCTTGTGCGGAAAACATTGACAGCGTTTGCGAAAAGTTTGAACAGGCACGATTTCTTATTGCAACTCCTTCAGCTCACGTAAAAAAATGGGAACATAATGAATGTGAATCGTCCCCGAATACGTCTGATAGTTTGTGATATTTTTAAATTAATAAACTCTATATTGATAATAAAATCGTTTGTAATTAATAAATAAATTTATATACAGGTTTACCGAAAATTTTTTCAGGAAGATCACTTTAACTACCGAAAATTTTTTCAGGAAGATCACTTTAAATTTTTACTATTTTTCATAGATTTAATTTTTTTTCTTACGATGTGTTTTTTTTGCTAATTAAATGGTTTATTTAAATCTCCATTTAACTTCTAATGATAAAACTTTTGAATATTACTATTTACCAAAGAAATATTAGAGAAAAATTATGAAATAGCTTTGATAAAATTAGATGGAAAAATTAATAATTCAAATTTGGGATCCGATTTGTTAATTTATAATACAAATATAAATATGGATGAGAATAATAATTTAGTAAATACTATGATTAAAGAAAAAAATAAAAATATTCCAGATATTTATATTAATTGCAATTTAATAGATTATTCATATGTTAATGAGAATAATATCAACTCATTATATAAAATAAGAAATAAGACTGGAGCTATTAGTATTGAACCAAAACAATTAATATATCATAAAGTAATTAATGAAATAAAGAAAATTAATATTAGACTTGTAGATGATACAAATAATTTGATTAAGTATAATAATATAGATCTTTTTCTAGAAATACATTTAAAAGAAATATAATTTTACTGTTTTGAGATAAGCTTAAATCCAGAGCCAGATATTATTCCATTTAGAAATTCTTGGTTCTCTTGATAATTTATTTTTCTTTTTATAAGTTTTTGGTCTTTTAATTATGGTTTGACTATTATCAATATTTTCTATAGATGAAGTAGTATTATTGCTACTAATATTTTCCTTTTTATCTTTTTGATCAGCTAATTTTATTATCTCTACATCTTTTTTATTTTCATTAACTATTGAGTTAACTTATTTCTATAAAATTTTTATTTGAAAATGCATATTGATAATTTATTTTTGTATTATCCAATAAATTATAATGACTTTTATTGGTTGATAAATAATTATTTTTTTAATGATTAACTGACGAATATTCAGAATAATATGTATTTCAAAGGAATAAAAAAATTGAGCTATTATATTTTTCCTCATGTTATAGAATGCAGAATGTGAAAAGAAAAAACGCGAATAAATAATCATTTTTATTTTGATGTTGATCTTTATTTTCGTTTCTCTTATACACCGACCATTTTGCTTTTTCTACTTTACAACGTTGAGGTGTTAAACATTTTTTTTCGTTTTTTAACATAGTTTCGAGGCGGTAAACATATTGCTTCAGCCTTTTGTGCTGTGGTGGATTTCAATAAAAAAATAGTTGATATTGAAGTTTATAGAGGTCATAATTCTGGTAAAAAATTTAATGATTACATAATTAAAATGTGTGACTACTTGATAAATTTAAAAAATAAAAGTATGAAAAAGTTAATAAAAGAACAATGGAAATTGTATAATGACAGCATAATTTGTCCTGAATGTAAAGAAGAACACTCAATTAAAAATCCAAAAGTGAGGGATCATGACATACAATTAAAGAAATATATCAAAGAGCTAAATAAAATAGGAGAAGGTTGTATATTAGAAGTAGATTTAGAATGTCCCAGTGAAATACACGACATGCACAATGATTTCCTATTTTGTCCACAAAATACTAAAGTTAATCAACAAAAAGTTTCGAAACTAATGAATACTTTGTTTGGTAAAGAAAAATACGTAATTTATTATAAAAATCTAATTCTAGCATTAGATCATAGATTGAAATTAAAGAAATCTAATTCAAGCATTAGATCATGGATTGAAATTAAAGAAAATACACAGAATCTTGACATTTAAAGAAACTAATTGGATGGAAAAGTACATCATGTTGAATACAAATTTGAGAAAGAAAGCTAAGAATGATTTTGAAAAGGACTTCTTTAAACTAATGAATAATGCTGTATTTGGAAAAACAATGGAGAATATTCGAAACAAAGTTGACATTCAATTAGTAACTGATGAAAATAAAGCTTTAAAATTAATTAGAAAGCCGAATTTTAAGAATAGTATAATCATAAATGAGAATTTATTGAGTATTGAGATGGAAAAGACAAGCTTAGAATTTAATAAACCAATCTATGTAGGATTTAGTATCTTGGATTTGAGCAAGTATTTGATGTATGAATTTCACTATGTAATGTTAAAGAAGTACAGCGAAGCGATAGACTCTGTTTATGGAAACAAATTAGCTCTTTGCTATCAAGACACTGATAGTTTGATATATGAAGTACAAACTGAAGATATTTACAAAGATATGAATGAAAGTAGTTTGAAAAAATGGTTTGACTTCAGTGATTATCCAAAAGATCATCCTTTATACGATGAATCCAATAAGGTGATTGGAAAGTTTAAGGATGAGTTAAATGGAAAAATTATGGAAGGAGTTTTCTTAAAACCAAAACAATATGCGTTCAGTGTTGTTGGCAAAGAGAAAAAGAAATCAAAAGGAGAAGAATGTAACCAAAACTTTAAAACTAGTCGACTTTAAAGGATGTTTGTTCGAAGGAAAAGTTACTTGAAAAGAACAGTTCTTAATTCAAGCTAAAAGACACCAAATTTATACTTTGAAACAGAATAAAGTTGCTTTAAATGAAGAAGATAAAAAAGAGTTTAAAAGATATATTTGTAACAATAAATTTAACACATTAGCTCATGGACATTATAAAATTTAAATAGCTAACATTTATAGCTCAATATTTAGAGAATAAAAAAATAGAACTCTTTTATTTAAACCATAAAAGACAATAAACAACAAAAATTATTTTTAATAAATCTTATAATTAATCTTATATTTCTGACCTCCGAATGTTTCTTCTACATTCGACGTAAATTGCTTGCACGTCAAAGTCTTTGGTGGATTCAATAGAGAAGTCAATAATCCTTTTTTGAACGTATCGTTAGAGCGGAGATCATTTAGAGCTTTGGTAAAATTTTCAACATGTTCATATTTTTTCTCCCATTCTTCCGGCGACGTGGACAATAATTCATTGAAGCTGGCGTTACATCTAAATACATTTATAGTTAATAATCATTATAGATTTATTTAACAAAGCTTACCTTTCCGCTGCTCTCCATCCAATCTCCAACATACCAGCCATTGAATGCTTAGCATTAAACCCAAGTTTATGCTTGAGCGCCTAAAACGATAACCAAATTAATTGAAAGTGATAAAATAATCAAAACCTCATTAATCATGGTCGTCACCGCATGCTTCTTTGCTTTGTGAGATCCTAATTTCACGCCCATTTGCAGAAAGTATTTCTTCACCGAATAGCTGGCGGCAGCCCATAGCTTCTCATGAGATTGTATATAGTCATTTGAATTAAAGTACTCATTCGCCTTTAGCAAAAACGCTTTTTCATTGTAGTTAACCTTAACCTAAATAATAAACAAGCGAATTAAGATATAAAGTAAAGGTTACCTGAGTTTCCCATCCTTCTAAGTCGTCAATTTGAACGTTTTCTTTGAAAGCGTTTTCTTGAAAATATTCAAAATCCGCCTCATTACACCAAAGTTCTCGGCCATCGACGCTAAACTTTTTCGACATGATACTAAAAAGAATAATTTGTCAGTAAAATGGAAAATAACGAATATTCACGAGTCACACGAAAAAGTTTATATCACTTTGGTAAGTTATAACATTTCAGGGTCGCAAAATCCTAACAATAAAATTAAGAAAACCTTTTCAGCAAAGATTCATATACATATAAAAATCTGCACTAAGTTCATAAAAATGTAAGTAAAGAGAAAAGCAAGAAGCAGTTTGTATCGTTTCGCCAAAATAAATTATTCCACTTAAGCGCGCTCTTTCAAAATAGAAAAAAGGACAGCCAATTTTCTCTATGATGTTGTTTTATTTAATTAAGACGTTTTTGGAATTGAAGAACTTAGGATTGCTACCTGACCTCGGCGTCGTGGGAAAATTTCAAGTTTCAAAAATCTACTGGACGTTCTATCTCACCCATTTTTTCAACCAATATAATTTAGTATTATAGCTAAATAATGTAACTATTCATCAATTTATACACTATTTTATCATTTGTGGTTTCGGAGGGTGGTGGGGGAAATTTTAGGTGAGCCAGGTTCGGGGACGGAGATTTGAAAAATAAATTTTTTAAAAGTATTATTGAAAATATATGCTTTTTTGATTGCTTGTACCAAAAATATTCTATGGCGGTCACGACGGGTGGTGGGTAAAATTATAGGTGAGCCAGAAACGCCTATTATATACTAGACCCCATATGTCATTTATGCGGATTTTAAGTCGATAATAAAAAAGTCCTAGTTCCAGAGAATGATAATTCTAAATGTTTTCTTGTAAAAATATAGGCTTTTTATTAATTCATACTTTAAATATAGAGTCAACTATAATAGGCGTATCTAAGAAAATTGCGGCTAATCCTAGCTACCTCTCGGCTGCGTCTTGGCGGGTGGTGGGGGAAATTGCGGCTGTCCTAGATACGCCTATTACATACTACATACTTAAAGTCATTTTTTTAAAATAGAAAAAATTTAAAAAATTTATTTTCGAACGAATATGGTGTCATTGGATAGCTGGTAAAGAGATAAGAAAAAACTACTCTTACACTAGGCCCTTTTGACGCATGAGCGAAAAGTTACAGCCACTTGAAAATTCCGAATTTGGCCTAATTTTGATATTCATAAATTTTCAACGGGCCAAAAGTGCCCAAAAATTAAAAAATTGATTAAGAGACCCATATGTATTCGGAATCAGCTCTTCAAAGGCTATCAAATGAGTATATCCACGTCGCTGTAGCACACAAAGTCCATTTTAAAAAAAACCATGAACTATAGAATAAAAATTTAATTATAAATGAAATTGATGAAAATAGTGGAGATATAAAAAAATTAAAACAATCTATCAAACTAATCCTCTAGATCTGAAATCTATTCGTGGAAAAAGAAAAGTAAGATTAGCTGAATTTCCGTCCATCATTTCTTTAGATAATAATTAAATAAAAATAATTTATACTTTATGAATGGGACTTGTAATTTTTGATAGTGATACTAAAAGTTACTCAATAGTTAATGAAAATAAAAAAGAATATGTAGAAATAATAAAATTAGCTGATCAATAGTTAAAAAGGAAAATATTAGTAGCAAATATGCTATTTCATCTATAGAAAATATTGATAATAGTCAAAGTATAATTAAAACTTATAAAAGGAAAAATAAATTATCAAAAGAAAACCAAGAATTTTTGAATGGAATAATTTCAGGTTCTGGATTTAAGCTTATTTCAAAAAGATAAAATTATATTTCTTTTAAATGTAATTCTTTAAAGAGATCTATGTTATTATACTTAATCAAATTATTTTTATCATCTACAAGTCTAATATTTATTTTCTTTATTTCATTAATTACTTTATGATAAATTAATTGTTTTGGCTCAATATTAATAGAACCATTATTATTTCTTATACTATATAACGAATTAATATTATTCTCATTGACGTATGAATAATCTATTAAATTGCAATTAATATAAATATTAACTGGTAAAAAAACATTCAAAAAAGTTTGCATAGATGTAGCGATATTTTTGCCTAACTTTTTGAAGAATAAAGATATTTTTCAGAAAAATATTTTTAGCTATTGGATTCAGAATTTAATTCTCTATCGATTACTTTTTAAATCAATTTCTAACTAGTTTGAAAAAGAAGTTATAAATGAAATTGTAAAGTCACTCAAAAAATTTTTAAAAAATAAAAATTATCTTTACTTTTTAGTTGATTTGTCTTTAATAGTACGTTGGTTTTTTGTTTTTTAAATATTATTTATCATTGTGAAATTTAGTTCAAATTGAAACCGGTCTTAATGCGGCGGTAATGATCAAAACCTCCAGTAATACCTTATGCTTTACATAATGAGCCGAATCTTCGGTGCTCTAATGGGTTACTAGAGTCATCCAAACTCGCAAAATGTTTCTTTCCAACTCGAATGTTTCTTTCTCTCTTCCAAATATTTTAAACTTAAAACTTTTAACTAAATTAATTTCTTTAAATATATGTAACTAAATTTCTTACATGTTTTGGAGGAAACATTGTCTCGGTTTCATAAAAGTGGACACAAAATTTGGACTCGCTTGGATTTGATAGAATGAACTCGTTGGCGCCAATTTAAATTTGGTTCAAAACACCAGCGGCTTATACACGCGAAATTAGGGTAGATGTCATTAGGTGGTGACAACGTTGCCATTATAAATATAATTTCCCAAACTATTCTTTGAAAAAATTACTTATTAAATTATTTCAGAGGGGAAGTTTCACTTATCAAATCAAATTTTATTCAACAAATTTTGAAAAATTTCAAACAAATTTTGATTTTATAAATTGCAATAAAAATAAAATTTCATTAAGATAAATCAAATTAAATAAATATAACAAACAGTGTAATAAATTAAATTCAATGTTGATTTTCGGGTGAATTAGGAATAGGATTGTGATTCAAATTCTCCAGGGCAGGCGTGCCATTACGTCGTTCCTTTTGCTCTCCTCCATGATCGCTTTCGACTATGGACTCTTCGGCAATCGCGTCGTGTGGCGTCCAAAAATTTCATCGGTCTCCCGAGGTTCTCGATCACGCATGTTCGCATCGTCTTGCGAATTTTGTTGCTCACTTTCGACGCTACCAATCGTGGAAGTCTCGTTGAAAATGGATTCGGTCTGAGGCTGGCCGGCACTCGCATCGATGATCGAACTCTCTTCGACGATCGCCAATATTCGGCTAGTATCAAAACTGGTAGTAAATCCCTGTTTCTGCTGTTCTGCCATAGCCGTATCACTTTCAGGCTCGTCGATGGTTTCGTGCGTGCCCCCTCTTCTATAGAAGTCTCTTTCTCGTCTTGAGTCTCTTCTGCGTTTTTAGTGTTTCGAGCCTTCTCTTCATTAGCGCCATTGGCACCATCGCCAATCGGCTCCGCTTCGTCCGGATTATGATTTGGCGGCGGCGAAGGCGGGCTAATGGAGCCGCCGAAATAGTCGTTCATCATGTCCGCATCCTCGGCATCACTTTGTATTGGCGAGCCGTCGTCGTTTCGGTCGCCGACCGACCCATAAACGCCCTGCATTTTTGTGTTCTGATAAGCGCCCACAGCGGATCCGTTTAGCGTCCTAAACTCGTCTGGAATCGATTGTTCCTCCATATTATGATCAATCAGCTCTGGTATATTTTCTTCTTCCTCCTTCTCGGGTACATAGTGTTCCGATTGCGGAATACGATAGGCGAGTATTGTCGATTCGTCGGTTGCCGTAGCGATGAATCGCCCGTCCGGCGAAAACGCTAGGCACGTGTTCTGAAAAAGTTTTTATTTATTTTCTCGAGTAAAACAACCTTTTATATAGTAATATCCAATCGCTAGACGTCAAAAAATCAAAAAAGCAAAAAGTCCCTTTTTTGCTCAAAATTAAAATAAGAAATTCCTACAAAGTCGGCGGACGAACAGTCGAAAACGTGAAGCCTAGTGCCGGTGGCGGTCTCCCAGAGAATCAGCCGATTGTCTAGCGCCGTGCTGCAAAATCGCTCGCCGGCGGCGCTTTCGTCAGCGCGCAACGCCGTTAATGGCAGGCGATGCCCGCAAAAGTTGCGCAACCAGGTGCCATTCGTGGCAGATCTAGGCAAGTATAATGACTTTTTATAAGTACCTTTAAGCATGAGTCATCAACAAAAGCGTTTCCATTTAACGTATTCAATCGAAGCTCTGTAATACAAAAAAAATCCCAAATTTGGGATCAAAGCAAAATATCGAGACTTTTTGAGACTCCAATAAAGACATTTATTCAATTGGACTACAATTTGAATGCGTATAGCTTTTCGTTGTGGACCCCCATTCAAGCAATTCACCTACAGCGCAAAAAGACGAATGGTTTTATCGTCGGCGCCGCTTAGCAATTGACTCTCGTTCGGCATGAACTCGAGACAACGAATTTTGGTCGAATGCGCTGAAAAAATTAACGAGTGAATTCATTTCAAATTTGTTTTTTTAATTAAACGAACCCTCAATGGAATAGGACGTGCTGAGCGTAACCGGATCGATCACGAAAATCAGGCCGAGCACGTTGGCCACGGCGATGTATCGTCCGGAAGGACTCTATAAAAGACAACTATGAAATACTAGTATAATTAAATTGGAAACATTAATTTGAATGTTAAAAGAAGCCAATTTTACTCAATATTTTTTTTGAGGACAATTTATGATGAATATCTAATTCGTTCTTTCATGAAAAAATCATTCCACTTAGTTAAATTACCCTAAATTCGGGATGATAAGCCATTCTTCAATTTTTTTTTTTGAAGAATTTTGCAGCTTTTTGCAATTTTTTTTTGTATTTTCGTGGACATGTTTTGTTTTAATTACACGTTTTTTGGGGTTCATTCACATTATTTTACGCATTTCACATTTCAAAAGCAAAAATAATTTTCAAAGAAAGTGAAATATATTTGAATTTTTCACACTTCTTATGCGCGCGGGCGGCCCATCATCCCGAACTTGGGGTAATTCAGGTTCTCTCAGTTTGCGGAAAAATGTTTAACTCACATAGGCCACGGCAGAGATGAGTTTTGCCTTATCGAATGGCGCCTTTCGCTGCGTCTCTCCTGCGGAATTGAGAACCCGTAATGAGGCCGAAAAACTCGCTGAAATTAATCCATCATAAGAGAACAATAAATGAATAAAATAGAAAGAAATATTCAAAATATTGTACGCACTCAAGACGAAATTTAAGAAGAGTTTCGAAAATTAAACGTGAAAATAGTTTAAGAAATTCTCTTACTGGTGAAAAACTCGGGAGAAGAAGTTTCATCGCTTTTCAATATTCTCACAAATCGTGCCTCCATAACGCCGTTATTGAAATTTTCGACTTTCATATTGTTTGGTTCCGTAAAATCAAAAATGTGAACCGTTGATTCGACGCCAACCACGGCCAAAACTCAAATGATTAAATGTCTTTAATAATCTCAACTTTCATTTCAAAAACGAAAAAGCAAATGTAATTGCTTTTATCAAAGAGAATAGGAAAAGATTTCACAAAAGTATCATGTCGAATGGGTTAAAAGCTACGAAATTTTATGAAATTATTTATCCAATTTAAATCAGCACTTTAACTGCTATAAAAATTGTACTCGTTTTTTTTCTGTACACGCTTGAAAGGGGTTCCAAGTTTAATTAAATAAAATTAAGACCCGTACGTCGTCCGCGATTTGCCAAATCGTAGGCTTGAATTCCGCAATATGCGGCCGGAATTTTGCTTTCTTCGAATAGCTCGAAATCCTCTTCGGATGCGACCCTAAAACGTTCCATAAAATTTGCTTTAATATAAAATAAAAATCAAAAAACAAATAAAAACCCACACATTCCAAAACTTTATCGAGTCATGAGCCAAGCTGACGAGAACAAGTTTACGTTTTTTTCTGTCTTTCACAAACTCCACGCCTACGATAGCGCGGTCATGTGCTAAAAATAATAAAATAGCCAAGTATTTATTCTTCAAACTATGAAAGACTAGATAAAAAGTACATGAAAAATACTTAGTACTTTCTTAGTGCCCAAACTGAAAACCGAATTCAGCCCAAATATGTAAAAATGAATTGAAAAACATGATCAAATTCAAGTGGAAAAATGTCCAATGATTAAATTGAGGCTTGCCTTTTGTTCGCTTCATTAGTAATTTGCAATAACCACTGTCCATATTTAGTAAAATAAATTACAATGTTGGTTTAATACTCTAAAAAGTAAATAATATTAAAGTTAAGTTAAAGCCCGTTAATCTCTTCCCAAAAGTAAGTAATTTCGAGATCTATGTAAAATGAAAAAAATTCATTTCAAATTGAAACTACGAAAGCAACTTTAAGTTGCTTTCTAGTGAAATAAAAGCTATTTTAGCAAAATAAAAAGTTAAAATTATTAGATTGTCGGGGAAAAAACCGCGATTGCATTTGTCTTCTCCGAGTCGCAGCCGGCCGAGCTTTTCGAAAAGGGCATTCATTCTTTGCGTGGACGTTGGCGACAAGTCATCATTAATAATGGAGAATACCTTTTAGATTAGAACATTGTTGTATTGATTTTATAATAAAATTTGTTTTTGCTCTAAACAGAGGCTTTTTTCCCGACAACCTAATAAAATTTTTTTAAAATTTCCAAACGATTAAATGTGAAAGTTAGTTTAAAATTTAATTTGGGATTTTAATTTAGGCTAAATAAAATTTGATTTTTTAAATCAACCCTTTATTTTGGGTTCGTAAAATGAGAAAAGTAAAAAGTAATTTTATAAAAAAATTTGGAAAACAGACTTTTGGATTTAATTTAAAATTAAAAAATTACATATGCCAAGATAGACGTTTAAATTTTAAATTATTCTAAAAAATAAAAAACTATTTCTTGATTATAATAATAATTTATTGGACAAACAGGTATATTAGTGTATTCATAATACAGCAATTTAACAATAACAATGATAATAAAGTCAATAAAACCCTTGGTTTAATTGTTTAGAAAGAAGAAAAAAAAGAAAAATACAATTATTCGAAAATCACCGATGCCTAGGCCTGAGTTTTGGGAATTCTCGCTTTTATAAATCATTTAAAAAATAGTTCTGAATTATTACTGAGAATTATTTCCTCCGATATTTTATTCCAATTGTTCTGACAAAAAAAATTGTGATTTTTAGCAGAGGTATTTGGATTCTCCAATGATAGAGCCCTTATACATTTTAAAAATTATACATTTAAAAATTTTAAAAAGTTTATTAATTACGTGTGAAATTCAATTCAATTAGAATAATTTTCTGGCTGCTCGATATGTATCTTTTGTAGGTATTTTAAATTTAACATAGTGTTAATATGCAAGTGAAAGGTCCAAAGCTTTTATTTATATGTATATAACAAAGGACAGCAACTGAGAAGATTAGAATAATAAATAAATAAATATTCCGAGTCAAGTCCCATATATGACGATTATTTTTTTCAAAACTCTTGAAAAAATCAGTTAGCAGAGCCAATTTCGATATGTAAAAGAATCATTGTCGATGGGCGTCTAAAATGCTACCTTAAAAATGAAATTAGCTAGCCAAATTCCTATTCTTTCTTCAGTTTATATCGAGTCCATTTAATGAGCGTGGCAGGCGATCGGAAGAGGAATATCAACTTTCCGAACAAATCCTACAAATCGGCAAAGCATAAAAACGCTTACAATATTGAGAAATTCTTTCAATTGTAAAAATGGGATTAGCATATACCTGTTCGAGAATGAAGTCTTTCGCTTCGCGTGCCAAATAGATGTCCAAGCATATTTTTAGTAAATAATCGGGGTTCGGAATCTCACTAATGATTACGTCCGACGGACTGCTAGTGATTAGACCGCGAATAATTCGACCCACTAACAATACAACGGCAATGTACATTGCGATAATCCTGAAAAAATATATAAATAAATGGAAGGAAGAAATAATGGCAAATGGATAAAAATGAATACTTTACCCTCCTTGAACCAAATATGTCAAATAAAAGGGGAATACACGATCGACAAACGCCACCAGCTGTATGTATCTTAAACTTTTGCCGCTATAAGATATATTCCGCTCATTAAAGTAGAATCCGTTTTCCATTATATTTTTGTTAATTTGCAACTGCGCCGTCCAATAGCTTTGTCCGTTCCCGAGAGGATTCAGCCGCAGCGTTAAGTTGTTGAAGGAGAAATGCATCGGCGGTATCGGCGTCTTGTCGCTAATGTTGCAGAAGGCCAGTCGCTGAAGCGCATTAGCCTCTATCACCTCACCCTCATTCGGCACAACGACGGACATTGGCAGGGCGAATGGAACCACTACCTATGAACGCAATGCACACATTACATGGAAATATCTTTTTTGGAGTTGAAAGCCACTTAAAATATTTAAAATTATTAATTCAGGATCGTTTAAGGAGTCGATGCCTGAATAGTACTACGGTAACCGTTATAATATTTCTTTTTTTTAAGCTTGGCACTTTCCCATCATCAAGGCTTGTAAAAGAGAAAAAAAACAATAAACAATATCGGATCATTGAATATGTGGTTTGTTTTAATTTGTTGAATAGATCTTATTTATTTTTTCAGGCAACGATTAGAAAGCTGCAACATGAAGTGCAGTCTAGATTTTATATGGAGCCGAAATGGCAGCAATTATTTAACTGGAATATGGAGCCTATTGATGTGCTAGATGATTCATTGAAATTGGAGGAAGTGGGCACCAAAAACTTAGAGGTTGTTGTATTAGTAAGTTATTTTGATATCATTATTGAATCTTTATAATTTAATTTTACTGTTTATTAACTCGTCTTGTAAATTTAATTTTATTAATTACTATTGTTTTAGAAACACGCTTTACTTTTGCAATGGCCCAACTACTTATCACTGGTGCAAGAGTTCCGTGAAGCAAGGGACAATAGGACCAGGAAGGAAAAAGCTGCCAAAGCTAATGAGAAGGCGAAAATAATTGAAAACTCCGGGATGTTTGATGCTTATACAATGTTTGAGTCTGAATGGTTTCGTATTCGGAAGGAATATGCCACTTTCCTGGACAATATTCCAACTTATCAAAGAAGCTGCTAAATCGTTCTTTATTCGCAAATTCAGCGATAAATTGATCGATGTCGATTTCAAGGATAAACCCTCTGGTATGCATAATTTTATTTAATGTTGATTTTGATTTATAAAATATTTAGGTACTCGATCTGGGGCGATGTGCATTGTTAGTTTTGATGAAACTCGACGCGTGTTTTACATTAAGACGAATCACAACGCATCGAGTATTTCCAGTAAGTTCATTGCTGTGAATCAGTATTTCTATTTTGAAATTTTAGCTACTCACCGCGGACCTCTGAACATGATCGAATTGTTTATATATAAACTTTTGGAGGTCCTTAATGTGGGAGCCGGTATCGATTTCATCCCAAATCTCGTTGCATCAGACAAAATCGTATATATTTGTGGTGAAGAGATTCCCGGATTCAAAACTTTGGCGATGCTGGAAAAGGACTGGCAAGTGTTTTTAAAAGTTATTTAAGATTGATTTCGATTTTCAATTTCTCTTACCAATTGATGTGTATTTAGGTATGCTTTCGAACGTAAAATGGTCAAGAAAAACGAAGAAATTGCTAGATCTATTATTCAGTTATCTCTGTTGGTTCAAATTCTCGGACTGGGTGATTTGAATGCTGAAAATATTGGCTTCAACGAGACTTCTGCTTCCTTATATATCGTCGATTTCCGAACAGGGTTTATTGATAGCTCGGTTGGCTTCGAAGGAATCAATCGTCCAAAAACTGCGATGAGTTTGGTTGCTCAGCTGAAGATGAATTTAGGGCGGTTTTTTGACTTGGTTAAGGTACGTATTTTTTGTATTGAGAAGATAATGAGTTTTGTTTTTAGGGAATGACGTTCGAGGAACAACTCAGAATTGGAAAGGAGTGCATCGCTCAATGGGAAATCAGTTTAAAATTGGATGTAGCATTTGCAAAGCTGGACGAAGTAAAGGAAGTCTTTAACCGAGCGGATTCACTATTCGACAAGGGAACAGAAATTCTTAAAGAATATATTACTGTTGTTCGAGAAAAAATCAATCAAATAAATAATTTATGATCTCTTTTTCGTTGAATTATTGTAATTTTACTAAATAGAATTACTTCTAAAAAATTTATATCATATTTTTATTAGCGGGTGGTGGGGATATCTTGGGTGTCCTAGGTCTGGAGGGAGGATAATTCTGCACATTAATTTTAAGAGGCTTTTTTTGATAAATTACGTACTTTTTTAACTGTGGGCACCATAAAAATTGATGTGGTGGTTTGATGGGTGGCGGGGGAAAATCCAGACTGTCTTAGATTTGGAGGATGATAATTTTGAATGTTGATTTAATGGGATTTTTTTATTAATTTATACTTTAAATATTAGAGTTAGAGTGAACTATAATAGGCGTATCTAGGAAAATTGTGGCTAATCCTAGCTATCAAAATTTAAGCGTGAATACGTTATGCGGCGCACTCCACGTTCACTCAGTGTAAAAAATGATGATAGATTCTAGGTCATGGAACATTGGCATATTTTGGCTGAAAATTTGTACTCGGGGGTTTTCAGGGGTGATTTCAAGATTTGTCCAAACAGATTTTTGATGCGACCCCTCTGGGACCCTGTACTAGGACCAGGACCGGTCCTGATCATAATTACTCGAGTGAGTAATGATTTAAGAACGAAATTTTACGAAAATGACGATAGTAAAGTTTATTTAACAGTCTGAACCCTCCGGGACCCCGTACAGGGACCAAGACTGGTCCTAATCATGATTACAGCAAAATTATTAACTATTATCAAAATTTGAAGACCACAATTATGGCCATGTTAGTTTTTTGATCCGATCCCTATGGGACCCTGTACTAGGACCAAGACCGGTCCTGATCATAATAACTTGAGTGCCTAGTGATTTAGAGAGGAAATTTTACGAGACTGACGATAGTAAAGTTTATTTTGCAGTCTGAACCTTCCAAGACTCCCTACTGGTCCTGATCATGATTACAGCAAAATTAAGTTAGTGTCAGAATTTTCATAAAGTATCAGCATCTTGCAATTTAAAGTTAAGACTATTATTTAGTCCAAGTTCAAACTAAAAAAGTTTAACATAACACTTTATTTTTAAAATATAACAAGGTAAAAACATGGCTCATGCAAGAATTATTCGTCGTCTGCATACCATTCAACAGTTTCCTCGTCTTCGTTTTCCATTTCATCGTCTAATAAGAAAACATTGTCGTCCGAGATACCGGGGGTTTTGCTGCGTTCGCGCTTTCTAGGCGCAAATTCCTCTGCGTTTGTGAATGCAGCGATAAGCTGCCGCCTCATAAAGAATGGTAGAGGCCTTTTCGCATTTATGCCAAAGCACTTTTGAGCAGCTGCATTTGCGACGTGGTGAAGCGCTTCTACTCCTTGCTCTCCGTACAGGCCCCACGAGCGATGAACTTTCACAAAGTCACCCAAATGTGCTTCAATTAAATGCAAATTATTAATAATGGGCAGTTGCGCTTTGCACCATTGCACTGACAGCGATTTAATATCGCTTCGCAGATAATCGATGTTAAAGTTGATGATTTCTGCCACGGCCCATCGCTGCACCCCTTATTACTAAAAATATTTAGCAAGAATTAAAAATCTACGATGCAAAGGCTTTTATTGCTGATGCAAAGAAATATTATTCTGAAGTTCCTCCAAACCTTATTCAAACTGCGGCTAAATTGTGGCTGGCGGCTGTATACGTTCTCAAAAAATTTTATTTGGACATTGGAGTGCACTTGACCTCCCATAATTCGATGAAGTATTTCGTTGAGTTAGCTTGCAACCATGGTTCCGATCCGGTTGAACTCTATAAAGCCTGGAAATCTGCTGAAAAGTAAGTTAAATTTAATAAATTATTAAAATTAGTGATTCGTAAATATGTTTATTTTTTAGACTGCATTCTTACTCGTATGGTAATAAGAAGTTTTTGACGAAAGAATTTCCGAATTTAATTGCTCAAATTGAATGGTTTACCAACGAGTTCGGGAATATTCCAAAGGAAAAGGTTATTCAAAAGCTCAATGGACTTAATTTTGGATCGATTCCAGATGTAAATTACGCTTATGAAAAGGATGCTAAGACTGAACTTTCTGGAATCAAGTATAACGCGGAGAACAAGTTCTTTTAATGTGTTTGTGATAAAGTTTTAATGTCAAAAATAAATATAGAGTATTTTTAATGATTTTATGATAAATAACGGAAGATTCCGTTTACATCCTTACTGCACACATAGACTTTTTTTACAAAATTTTTCAATAACTAAATGGTTTATTTAAATCTCCATTTAACTTCTAATGATAAAATATTTGAATATTATTCATTACCTAAGAAAATATTAGAAAAAAATTATAAAGTAGCTTTAATAAAATTAGATGGAGAGATTAATAACTTGAATTCGGGTGTTGTTGATAAGAATGTTAATCTAGATGAAAATATCAATTTTATTAGAGAAAAAAGTTTAAAAATTATCCAGATTGTATTTATATTAATTGCAATCTAATAGATTCAGTTAGAAGATAATAATGTTCCATTAGCATCTAAGGATTTTACATGGAAATTAGGAACAAAATATGAAAAAATTAAATATTTTGTAATTGGATTTCAAATTGATCGAGATAATAATCATAAAAATGCTGCAAAATTCGATCATTGTCATTTAGAAACCTTATTTGTTGAGTTAAATAGTGAACGATATCCATATGAATGCTTGAAATGCAATTTTAGTAATTATAATGCAGTACAACAATTTAATTTTGCTAAAGAATTTAAGAATAGTTATTATATTAGGTTGTCCCATAAATTTTTATACATTGTTGTTTTTTCAGACGTTTAAAAAGAATTTTCTAAAGTGTGATACGTTATTCAAAGGCACGTTTTATTGCGGTTATTTTAAGGTATTGTTTGTATGGTTATCATTTGTTGGTAAAAAGTTATGCTGTTTAGAACAATGTCTAGTCAACGTGAAAAAGTGCGCGATTTGATTTTCAATCAGTTCAAGCTCGGCAGCAATCCGACCCAAGCGGCCAAAAATATTCAAGCGGTCACCGGCAAATCAACACCAACCAGAATGACTTGTTGGAATTGGTACCAGAAGTTTCAAGCCGGCCAGAGAAGCAAAAAAGACAAACCACGCTCAGGACGACCGTCTACCGTAAACAAGAGACGCTTACGCAGGTCCATCAAGTCGAATCCGGCCCAAACCACTCGAAAGCTGGCCGCCGAACTCAATTCGTCCAAGTCTACCATCGCTCGTCATCTGCATGTCATGGGAAGGACGCCAAAATCACTTCCACCAGGACAACGCCAGACCACATACAGCACAAATGACGGTGGCAAAAATCGAAGAATTAGGCTGGACAAAAATCAAACAACCACCATATAGCCCGGACATTGCTCCATCCGATTACCACCTGTTCCGGTCAATGGAACACTTCCTCCGAGATAGGCGCTTCACTGAAGTAGACGATATCAGGGCAGCGCTCAACGACTTCTTCACCTCAAAACCAATCAAATTCTACACTGATGGAATCCGATCAATGCGTGAAAAGTGGAAGAAGGTCATTGATAATAATGGCAATTACTTTGTTTAGATAAATTGTGTTTTGTTTTGTTGTTGTTATTAACTTTAGTTGAAAATAAAATTTGTATAAAAATTTATGGGACAACCTAATAATACTATAAAAGAATGTATTTTTATGGATGAAGATCTATATTATAATTATTATCCATTATTTGTTGTGGATGTTTCAAAACAAAGCGAAAGAATTAAAAATTCTAGACCAAATATCACAATAAAAGCATCATTTTCTAAAAGCATTACTAATGATACTAAATGTTAGTTTAGTTTTGAGTGAAAATATTAAAGAAATAAACGGAGATGGTTTAAGTGTAAATGTTAAATAAAATTCAAGATATATTTTTTATTAAATTTTATTATTATTAAATAATTAATTACAAACAAAGTTTAGAAATAATAACTTATATCATATTTTTTCTATTTTTTCCTCATACATACTCTTCAATAATTTGTAGGAATAATTCTCCAAAACAGTACTTTAATTTTCCTAAATTAACCAAATGCGATTATAAATATGAAAATAATACTAAAATTAAAACTTTTTGAAGTTTTTAAACCTAATACTATAGAATTTATTTCAAATGCTCATTTATGTAAGAAAATTATAACAGAAGTTTCAATGTACACAGATTTATCAGGATATGAACATTTAGTTGAAAAAGAAATCAATAATAAAGAAATTACAAGGAAAGAATGTGAAGATATGATAAAAAATAAATTTTGCGAATTTGGTGCATTAAAAAGGGAGAACATTCATATCATACTAATAATAAAGTTGTAGGTGAATATCCAAATAGATTTATTAGTTTAGCAAAATCTAAAACTTATATCAAAGAAAATTGTGTATTAATAGAAACTAAAGTATTTAGGAGCTACTGGAGTTATAAAAAATTTTGAAATAAACAAAAATTATGATTTACACTTTCTAGATGATAATTATTAAGGAGCATATTTTTGATGATATGAAGACTAATATTGAGGAAGAATTATTAAAAGAGATGGTTCAAGTATCTCATGTTGGAATAGAAATGGAAGAACAAGAGCAAAACTCTGTAGTTTCCCATGAAATCATAAATGAAATTCAAGATATTTTTGAATTATATTATATAAAATATTGGAGGATTTATGTAATAATAGGAGTGACTTTAGTTTACATTTTCCTAGTTAGATCATTAATATATGTATTATCACCAGTATTTTCAATTAATTTTAAAAAAGAAAAAAATAAATATTATAAATCTATACCATTAAATAATAATTTAATAATAAATGAAATCGAAGAAAATAAAGAAATTGAGACAATCTTCCATACTAATCCTCTTGATCTAAAATCCATTCGTGGAAAAAGAAAAGTAAGATTAGCTGAATTTCCGTCCATCACTTCTTTAGATAATAATTAAATAAAAATAATTTATACTTTATAAATGGGACTTGTAATTTTTGATGGTAATACTAAAAGTTATTCAATAGTCAATGAAAATAAAAAAGAATATGTTGAAATTATAAAATTAGCTGATCAACAAATAAAACCAGATAAAAGTATAGAAAATAATAATAGTCAAACTACAATTAAAAGACCAAAAACTTATAAAAAGGAGAAACAAGAATTTCTAAATGGAATAATTACTGGTTCTGGATTTAAAATTATTTCTAAATAATAAATTTATGAAAGAGCAAAGTATTATATCTCTTTTAAGTGTAATTCTACAAAAAGATTTATATTATTATATTTAATCAAATTATTTTTATAGTCTGTAAGTCTAATATTAACTTTCTTTATTTCATTAGTTACTTTATGATAAATTAATTGTTTCGGTTCAATAGTAAGATGACCTTTATTTCTTATTCTATATAAAGAATTAAGATTTAAATAAACCATTTAGTTATTGAAAAATTTTGTAAAAAAGTCTATGTGTGCAGTAAGGATGTAAACGGAATCTTCCGTTATTTATCATAAAATCATTAAAAATACTCTATATTTATTTTTGACATTAAAACTTTATCACAAACACATTAAAAGAACTTGTTCTCCGCGTTATACTTGATTCCAGAAAGTTCAGTCTTAGCATCCTTTTCATAAGCGTAATTTACATCTGGAATCGATCCAAAATTAAGTCCATTGAGCTTTTGAATAACTTTTTCCTTTGGAATATTCCCGAACTCGTTGGTAAACCATTCAATTTGAGCAATTAAATTCGGAAATTCTTTCGTCAAAAACTTCTTATTACCATACGAGTAAGAATGCAGTCTAAAAAATAAACATATTTACGAATCACTAATTTTAATAATTTATTAAATTTAACTTACTTTTCAGCAGATTTCCAGGCTTTATAGAGTTCAACCGGATCGGAACCATGGTTGCAAGCTAACTCAACGAAATACTTCATCGAATTATGGGAGGTCAAGTGCACTCCAATGTCCAAATAAAATTTTTTGAGAACGTATACAGCCGCCAGCCACAATTTAGCCGCAGTTTGAATAAGGTTTGGAGGAACTTCAGAATAATATTTCTTTGCATCAGCAATAAAAGCCTTTGCATCGTAGATTTTTAATTCTTGCTAAATATTTTTAGTAATAATTAAAAAAGCCTATATTCATATATTACAAAACTAATGTATAAAATAAATCATACCTCAGTTTCCCATTTTTCCAAGTCGTCGATAGTTACATTTTCCTTAAACATTTCGCGCACGTGGTCAAAATTCTTCTCATCAACACAAATTAATTCACAACCATTAACGGCAAACTTCTTCGACATTATTCTAAAATTAAAATTTAGTAAAGCTATTTAAGAAAAAACACTAAATTTAATAAGTAGACAAAAAATTACTCGCCAATTAAAAGAAAAGTAAATGAAAATATAAAGGAAATAAAACAAATTTTGTGAGACAGAATGCCAATTATTTTTTGTCAAAAGTTTGAAATAACATAAAAAAAGTAAAAAAAGTAAAGTTATTCATTTTTCCAATTTTTGGGATGTCTTTTTTCCAATTGGAAAGCTGATTCTTTCAAATAATAATTCATTTTCAAATGTTCTGTAATGACTTACTCTTTCCGGATGTACTTTAGCAGGATGTAATGCCGCCAATAAACACCACATAAAACATTTTTCATCAATATTCTTTATGTTTACAATAGTCTTTTTATTTGCGATCCACTTTGGTAACGGTAGTAGTATATAATAGGCGTATCTAGGACAGCCGCAATTTCCCCCACCACCTATCGAGGCGCAGCCGAGAGGTAGCTAGGATTAGCCGCAATTTTCCTAGATACGCCTATTATAGTTTACTCTAACTCTAATATTTAAAGTATAAATTAATAAAAAATCCTATTAAATCAACATTCAAAATTATCATCCTCCAAATCTAAGACAGCCTGGATTCGACGAGTCAAATCTGTTCCACGGCACGCGAGCAGATGGAATTGTCGAAATTACGTGCTGGCGCCGTCCGGATCTTGTCTTTGAACGTTACTGCAGGAGACTGTTGGACACATTCTGGAAGAAAGAAATGCCAACAAAAATTGAGATTGTCGTCGCTGGCGATCGCGGGGGAACGTCGGCTCCAACTGGACAAAGATGGACATATTCGTTCCAACAGACGTCACGCATTCACAGAGCGCGCTAAATTTTTTGCGGCTAGCGGCATATGATGACATCGAATCAGTCGAAAATATACGTGAAGGTAATTTGATTACAACCTATGGGGTCGGCTCAAAACTTAAATAGAAAGTACGTCGAAAGTGCGTTGTAAGAAATATATTTTGCAAATTTATTTTCTGGCCGTAATCACAACAAAAATGAACTATGAGATAAATATTTGTAGTATTAATAAAAATAGTATTTTTTAAGCTGGCCACTTCATGTTTGACTTTCTGAACGGACTGATCGCTACAACAACGTTTCGACTCGAAGGAGTGGAAGTGCCTGTAAGTGTGCTGGCTGTCGGCGATCTGAAATGGATGCCTCTCGTTGTCGGAGCTTCTCACCATGCAGCCATAATATTTTGCCCTTTTTGCATGGTAACGCGACAACAACACCGTCAACAACTGACAGCTAATGTTCCCCTGCGTCAGGCTAACCAGCAGTCTCTTTTGCACATAGACGCTCAAAATATCGTCATTCCCCCGCTACACACGTTGCAAGGGTGCGTAAACACGGCTTTAAAAGTACTATTGACGACAGATTCGGCTGGCCTGCGTCAAGTTTTCAACGCAGCAAAAGTTACACCATCCCACCAAAGTTCGTCTCTACTCAATGGACGCGACTGTAGACGTTTTTTGCGTTTCGTCTTGGACAATGACATCGTCCTCCAATACGCGCATCCCAAAACGGCTGCAAAATTCAACCTCACACCAGTATTTGAGGCTATTTCACGGGTGCAGCGATGGGCCGTGGCAGAAATCATCAACTTTAACATCGATTATCTGCGAAGCGACATTAAATCGCTGTCAGTGCAATGGCGCAAAGCGCAACTGCCCATTATTAATAATTTGCATTTAATTGAAGCACATTTGGGTGACTTTGTGAAAGTTCATCGCTCGTGGGGCCTGTACGGAGAGCAAGGAGTAGAAGCGCTTCACCACGTCGCAAATGCAGCTGCTCAAAAGTGCTTTGGCATAAATGCGAAAAGGCCTCTACCATTCTTTATGAGGCGGCAGCTTATCGCTGCATTCACAAACGCAGAGGAATTTGCGCCTAGAAAGCGCGAACGCAGCAAAACCCCGGTATCTCGGACGACAATGTTTTCTTATTAGACGATGAAATGGAAAACGAAGACGAGGAAACTGTTGAATGGTATGCAGACGACGAATAATTCTTGCATGAGCCATGTTTTTACCTTGTTATATTTTAAAAATAAAGTGTTATGTTAAACTTTTTTAGTTTGAACTTGGACTAAATAATAGTCTTAACTTTAAATTGCAAGATGCTGATACTTTATGAAAATTCTGACACTAACTTAATTTTGCTGTAATCATGATCAGGACCAGTAGGGAGTCTTGGAAGGTTCAGACTGCAAAATAAACTTTACTATCGTCAGTCTCGTAAAATTTCCTCTCTAAATCACTAGGCACTCAAGTTATTATGATCAGGACCGGTCTTGGTCCTAGTACAGGGTCCCATAGGGATCGGATCAAAAAACTAACATGGCCATAATTGTGGTCTTCAAATTTTGATAATAGTTAATAATTTTGCTGTAATCATGATTAGGACCAGTCTTGGTCCCTGTACGGGGTCCCGGAGGGTTCAGACTGTTAAATAAACTTTACTATCGTCATTTTCGTAAAATTTCGTTCTTAAATCATTACTCACTCGAGTAATTATGATCAGGACCGGTCCTGGTCCTAGTACAGGGTCCCAGAGGGGTCGCATCAAAAATCTGTTTGGACAAATCTTGAAATCACCCCTGAAAACCCCCGAGTACAAATTTTCAGCCAAAATATGCCAATGTTCCATGACCTAGAATCTATCATCATTTTTTACACTGAGTGAACGTGGAGTGCGCCGCATAACGTATTCACGCTTAAATTTTGATAGCTAGGATTAGCCACAATTTTCCTAGATACGCCTATTATAGTTCACTCTAACTCTAATATTTAAAGTATAAATTAATAAAAAATCCCATTAAATCAACATTCAAAATTATCATCCTCCAAATCTAAGACAGTCTGGATTTTCCCCCGCCACCCATCAAACCACCACATCAATTTTTATGGTGCCCACAGTTAAAAAAGTACGTAATTTATCAAAAAAAGCCTCTTAAAATTAATGTGCAGAATTATCCTCCTCCAGACCTAGGACACCCAAGATATCCCCACCACCCGCTAATAAAAATATGATATAAATTTTTTAGAAGTAATTCTATTTAGTAAAATTACAATAATTCAACGAAAAAGAGATCATAAATTATTTATTTGATTGATTTTTTCTCGAACAACAGTAATATATTCTTTAAGAATTTCTGTTCCCTTGTCGAATAGTGAATCCGCTCGGTTAAAGACTTCCTTTACTTCGTCCAGCTTTGCAAATGCTACATCCAATTTTAAACTGATTTCCCATTGAGCGATGCACTCCTTTCCAATTCTGAGTTGTTCCTCGAACGTCATTCCCTAAAAACAAAACTCATTATCTTCTCAATACAAAAAATACGTACCTTAACCAAGTCAAAAAACCGCCCTAAATTCATCTTCAGCTGAGCAACCAAACTCATCGCAGTTTTTGGACGATTGATTCCTTCGAAGCCAACCGAGCTATCAATAAACCCTGTTCGGAAATCGACGATATATAAGGAAGCAGAAGTCTCGTTGAAGCCAATATTTTCAGCATTCAAATCACCCAGTCCGAGAATTTGAACCAACAGAGATAACTGAATAATAGATCTAGCAATTTCTTCGTTTTTCTTGACCATTTTACGTTCGAAAGCATACCTAAATACACATCAATTGGTAAGAGAAATTGAAAATCGAAATCAATCTTAAATAACTTTTAAAAACACTTGCCAGTCCTTTTCCAGCATCGCCAAAGTTTTGAATCCGGGAATCTCTTCACCACAAATATATACGATTTTGTCTGATGCAACGAGATTTGGGATGAAATCGATACCGGCTCCCACATTAAGGACCTCCAAAAGTTTATATATAAACAATTCGATCATGTTCAGAGGTCCGCGGTGAGTAGCTAAAATTTCAAAATAGAAATACTGATTCACAGCAATGAACTTACTGGAAATACTCGATGCGTTGTGATTCGTCTTAATGTAAAACACGCGTCGAGTTTCATCAAAACTAACAATGCACATCGCCCCAGATCGAGTACCTAAATATTTTATAAATCAAAATCAACATTAAATAAAATTATGCATACCAGAGGGTTTATCCTTGAAATCGACATCGATCAATTTATCGCTGAATTTACGAATAAAGAACGATTTAGCAGCTTCTTTGATAAAAGTTGGAATATTGTCCAGGAAAGTGGCATATTCCTTCCGAATACGAAACCATTCAGACTCAAACATTGTATAAGCATCAAACATCCCGGAGTTTTCAATTTTTTTCGCCTTCTCATTAGCTTTGACAGCTTTTTCTTTCCTGGTCTTATTGTCCCTTGCTTCACGGAACTCTTGCACCAGTGATAAGTAGTTGGGCCATTGCAAAAGTAAAGCGTGTTTCTAAAACAATAGTAATTAACAACACATTATGGTTCTGAAATCAGTCAATTAATCAAATAAAATTGGACTAAAAAATTTTGATATTGTTATAAGTTTGTCTGGATAGGCTAAATTTTATGTTTTAGAAGCACTCTTTATCGACTTGATTTTATGCTTTTCCAAACACTCATAAATTCAATCCAACAAAATACAGTAAAATAAAAATATAAAAATTCAATAATGATATAAAAATTAACGTACCACATTCAACGTTTCTCCATCATTAATTCCGTTTTCTTTTAACGTACCATCAAATAAGTCGATTCGCCTACCATTTTTATCTGTTATTTCTTGGTGCACTGTTTGAATAAAAAAAATTGAGCATATCTTCAGTTTTAGCTCTTCGATATCTATCTAAGTCAACAAATAATATACGTGAAATAAATTACCAACAAACCTTCTCTTCCAAAACAACTTTAGCAATCCTGTGAGATTTGACCTCATGATCTTTCAAATCGACAATTAAATCCATGTTCGCTAAAAATAATATAAACATTAATATGTAAGATGGTAGCTATAAAACTAATTAAAATATAAATTTCTATCATAACCAACAATCTGAAATTTAATGTAAATTGTTCAAAGCAATGAATAAAAAAATATCTTAACTAAAATAATTATTGAAATGAAGCAATTTTGATAAATAAAACAGTAAAAACTTTAATAAAACACGAATATGGAAGAATAAAAATGCAAGAAAAATGGCTTAAGCAAAGCCAACACACAATGCCAAAGCAAAAAAGCGCGCAAATTTGTATGCGTAATTTGGTCTGTATGTTTTCTATTGTTTACCATAGTTTTAAATCTTATAGTGTCCATAAGATAATGTATTGAATTTGTCGTTACAAATATACCTCATAAACTCTTCTTTATCATCTTTATTTAAAGCAACTTTATTTTGTTTTAGAGTATATGGTGTCTTTTAGCTTGAATCATGAATTGCTCTTTTCGTATAACTTTTCCTCCAATCAGTCATCTTTTAAAGTCTTCCAATTTTAAGGTTTTGGTTACATTCTTCTTAATTCCTTTTGATTTCTTTTTCTCTTCACCATCAATACTGAAGGCATATTGTTTTGGTTTTAGGAAAACCCCTTCTTCCATTATTTTTCCATTCAACTCATCCTTGAACTTTCCAATTACTTTCTTATTAGATTCATCATATAATGAATGATCTTTTGAATAATCACTGAAGTCAAACCATTCTTTCATTTGACTCATATCTTTATAAATATCTTCAGTTTTAATTTCATAAATCAAACTGTCAGTGTCTTGATAACAGCTTTAATTTGTCTTCATAAACAGAATCTATCGCTCCGCGGTATTTTTTTAACATTACATCGTAATGAAACTCATACATTAAATATTTGCTCAAATCCAGAATACTGAATCCTACATAGATTGGTTTATTAAATTCTAAACTTGTCTTTTCCATTTCAATACTCAATAAATTCTCTTGAATGGTTATATTATTTTTGAAATTAGGTTTTCGAATTAATTTTAAAGCTTTATTTTCATCAGTTACCAATTGAATGTCAACTCTGTTTCGAATATTCTCTATTGTTTTTCCAAATACAGCGTTGTTCATTAGCTTAAAAAGTCCTTTTCAAAATCGTTTTTGGCTTTCTTTCTCAAATTTGCATTCAACATGATGTACTTTTCCATCCAATTAGTTTTCTTAAATGTTAAAATTCTGTGTATTTTCTTTGGTTCTTGTGTGATATCGGACCACCAAAAAAAAATTTTTTTTTAGTAATTTTTTTAGGTTTTCTGGCACGGAGAATTCGAATTTGATAATGGTTTTTACCGATTTTGTTGTTTTTGTGCAGTTTTTGACATTTTCAACTTGCATGTTTAACTAACCTTATGTTCAGTTTGCTAACGTAATAACATTACACAACTAATACGTCGAGTGAACAGTGAAGAGGAAGCAGTGCGTTTCTTTCAAGAGTACCACATTTTTCCGACTGAAATGATGTGTGAAAACGGTCATCAAATGACATTATCGTTTGGCGTGAAAGTTCGTTGGAGATGTAGTAAAAGAACCTGTCGCGTTGACAAAGGTAATGAGCTTGAATTGCTTATGTGATCGTTATGCTTTGTGTTTTGACATTTGACATTTGTGCAGTTTTTGACATTTCATAAAATTATTTTTCGAAAATGGACAAAAACAACAAAATCAGTAAAAACCATTATCAAATTCGAATTCTCCGTGCCAGAAAACCTAAAAAAATTACTAAAAAAAATTTTTTTTTTTGGTGGTCCGATATCACACAAGAATCTTTTCTTTAATTTCAATCCATGATCTAATGCTTGAATTAGATTTTTATAATAAATTACGTATTTTTTTACCAAACAAAGTATTCATTAGTTTCGAAACTTTTTGTTGATTAATTTTAGTATTTTGTGGACAAACGGGAAATCATTGTGCATGTCGTGTATTTCACTGGGATATTTTAAATCTACTTCTAATATACAGCCTTCTCCTATTTTATTTAACTCTTTAATATATTTCCTTAATTGTATACAGGGTGGGGCAAAAAACCGTCAATGACATTATTTGCAATAACAACTTTATTAACGATGAAAATCAAAAAACAACAATAAATATCAGTAATAGACTACTCTGGTTATAATATATTCAGCCGGTTTTGAAGTGTCCTCCTTGTGCGTCTCGGCAGAGCACCAAACGCCTCCGAAAATTTTCTGCTGCGTCACGCACCTCTTTCGGCGACAATCGGTCCCATTCCCGACGCAAGGAACACTTCAGCGCCTCCAAACTTTTGTGGGGCTTTGCACAGGCCCTAGCCTCCAAAATGGACCAAATGCTGTAGTCCATCGGATTGAGATCCGGCGAGTACGGCGGTCATTCCGACGATGTGATGAAGTCTGGAAAATGAGCTTTGCACCAGTCCTAAGTGGTTTTCGCTTTGTGAGCAGGCGCCAAGTCTTGTTGAAATGTCCAATGGCCGTTTCCGAAGTGCTGCTGGGCCCACGGAAGTACGTAGGCCTCGAGAATGTTGCGGCAATACACTTCTTGGTTGATTTTGACCCCCTGATCCACGAAAACCAGAGGGGTTTTGCCGCTGGCGCAAATTCCGCCTCAGACCATCACTGAAGCGGGATTTTGACGATGTTCGACGATGGCAGACGTGCCAGGAGTTTCTGCGGACCAGCTTCTGTCGTTCTGATGATTGTGGGCTTGTTCGACAGTGAACAACTTTTCATCCGTGAAAAGGATTTTGTCCCACTGAAGAGGTGCGCGGCGACGAAGAAGACGTTTGCATCTCTCGAGCCGTACGCGCTTGTTATCTTCTGTAAGCCGCTGAAATTTTTGGAGCTTGTAAGGCTTGATATGAAGATCCTCTCTGGCTATTCGACGTACCGTTCGACTGCTGATTCCTGTCTCCCGAGCGATTTTTCTCATGGACACCCTCGAATTACGCCTAACTCGCTCTCAGATGCGTTCCCGGTTCTTCGCGGTTCGAATGGTGCGCTTTCTACCGCTTCCTGGACGGCGGCCATCGTGACCAAGCTCCTGGTATCATTTGATAGTGCGGCAAACGATCGCTGGGTCGATTTGAAGGGAACGCGCTATCTCACAGTTGCGTTTTTTCAGCTTGTGTAACGCCAAAATTTGAGCACTTTGTTTTGACATTTCTAAAAGAAATACTAAATAAGCACATAAAAACATCAAAGCTTACATACTTGTACAAAAAAATACGGAGAATAAGATAAGATAAAAATTGGAACAAAAAAAGTACAAACAATCGCGTCGGGACACAACAAATTTCATTGACGGTTTTTTTGCCCCACCCTGTATAATCAAAATGTTGGAATTCTACAGTTTTTACATGTGCTAAGCTAATATTATTTCCTTCATCTATTTTACTTCCAGTTTTATTTAGATGTTCCATTATTTTATATTTTATATTTTCTTCTTCATCTTCATTTTCATTCAAATTATTAATTAAATTGTACAATTCTCTTTTGTATAGCTTAAAGTTTTCTTTATTCATTTCAAATCTTAGTTCGTCATGAGGTAGTTTTTGGATCATTGCCCATCCATATAAATTATTAGCATCCAAGTACATTAGGTATTTACTTGCTTCATCAGGATTATAATCTTTCATATATTTATTATTTGCCTTAGAGTACCTTTTTATAGCATTTACCATCCCACCTCGAATTCCTTTTTCAATGAACAAGTACATGTCATAATCTTTAATTGTTTGTACAGTGCTGGCCAAAATTATACGTTCACTTGAATTTTTCATATAACTTTTGATTAAATTATTATTTCATGTAATTTTTTTGCCGAAATACGTAAAATTAGTGCAGAAATGATGTGCGTAGCAAAAAACGTGACGTGAAATGGTGATTTGTGGAAAATTTTGGACTTTACGGAAAATGACCGTTTTCAGGCTGGTCATAATTATACGTTCATTTCGAAAAACGTTGATTTTTGTAATGATTTTTGTGATTTTGGTGATGAAATCGGTGTAATGTGATTTTTTAATGTTTAGGCTAGTCATTACAGAGATATGCCTCGTGGGACGGGCCTAAGTGAGTACGAGAAAGGTCAAATCAGCGCCCTGAAGGGGCGGAACGTAAGCAATCGTACTGTAGCGGAAAGAATCGGTCGATCACTGGATGTTGTCAATCGATTCGTGAGAAATCCCGACGCATACGGAATTGCAAAGCGTTCGGGCCGCAAATCGAAAGTGGATGCGCGCAAAAAGCGCCGAATTTCGAGCGCGGCGTCGAACACGTCGACGTCAAGTCGAAAGATTGTCGCCAATCTCGACCTTGACGTCAGCGCACGGACAGTACGACGCGTGATTAAGCAATCTCCGCACATCAAGAGGAAAAAATTGAAAGCGCCATTCCTGAAGCAGCATCACAAGGACGCTCGCCTGCAATTTGGTCAAACTAACCAAGCTCGCGATTGGACCAAGGTTGACTGTTTCTTTTTAGTGTCTATGACGTGGCTATAACGTGATTATGGGGGTATAACGTGGCCGGACGGCTACCGTGATTATTGGCACGATCTCCGAAAGGAGCCGCTCCGATTTTCCCGCAGAAATTATGGCGGTGGAAGCCTCATGATCTGGAGAGCGTTCCAGTCTGATCGAATGCTCCGCTTGGCATTTGTGAATGGTCGAATGGGATCAGCGGAATATCAGGACATGCTCGATGCTGTTCTCGTTTCGTTTTTGGAGGACCACGACAATGAAAACCTCATCTGTCAGCATGACGGGGCGCCGGCGCATCGAAGCCGCAGCACGCGTGATTGGCTGATCGCGCGAGACATCGAAACACTCGATTAGCCGGCGTGTTCGCCGGACTTGAATCCCATGGAAAACATCTGGGGGTTGATGATTAGTCGAATGTACGATAAATCGGCGCGATACGAGAACGTGGATCAACAAAAAACCGCCGTATTGCAAGCGTGGGAGTCCATCACGAATGAAGAGCTCCAAAATCTGATTTTAAGCATGAATAATCGAATGTTCCAAGTGATTAATCGCAGTGGCAGTGCTACGGATTATTAATTATGCGTTTATCATAGCAATTTTTGTTATTATCGTTAAATTTATTATCGTTACATAAATGTTTTTCGAAATGAACGTATAATTATGACCAGCCTGAAAACGGTCATTTTTCGTAAAGTCCAAAATTTTCCACAAATCACCATTTCACGTCACGTTTTTTGCTACGCACATCATTTCTGCACTAATTTTACGTATTTCGGCAAAAAAAATTACATGAAATAATAATTTAATCAAAAGTTATATGAAAAATTCAAGTGAACGTATAATTTTGGCCAGCACTGTATACAAAATTAATTAGAAAGTTTAAGCGTTATTTTTTGTCAAGTGCTTCTAAAAAAGCTAGAAAATTTTCAATTATTTTATTTTTTTAAGAATGTTTTTTTAAGTTCGACAATCGTAAAGAGGGCGCAGGCGACACAGCCGCTGAGAGCCATCCGCCAAAATCAGGTCCTTTAACGACGCGACATAGCAGAAAGTGTATAAAAATGATGAATATCGTTAAGTGAAAAACAAAAATTCATATTTCAACCTTGAAAATTATCTCTAATCCATATTTATAAACTTCGAAATTTTTATACACACGCGGTGAAATATGAATTCTATTTATTTCTGCTGTGGCGCGTCGTTATATGACCCGGTTTCGACTCAAACTTTTGCCTCAAACTTTCCTTGTATAAAAATCATTCGCCGTGACAACTCCCTTCTCCCATCATCAAAAAAAGTCTCAAAACAACTCCGAGCTCGTACACCTTTTTTGCAGGATCAATTGAAGTACGAATCAGAACTCCCCGATCCCAATTACCCCATATAACATCATTAACACATGCAAATTGAGCGATCCGAAATTTGGGCCACGTTAGGACCCTCACAGACAATATGTTGTAGCTAAATGAGAATAAAAAGGAAAGAAAAACGTGGAAATTAACTTCTACATCTAATATTATGCATCGACCCGATAATAATTGTCGTGTAAGGGATTATGATTTAATTGTTGATTGTTTTATTCTATAAACAATAAAAATATTTCGAAGTTCATCAATGTGGATTAGAGATAATTTTCAGGGTTGAAATATGAATTCTATTTATAAAGCTACTATTTTTAATGTTTAAAAAAATTGATAACATTTTATAAAAGTTATAAAAAATATTACAGTACGGACATTGGCCAATGGGTAGCCGTAAACAACGGCTACCCATTGTATTGAAATCGGTGTGTGGGAGGGGGGGGTTGCTGTCCAAGTGGTTCGGAGTCCGAACGAAATTTGGGATTTTATTCCTTATTTAGTAATTTTTGAAACAGTAAATTGAAACATTTCTTTAGTCCCTTTCAGTATTTTGGGACTCTATTAAGAACCATAAGACCTCATAGGACCCTCGACGGAAAAAATGGATCACGAATCTGAAATTTCCGACCCCAATAACCCCATATAACACTATTCATACATACATATTGAACAAATGAGTTATTTCTTAGCCTTAAATGCGCTTAAGCATATGAGTTGTCCGGTCTATGCCACGTGGAGGCGAACAACATAACAGACATTTCCCCGACATTCTTGTCACGCCGCGGGTGCTAGCGGATAAAAGTCCTAACTTGAGAAAACAAATAGAATTTATTTTTAAAAAACGATAAAGATAACAAAAAAATAACAACAAATTGACAAATTAGACGAAAAAAGGCCATGCTAAAAAAGGCCATCAATCATTTTTCTGATGTCTGACGTCGTGAGACGACCCGGTTTCGACCTGACCAGCGCCGATCGGACCGGAACGGCGCTGCACGACTTGTGCATACGTTCGAAACGAACTCTTTACATCGGACTTGCCAGCGTCAGCCGCCGTCGCTAAAACGACGTAGTTTTTAGCACAAATTTTTTTATATACTTAATCGCTAAAACGCCTCAAACATTCCTCGTTTAAAAATCATTATTTTATATTTTTTCTCTTATTTTGGAAAACAAATCAAGTATCAATATATTTATCTTTCAAATTCTATAAATTAAGTTTTTATTTTAAAAAGTTGATCATAAAACTTACGAATTGCTTCTGGTTTTGGCGGATGGCTCTCAGCGGCTGTGTCGCCTGCGCCCTCTTTACGATTGTCGAACTTAAAAAAACATTCTTAAAAAAATAAAATAATTGAAAATTTTCTAGCTTTTTTAGAAGCACTTGACAAAAAATAACGCTTAAACTTTCTAATTAATTTTGTATATGATAACACTAAAAAGTTTCTATAGCTAAAAAATTAATAACAATTTTTAAAAAAATAATAAGAACAAACTTTATGAGGCGGTGAGTCAGAGAGAATAGTGGAATCCTCTTCGATGGAGCACTAAAGAATCAACAATAATTTCTCGAAGAAACAAACAAAATGAGAAAAAAACCTTCAATTTGATATTTTCAGTTTTAACAAACTGAATAATATTGATGCGATTTTGAGGATCGATCCTCATCGTAAAAATGTAGGTAATTATTTGGCTTTCAGATATTCCGAGTCGCTTCGCCAATTGGAAACGTTTGTGAACGCATTTGGCCACTTTGTCGATATTCATTAAAGCCAGCGTGCACTCAGCAATTATTGCTGGATCGCCGGGCTTAGGAGGTGCGGAGTATAAATCAATCTCTTCAATCTGGAAAGTAAAAAAATAGTGAAAATCAAATATGTACGTTATTAGAAATCTACCCTTTGATCACTTTCCATTCCGGGCGCAAAGTCGGAACGAGGGAATACAAAGGAATAAACGAAATCCCTTTTGTATTTTCGTTCCAATTCCTTTTTACGACCTTCTCGAGTGCCGTCGCGATGCTTTCGTTTTTATTTATGCCGCACAGCATATCAAGTCGACGCTTGAGGTCGTCGAACCGATGCTCGACGTCGTCGAACCGATGCTCGACGTCGTCGAACCGATGCATGACCGCATCAATGTCAGTGCGCATTTCGCCGATAACGTCGACAAGCATTTCAATCGGCTTTTTCAGATCGTTGCTAAAATATGCTAACAGTTTTTGTAAATAATATACACTCTGCCAAAAACAATTAAAAACACCCCTGTTTTCGTCCGTTTTAACGTTTTTTTAAAAGTCTTTGGTCATAAGCTGTTTTTTAATGGATTCAGCATCCCTAAAAACGGGGCTGTGCAAATTTTCAGCTTCTTTGGTCAAACCGCTGGATCGCATCCACTCTTCGCCGATCTCCAGGCGTAATAGACCATTTTGTGCGCGATCCGGTGGCGTACAGCACTCGCAAGTCCAGGGGCAAGAATATTAAGCTGAGCGAAAGGGACAAGCGTGCCATTGTGCGCAGGGCATCAAATTCGATGGTTTCGTGCGCAAAGATAAAGGACGAGCTCCGCCTCAACGTGAATCGAGAAAGCATCCTGGGCGTCCTTAAAGCATCCCCTCACATAGTCAGAAGAAAGTTGCTCAAAGTTTCCGCTCTCCGCCCGCTCGATAAGACCGTTAGACTGGAATGGGCTCGGTCCAACATGAACACCGATTGGTCAAAGGTAACCTAATTTTGTTCAAGTTCATTAAGATTGCTTGGAGCGATGAGAAGTTCAATCTGGATGGACCTGGCGGTTTTAACAGCTATTGGCATGATCTCCGCAAGGAGCCAAGGGTGTTCTCCAGAAGAAACTTTGGTGGCGGCACTCTGATGGCTTGGGCTTGTTTCGACGCTCGTGGAAGGGCTTCCATCGCTTTTGTTCCGGCTCGCATGAATTCGGAGGACTACCAGAATGTTTTAAGGGATCATCTGCTGCCCTTTCTTGCCGACCGACCTGACCTAGAGACAAGGTTTGCTCAGGATAATGCCCCAATTCATAAGAGTCGCAGCACCATGCAATGGATGGCCGATCATGATGTGGTCTTGTTTGCTCACCCGCCGCTCTCCCAGGTCTCAACCCCATCGAGAACATCTGGGGGTTGCTTGCCCGTCGTGTTTATGTTGAGAACCGCCAGTACGAAACCGTTGAGAAACTAAGACGAGCAGTAGAAGATGAGTGAGGACGCATCGAGCAAGTTCATTTTACAACGGTAATCAATTCCATGCCCAGTCGTGTGTTTGAAGTCATTCGTCTTAATGGTGGACCGACACACTATTGATTTGTAATGTTAAACTTGTTTGGCTGAGCTAAAGTAAAAAAAATTGTAAAAAGTAGAGGTTTTTAGTAGTGCCTTTAATTGAACTTGGCAAGCAAAAGTGACCCTTTCTCCTAAAAATCGTCAATTCTCCGTATATGATTGACCAAAAAAGCTGAAAATTTGCACAGCCCCGTTTTTAGGGATGCTGAATCCATTAAAAAACAGCTTATGACCAAAGATTTAAAAAAAAACGTTAAAACGGACGAAAACAGGGGTGCCTTTAATTGTTTTTGGCAGAGTGTATAATTTTATTTATTCGCAATAATTTGTTAATTAAAAATAGAAAAATTTTATTCAAATAATGTTAAGACCACATACTCTTCATCGATTGTCGCTAGCGAAGACTTTATCATTGGAAATTTAGTTCCAAATACAATCGAACTGGCAGAGCTTGCAGTTCCGGGACGAGGTGGCGTACTATCAGAGGAACTAGAATCAGAGCACGTTCGGAAGAAGCGAGATTTTGACATCTTAAAAGAGATTAATATTTTTGCCACCAGTTTTTGTTGATTAATTGACACAATTTTCAATATTCAAAAAACAAAAAATCTATTATTAGCAATGAACCAAACCAAACTAAATATTTAT
Organism: Bradynema listronoti; assembly: GCA_024678965.1. Taxonomy (NCBI): domain Eukaryota; kingdom Metazoa; phylum Nematoda; class Chromadorea; order Rhabditida; family Allantonematidae; genus Bradynema; species Bradynema listronoti. The sequence continues at coordinate 1,874,781 of JANLNO010000009.1, forward strand.
GATAAAAGGTATATCATTAATTAATTTTTTAAATTATTCATCGTTGTATAACATACCCATCATTTTTTGGTACAAAAAATTTGAATAGCAAAGCTTATTATCCGAAAAAATGTAATGAAGATAAATAACGTATTGAGTAAAATATGTATGATGATCGTAAATAAATTGGTGTCCAGCAATACACGGCGCTCATAATCTCGTAAATGTCAACATTTTTATAAATTAATTTTACTTAAATTGTTCCGATTTCTTTTTATTTAAACATTCAGCTTTTGAAAAAACATTTATATTCATTTCTTCAATCCCTTGAGCAAAAATTTTTCGTGGAATTTTCGTTACATTTTGTTGCATTAAACAACTTTTCCTAAACACATTTACAGACCAACTCCAAGATAAAAAGGAGAAACCGATCAAGTACACAGCTCATCACGACTTTTAAGCAGTTGTAAAAAATAAAAATAGCATTCATAAATGCTATTTCGCAAGAAATGCCACATAATAACAAGCAGAAATTTAAATTTTAAAAACATTTATATTCGGCTCGGCATTAGACCCAACTTGAGATTTTCAAGTCCACCAAATGTAATACTAATAAGATCATCCACCAGCAATGTTATTGCAAAAAAGGAGAATTTAGCTGTATTATACAGTTAAAATTTTTTGGCATTTCGCCTATATTTAAAAAACATTAAATAGGATTTGAAATTTGACAAAATTTGTTTGCAATAAAATAATAGAAGTAAAGTTATTTGTTATTGAATGCAAATGTACACAAAAAATAGCGCATTTTCTTACGAATCGAATGACTATTGACTTGTAATGCATGAATGTTAATTTTCACTTTATTTTTTGTTTCTTCTGAAACGCATACTTTTTTCGTACCGAAAAATTATGTAGAACAAATATGTAAAGGTCAGGTAGAATTAGTGAAATGTTAAAAAGCTTCGATCCATTGAATTCCCCGTTAAATTCTCTATCAATTTGGAAGTGATTTATACTATAGAAAAAAAGTTAACACTAAAACAGTAGGTTGGAGTCAAATTTCTCATTTTTTGCATTTTCAGATGAAAACAACTGAAGAAGCAAAAAAAACATTTTTTATCATTTATATTATAAATCAAAAATGAATTTGAATAAAATAAACGATTTTATTACACGCGAGAATTAGAAGAACATTTTTGAAATGTAATCTTTTAAACATTCGAAATATTTTCAAATTTGCGCTCGATTACGGTGTATTATGTCAAAAATTTGCAATATTATTCGCCGTAATTTATGAATGCTTTTTTTATTTTTTACAACTGCTTGAGATGTGTGGTGAATTGTGTGCTTCTTTTTCTCTCGGAATTGGTCCGTAAATGTGTTTAGGAAAAGCAATCAGAAGCATAGTTTGAGGCGTTTTAGCGATTAAGTATATATAAGTTTTATGATCAACTTTTAAAAATAAAAACTTAATTTATAGAATTTGAAAGATAAATATATTGATACTTGATTTGTTCTTCAAAATAAGAGAAAAAATATAAAATAATGATTTTTATGCGAGGAAAGTTTGAGGCGTTTTAGCGATTAAGTATATAAGAAAGTGTATAAAAATGAAAAACTGTCTGACTGTCTGCGTTCTCTTCATTCCCATGATATTTTCATCATCAATTTTTTGAAAACTTTTGTCGATAAGTCATTTAGAAGTCATAATGACTCTTAAATGATTCCGGCCTAGTTTCCATTATTAGGCCTTTAGCCTGGGAATCTTTATAACAAGTCATAGAGACGCTTATAACCGAATGAAAACCGATTCCAAAACAAAATTTCTTTTATTTTTAGGATCTCTTAATTGAATCGGTGAGTGAGCGCTTCGTCTCAGCTTTGGACGTATCGCGTCCCATCTCCTATTAAAAACTGTCATTGATTACGTGGTCGGCATGGGTATAAGCGCGGCGACGAGGACCGTGCTCGTTTGGTGGCTTGTCTTGTAGATCCTCATCGACGGGCTTTCCATGCAAGTCTCGCTCACCGAATTTCCAACGATTCGACACTACTGTCAGTGTTATAGGGGAGCTTCAAGCTCTTCAATGCCAATCATCCACTCAAAAAATGTTTTTTTGCTTCTTCAGTTGTTTTCATCTGAAAATGCAAAAAATGAGAAATTTGACTCCAACCTACTGTTTTAGTGTTAACTTTTTTTCTATAGTATAAATCACTTCCAAATTGATAGAGAATTTAACGGGGAATTCAATGGATCGAAGCTTTTTAACATTTCACTAATTCTACCTGACCTTTACATATTTGTTCTACATAATTTTTCGGTACGAAAAAAGTATGCGTTTCAGAAGAAACAAAAAATAAAGTGAAAATTAACATTCATGCATTACAAGTCAATAGTCATTCGATTCGTAAGAAAATGCGCTATTTTTTGTGTACATTTGCATTCAATAACAAATAACTTTACTTCTATTATTTTATTGCAAACAAATTTTGTCAAATTTCAAATCCTATTTAATGTTTTTTAAATATAGGCGAAATGCCAAAAAATTTTAACTGTATAATACAGCTAAATTCTCCTTTTTTGCAATAACATTGCTGGTGGATGATCTTATTAGTATTACATTTGGTGGACTTGAAAATCTCAAGTTGGGTCTAATGCCGAGCCGAATATAAATGTTTTTAAAATTTAAATTTCTGCTTGTTATTATGTGGCATTTCTTGCGAAATAGCATTTATGAATGCTATTTTTATTTTTTACAACTGCTTAAAAGTCGTGATGAGCTGTGTACTTGATCGGTTTCTCCTTTTTATCTTGGAGTTGGTCTGTAAATGTGTTTAGGAAAAGTTGTTTAATGCAACAAAATGTAACGAAAATTCCACGAAAAATTTTTGCTCAAGGGATTGAAGAAATGAATATAAATGTTTTTTCAAAAGCTGAATGTTTAAATAAAAAGAAATCGGAACAATTTAAGTAAAATTAATTTATAAAAATGTTGACATTTACGAGATTATGAGCGCCGTGTATTGCTGGACACCAATTTATTTACGATCATCATACATATTTTACTCAATACGTTATTTATCTTCATTACATTTTTTCGGATAATAAGCTTTGGCTATTCAAATTTTTTGTACCAAAAAATGATGGGTATGTTATACAACGATGAATAATTTAAAAAATTAATTAATGATATACCTTTTATCATAAATATTTAGTTTGGTTTGGTTCATTGCTAATAATAGATTTTTTGTTTTTTGAATATTGAAAATTGTGTCAATTAATCAACAAAAACTGGTGGCAAAAATATTAATCTCTTTTAAGATGTCAAAATCTCGCTTCTTCCGAACGTGCTCTGATTCTAGTTCCTCTGATAGTACGCCACCTCGTCCCGGAACTGCAAGCTCTGCCAGTTCGATTGTATTTGGAACTAAATTTCCAATGATAAAGTCTTCGCTAGCGACAATCGATGAAGAGTATGTGGTCTTAACATTATTTGAATAAAATTTTTCTATTTTTAATTAACAAATTATTGCGAATAAATAAAATTATACACTCTGCCAAAAACAATTAAAGGCACCCCTGTTTTCGTCCGTTTTAACGTTTTTTTTAAATCTTTGGTCATAAGCTGTTTTTTAATGGATTCAGCATCCCTAAAAACGGGGCTGTGCAAATTTTCAGCTTTTTTGGTCAATCATATACGGAGAATTGACGATTTTTAGGAGAAAGGGTCACTTTTGCTTGCCAAGTTCAATTAAAGGCACTACTAAAAACCTCTACTTTTTACAATTTTTTTTACTTTAGCTCAGCCAAACAAGTTTAACATTACAAATCAATAGTGTGTCGGTCCACCATTAAGACGAATGACTTCAAACACACGACTGGGCATGGAATTGATTACCGTTGTAAAATGAACTTGCTCGATGCGTCCTCACTCATCTTCTACTGCTCGTCTTAGTTTCTCAACGGTTTCGTACTGGCGGTTCTCAACATAAACACGACGGGCAAGCAACCCCCAGATGTTCTCGATGGGGTTGAGACCTGGGAGAGCGGCGGGTGAGCAAACAAGACCACATCATGATCGGCCATCCATTGCATGGTGCTGCGACTCTTATGAATTGGGGCATTATCCTGAGCAAACCTTGTCTCTAGGTCAGGTCGGTCGGCAAGAAAGGGCAGCAGATGATCCCTTAAAACATTCTGGTAGTCCTCCGAATTCATGCGAGCCGGAACAAAAGCGATGGAAGCCCTTCCACGAGCGTCGAAACAAGCCCAAGCCATCAGAGTGCCGCCACCAAAGTTTCTTCTGGAGAACACCCTTGGCTCCTTGCGGAGATCATGCCAATAGCTGTTAAAACCGCCAGGTCCATCCAGATTGAACTTCTCATCGCTCCAAGCAATCTTAATGAACTTGAACAAAATTAGGTTACCTTTGACCAATCGGTGTTCATGTTGGACCGAGCCCATTCCAGTCGAACGGTCTTATCGAGCGGGCGGAGAGCGGGAACTTTGAGCAACTTTTTTCTGACTATGTGAGGGGATGCTTTAAGGACGCCCCGGATGCTTTCTCGACTCACGTTGAGGCGGGGCTCGTCCTTTATCTTTGCGCACGAAACCATCGAATTTGATTCCCTGCGCACAATGGCACGCTTGTCCCTTTCGCTCAGCTTAATATTCTTGCCCCTGGACTTGCGAGTGCTGTACGCCACCGGATCGCGCACAAAATGGTCTATTACGCCTGGAGATCGGCGAAGAGTGGATGCGATCCAGCGGTTTGAACGGCCTTCAGCATGGTAGGCCGTGACTTGGCCTTTCTCGACATCATTCAAGTCTTTGCCTTTTCCCATTGTCTAAAAATAATCACAGAGCTTTCATTGATCAATTTTTAATGTTTGGCTGATCTAAAGTAAAAAAAAATTGTAAAAAGTAAAGGTTTTTAGTAGTGCCTTTAATTGAACTTGGCAAGCAAAAGTAACCCTTTCTCCTAAAAATCGTCAATTCTCCGTATATGATTGACCAAAAAAGCTGAAAATTTGCACAGCCCCGTTTTTAGGGATGCTGAATCCATTAAAAAACAGCTTATAACCAAAGACTTTTAAAAAAAACGTTAAAACGGACGAAAACAGGGGTGCCTTTAATTGTTTTTGGCAGAGTGTATATTATTTACAAAAACTGTTAGCATATTTTAGCAACGATCTGAAAAAGCCGATTGAAATGCTTGTCGACGTTATCGGCGAAATGCGCACTGACATTGATGCGGTCATGCATCGGTTCGACGACGTCGAGCATCGGTTCGACGACGTCGAGCATCGGTTCGACGACCTCAAGCGTCGACTTGATATGCTGTGCGGCATAAATAAAAACGAAAGCATCGCGACGGCACTCGAGAAGGTCGTAAAAAAGGAATTGGAACGAAAATACAAAAGGGATTTCGTTTATTCCTTTGTATTCCCTCGTTCCGACTTTGCGCCCGGAATGGAAAGTGATCAAAGGGTAGATTTCTAATAACGTACATATTTGATTTTCACTATTTTTTTACTTTCCAGATTGAAGAGATTGATTTATACTCCGCACCTCCTAAGCCCGGCGATCCAGCAATAATTGCTGAGTGCACGCTGGCTTTAATGAATATCGACAAAGTGGCCAAATGCGTTCACAAACGTTTCCAATTGGCGAAGCGACTCGGAATATCTGAAAGCCAAATAATTACCTACATTTTTACGATGAGGATCGATCCTCAAAATCGCATCAATATTATTCAGTTTGTTAAAACTGAAAATATCAAATTGAAGGTTTTTTTCTCATTTTGTTTGTTTCTTCGAGAAATTATTGTTGATTCTTTAGTGCTCCATCGAAGAGGATTCCACTATTCTCTCTGACTCACCGCCTCATAAAGTTTGTTCTTATTATTTTTTTAAAAATTGTTATTAATTTTTTAGCTATAGAAACTTTTTAGTGTTATCATATACAAAATTAATTAGAAAGTTTAAGCGTTATTTTTTGTCAAGTGCTTCTAAAAAAGCTAGAAAATTTTCAATTATTTTATTTTTTTAAGAATGTTTTTTTAAGTTCGACAATCGTAAAGAGGGCGCAGGCGACACAGCCGCTGAGAGCCATCCGCCAAAACCAGAAGCAATTCGTAAGTTTTATGATCAACTTTTTAAAATAAAAACTTAATTTATAGAATTTGAAAGATAAATATATTGATACTTGATTTGTTTTCCAAAATAAGAGAAAAAATATAAAATAATGATTTTTAAACGAGGAATGTTTGAGGCGTTTTAGCGATTAAGTATATAAAAAAATTTGTGCTAAAAACTACGTCGTTTTAGCGACGGCGGCTGACGCTGGCAAGTCCGATGTAAAGAGTTCGTTTCGAACGTATGCACAAGTCGTGCAGCGCCGTTCCGGTCCGATCGGCGCTGGTCAGGTCGAAACCGGGTCGTCTCACGACGTCAGACATCAGAAAAATGATTGATGGCCTTTTTTAGCATGGCCTTTTTTCGTCTAATTTGTCAATTTGTTGTTATTTTTTTGTTATCTTTATCGTTTTTTAAAAATAAATTCTATTTGTTTTCTCAAGTTAGGACTTTTATCCGCTAGCACCCGCGGCGTGACAAGAATGTCGGGGAAATGTCTGTTATGTTGTTCGCCTCCACGTGGCATAGACCGGACAACTCATATGCTTAAGCGCATTTAAGGCTAAGAAATAACTCATTTGTTCAATATGTATGTATGAATAGTGTTATATGGGGTTATTGGGGTCGGAAATTTCAGATTCGTGATCCATTTTTTCCGTCGAGGGTCCTATGAGGTCTTATGGTTCTTAATAGAGTCCCAAAATACTGAAAGGGACTAAAGAAATGTTTCAATTTACTGTTTCAAAAATTACTAAATAAGGAATAAAATCCCAAATTTCGTTCGGACTCCGAACCACTTGGACAACAACCCCTCCCCTCCCACACACCGATTTCAATACAATGGGTAGCCGTTGTTTACGGCTACCCATTGGCAATGTCCGTACTGTAATATTTTTTATAACTTTTATAAAATGTTATCAATTTTTTTAAACATTAAAAATAGTAGCTTTATAAATAGAATTCATATTTCAACCCTGAAAATTATCTCTAATCCACATTGATGAACTTCGAAATATTTTTATTGTTTATAGAATAAAACAATCAACAATTAAATCATAATCCCTTACACGACAATTATTATCGGGTCGATGCATAATATTAGATGTAGAAGTTAATTTCCACGTTTTTCTTTCCTTTTTATTCTCATTTAGCTACAACATATTGTCTGTGAGGGTCCTAACGTGGCCCAAATTTCGGATCGCTCAATTTGCATGTGTTAATGATGTTATATGGGGTAATTGGGATCGGGGAGTTCTGATTCGTACTTCAATTGATCCTGCAAAAAAGGTGTACGAGCTCGGAGTTGTTTTGAGACTTTTTTTGATGATGGGAGAAGGGAGTTGTCACGGCGAATGATTTTTATACAAAGGAAAGTTTGAGGCAAAAGTTTGAGTCGAAACCGGGTCATATAACGACGCGCCACAGCAGAAATAAATAGAATTCATATTTCACCGCGTGTGTATAAAAATTTCGAAGTTTATAAATATGGATTAGAGATAATTTTCAAGGTTGAAATATGAATTTTTGTTTTTCACTTAACGATATTCATCATTTTTATACACTTTCTGCTATGTCGCGTCGTTAAAGGACCTGATTTTGG